>VYXF01005646.1:433202-504626 GCA_013397295.1 Polioptila caerulea
CGGACATCGCCCGGGTACCGCCGAGGGCGGGCGGACATCGCCCGGGTACCGCCGAGGGCGGGCGGACATCGCCCGGGTACCGCCGAGGGCGGGCGGACATCGCCCGGGTACCGCCGAGCGGAGCGCTGAGATTCAATTTTAGCGGTCCGTGCGTGTTATGGCACAGAAATGAAGTGCGGGGATGGGTTCGTGGAATGGGAATCAGCAGGCTGGAGAGGGCTGCTGATGGAGTTCTTAAAGAACAACTCTTGGGAGAAAAACACAACAAGAAACTAGTTAGTGATCAGTAGCTGACAGCACATCTGGATTCCGCCGTGAAGTTCAGCCAGCTGCACAGGATGGACGCTCTTGTTATCACAAACCCTGATCAGGCAGAGCAATGGTGGCGTGTCAGAGACCTGCAAGAGCCCAAGCATGACAGCACCTGTGTCTTAGTCTATCCCTGCACCAAAACGTCTTCTAAGCATTTCTTGAAACTCCCTGCAGTGACTCTTCAAAGTCACGAACATCATCCTTGTGATTTTATATTTCCTGTGTGAAGTAACAACGCCTGACCCTTTCCAGAACCATGTCCCAGTATATTTCCGCAGTGGTTGAGTGTGAGGGGACTACACCTGCCTGTACTGTAGGAGATGTCCAAGAGGCCACAGCTCTTTGGCACATCTCTCTCAAGCCCTTCTCTTATATTTAGTGCTACAGCATTTTATCTTTCTCCAGGGTGAGAGGAATGCTCCTGTCTTTACAGACAATCTGATGGATGAAGGGATGGATGCTGAAGTCTTTGAAATGGGGATAATGTCCCTGCTAGCTTTGGGCAGTGGGTTTGCTGCAGAGCCCAGAGAGCTCGGCTCCTGAATCAGACAAGGGTCTGCACAGCCTCAGTTTCTGAACTTCGGGGTGAAACAGTGGTTCAAGGGGGGATATGTGGTAGGTGGTTCTGGAAGGCTGAACCTTCCCAGTACTCAGCCAGTGGGGAAGGGAAGAGAACAACACGCGGCCGGGAGTTTGGGATAAAAGGAGGCTGCGCCCTCCCAAACCTAAAGAGAGCAAACCCCGCGGGTGTGTGCCCTGGTGGACTCGCTCCCTTTATTGGAATAAAGTTGCAGGACTCCTCTGTCTGGTTTTTGGACAGAAACCTCTGGTGTTTGTGGATTTTCCTGACAATGGACCACAGGACAGGTTGGCGAATTCACCAGGGGTTTCCTGCAGAGCCTCAAAGCCCACCTCCTAGTGCTCTGTTCCTCCTCCTTGTGGGGTGCTATCAGCCTGATAATATTTATTTAGCCCTTCGTGATAACCCAGCCTTCCAAGCTTGGTACACAGCAGGCCCTGGCTAAACTTTTGTCATGTTCTTTTCACATGTTCTCACCCATGTGCTGAAGTACTACCCTAGGGGAATATAATCTTTGCATATTCCCTCACCTGCCCCTCCTGCTCTGGCACACTGCTGTTATTATTAAACTATTATTACTCATCTATTATTACTGCCTAGCAGCATCTCTTTACCACCGCCTACAGCACTGTGCTAGCAGTTCCAGTGATGGCCTGGGATTCTGAGTCAGCAGACTGAGGTTTTCATTGAGAGCTGAGCTGTGGCACATATGCAGATTATGAGGAAAACCCCTATTTCTGGTAAAAAAAATCTATTTCTGATCAACAATCCAGTGTAAATGCAGAAATGAAACTGGATGTGCTGAAAAGATAAAGCTGAGAAATATATCACCAATGCAAAGCAGAAAGCTAATCAGGGGAAGCTGAATTACTTCAAGACCTGGATTAATAATTAGTACAAAATTTGAGGTGGTATATTTATACAGACTACCAAATACTTCCATATGATACCAATGTGATAAAGCCATTTAAATTCACATAATCTTTAAATTACTTTACAAAGTATCAGACAAAGCACACCATTAGATGCAGAGATAGAAAAAGATGCTGAACAAATCATTATGGCACTATATCAGTCCTTTCTTGTAGAACACTTATATTCAAGAAATATATATTTAAACTGAAATAGGTGCATGAAAAGGAACAACCAGATCTTTTCTAAAAAGACACTAAAAGGTTTTGACTTGTTTACATCACAGGAATGGAGATCAGAAACTTACCTAAACTAAATGCAATACTGTCACCAGGTTAAAACAAAATCCAGGAAAACCCAACGCAAACAAAAGACAAAAAGGAGACAAAACCATGTTCTAGAGTATATTTCAAATAGGAATATCAAGCCTTGAGAGACAGCCTAACCAGCTTGTGACAGGAAACAAGATTCTGTGCTCCAGATGTTCCCCTATATTCCCTTTTGCCATGGACTTATAGACTCTTCCTGTCTACAGTCCATCAAACTTTTAATTATTCCAGATAAATGAGTTTGGTCTGGAGAACAGGAGGCTCAGGAGGGACCTCATTGCTCACTAGAGTAATCTGAAAGGATGTTGTAGTGAGTTGGGAGCTGGCCTCTTCTACCAGGTCTCAAGTGAAAGGATGAGAGGAAATGGCCTCAAGTTGAGCCAGGGGAGGTTTAGATTTGGTATTAGAAAAAAAAAATGTCACTGAATGACTGGTGAGGTGCTGGAATAAGTTGTACAGGGAAGTTTTAGGGCCACTGTCTCTGGAAGTGTTCAAGAGGCACCTGGATGTGGCACTTGGGGGTGCATTTTAGGGGTAATTATGGTGGGTTGATGGTTGAACTGGATGATCTTTAAAGTCTCTTCCAACCTTGATGATTCTGTGATTCTGTGAGAGGCATGGAATATAGATGAAAACAAGGCCACCCTCAGCTTGCTAATTAATGGCAAGCTATCAAGGAACACACAGAAGATGCAGGCTCAAATACCTTTTGAGACAATCTATCAGAGTTACTGGGATTATTTTATATCTGTCACTAGAAATTATTTCCAAGCTCAAAACCAGAAACCAGATCAGAGGCCTTGTATCTCTTTGCAGTTGTCTTTGTGGACATGTGTCTGAAAGGAGCAGGGCTTAGGCCAAATTCTTCTGTTTTTGCATTTTGTCTAATGCACTGCTTACACAGTTCTCCAGGCCAGAACTTTATAATTATATCCAAGAACAGAATGCTTAACTTTCTCCATTTCTCCCAGTCACTGGAGATGCAAATGAACCCAGATATTCTGCTAGGAGCAATAAATTCCACTAGATGTCAGGATATGTAAAAATTAGATGCTGCCATTATAATCCAAGAAATACTTAAGGGCCTTGCCAAGTCGTTATCCATGTAAACCATTGGGCTCTTGGGATAATCTACTTGACTGTTCTTGTATTTGTATTAACTCAAAGGTGCACGTAGCAGCACTCAACACAAAGGCATGCCTCCTGTGCATTATGATGTAATCTAAATAAGCAGTCAAATAGTTATAAACACACTTTATCTTGATCTTGATTTTCTGCAAGTTGCCTTCACCAATATTTTTTCTCTCTTAGCTCTTAGAAAACTGATTTTTTGATGTTTTTCTTACTACAATTAGACCTTTCTTAGAGGGGGTAGAAGCTACTTTGAAAAGGAAAGTAATATTTCCTTTCTTTCAACAGCAATGGAGATTCTGTAATGCTCAAAATCTTGAGGAAGGCAGAACTTCATACTGGACATGGTAAACTTGTCCAGTACTCCCTCTTTCCAGGTCTTTTGCATTTTCATTTGCTTGGAAAGGAGAACAGTGAGAGTTAAACATTTGAGGCAACAGTGTAATTCTCTTTGGTTGAGGCAGAAGACCAGATATAATCAACCAAGCATCTCAAGCTTTTCTGTTGGCCAAAAATGTTATTCACTGGCAATTTCTTGTGTCTTGTTCTAAAGAAAAGAGAATTAATATTAACTTCAGTTTCCTGTATTTGTCTCTGCTTGGTCTCTTTCATAAACATGAATTGAACTTGTAGCACTTCTGTGAGGCAAAAATTATTGACCACAAAGGTAAAGACAAAATTCAGCAAGTTTGATGCCTGTTCCACTTGAAGTCTGAATTTTCCCAATACAGGAGATAACCCATAGTACTCTGAAGGCTCAGCAGCTCACTCTTAGGGACTTTGGTCTCATTTGTGAATGCTCTGAACTTCTGTGCATTCAGAGCTGTCTCTAGTCAGGCAAGTAAAAGTTCAGAAAAGAGGGTGGTGGCTTGCCTGTGGAGAGTTTGTCACTACTTTGGAGAGGTGAGTAAGCACTCTCCATGGAAAGGAACTTGGAGATAATAGGACCTTCAAGGACTTCTCTCCCTGCCACTCCACCCTCTCAAAAAACCATAATATCAACGCTTCTGAAATTTAAAGCAGTAGCCTTAGGCATACTGGAATGAATAGCTTGGTATGGCACCGTGAATTTGGTAGTACCACTATCCATCAAATCCAATAATTAAATCACATTAGTCACTCAGAACATAAAAACGACAGTGACTGAGCAGTGTTCTATCCTTCAACATATAATCTCATTTTGGCTCACCATTTATAGAGCTCTTAGGCTTTGGTTAGGCTAAATCCCACTGACACTACCTCTAAAATAGAGATTGAATGTAAGTGATCAGTTTCTGAGACACACTGTTAGACCTTGCTGCTGTGTCTTGTAATGGATTATCTCTTAATCAGTCTACAGTAATTTTAGACTCATGAGCAAATGCACTCTAATTATATGCAGCTAGTGAGAGTTTTCACTTAGTCCTGCAGCAAAAGTGGAGATTTAAAAATTGTGCTCACTATTTCAGTACTTTTGAAAACCCTCAGATGTTCGGCTCCCAGCCCTCTGGACAGGTATGCAAGGGACATTTATGTGTTTTTATTTTGAATTTTTTTTCCCCTCATATTCATTTCTATACTGTACCCATTTCTCTACTGGAAAAAAAATTCTCTGGAACATCAGTCAGTTCCTACCCTTTCCACTTCCTTTTTATTTGTGCAGATACTAGGAAGAATATTTAAAATAGTCTGAAGAGCATGGCTGGTAAAAATGAGGTATAACTAAAGAGAAAACAGGAGTATCTCAGAAGCAGATGAAAAAGCAGTGCCTAGAGAGCAGAGGACTGGAACAATGCCATTTGAAAAATCTCTGAAAGTGAGCATTTAGCTGAAGCTGAGGCAGCATGTGCACCTGGCAGCAAAATCAGATTTTCTAAGCATAATATTCGCCAACATTTTACTCTGAAAGATCTGTTATTTCCTGCACACTTCAAACTAAAATAATAAATGCTTGCAGAAAGCCAGAAGAAACCTTCTGAATCTCTGCAGAATCTGGCATTTGCTCTCAGTTTTGGTTAGTTTGGGGCTTTCGTTGTTTTTGTTGGGGTGTTGGGTTCTTTGTCCTTGTTTTTTTTTAATAGAGGAGCCTTGCTTTAAAGCCTTGCTTTATCTTTTTAAGAGATATGCTCTTAGCAATGGTAAACTAAAATTTAAATAGATGGTGACCTTCAAACCAAATCATATCTGTATGTCTGTTTCCAAAGTCCCTTTTGAAGTGGAGAAATACCCTGAAAAATCTCCCCAGGCCATAATTTAATGTATTTAATGTATATTAGGAAATATATGAATGTAACCTTATTTTATTAATATTAAATTTCCTCATTCTTTTTGAAAATATACGGTTAGAGTTCATTATCCTTGATATTTAACTATTATTTTACCTAGAGTAGAACAGAATGGGGCAGAATAGAATTTCTCACAGTAGTCTGGTTCTGTGAAATGCTTGATTATTCTAAAGGATAAAAAGCTATTATGTTTTACTTTATCACTAGAAACACAGAGCCTTTAGTACACTGATGGCATTGTTACCTCACAGTGATGGAGTTTGTTTCCTTTGTTAATCCTGCCAGGTTGCAAAGGCACAGAGAGCAGACTGGTCAGATTTGATGGTTGAAATGGGCAGGATAGTCTTGTAAATCCACTCAGTAGCACACAGCAGACAATAATGGAGATGCTTTTGGTGATTTACAGTGGTCAGTAGGGTTTTGTGGCTGTATCAAATAACGTGTACCTTTTCCATCACAGCAGTGAGATGGACACTCAGAACATTAGAAAAGCTTTTAATTTTGGTTAGTTAGCTCTGCATCAGTTGGCATGGATCACAGTATCAGACAGAAGGATCAAATTGTTAAAGGTCCTTTTTAGGATGAACAATTTCCTTTAGTGGTTGATAATATACTTTCATGTTTAAAACTACTTAAGAGAGTAGAGCGGGAATAATTGCTACAATACCTTTTGGAAAGCCATCTTAGCTGTTCTTCATATCTATTTTATTTCAGAACATAGAGATAAGGAATCATCTAGGCTGGAAAATACCTCTAAGGCCATCGAGTTGAGCCATGAACTGCTGCTCATGAGTGTGAAGGAGCTGGTACAGACAAGACACAGGTATAGTTCATGATCTTTCCTCTGGCACTCCCAGGCTGCACCAGCTGTTCCTCAGTCCAAAGTTCCTCAAACAAATAAGAAGCAGTGATGCTCCACAGGTTATCTCAGTGCTCATTGCCAGCTGCAAAGCTGAGCATTTGTTTATGCCTCATGATACTGATTTCACTGCATTTTTACTGAACAAGAACAACCCTGCCTTTTTTTCATGTTATTTGTGGTCATAACAGATTTGCTATGCAGCATGAACCTTTCATGTAGAGGAACTATGAAGGACATGGCCAAAAGCCAAGAAAAGATGGAAAGAACAGTTTGTTAAAACTGGAAAGACAAAATTGGACACGATATTTAGGTTTTGCAAAACTACATTTTACTAGGTATGTCTGTTTGTTACGTATATATCAGCTGGAATTAAGCAGTTTCAACATAAACAGATTTCACAATGTTACCCTGAAGCACACGTAGCAGCTCTCTCTGGCCCTCCTAGACCCTGGTGTCAGCTGTGGCCAGACACAGAAAAAGGAAGCTCATGAAAGAAGCAGTCAGCTAGCAATGTGCAAAGCATGGTATACAGGAAGAAATAATAGTGTGCCCTATATTTAACAACACTGTGTGGTAGACAAACCAACGCCCATAAATTGTGCTAGCAAATCTAGATTAACATGTGAAAACATAACCTGATTTTTAAGCACTGAATATTTCCTGTTTACAGGAGGTTTTGTGTTGGATGTAGCCACATCATTAGCTGCTTCTGATGCTGAGGAAAAAGATGTTCTTGATCGCTTTTCCTAGGATTGATCAAATTCTCTCTGTTTAGAGTCTGATTCCTTTAATCCCTTTGCATTCTAATTTAACTCAGGTCATGAATTTCATTGCTTTGTCCTAATCTTCAGCAAGCAACTTACTGCCAGCTACTGTGTACCACTAAGAAAACTGCAAAGGTATTTGTTTCAGATGACAAGGCCACATAAAAAGCTCCCATTTCCCTTTGAATTATTTCCTTTTCACTAAAAATGTGCTTCTACAAAAATGTACTGCCAAAATTATCAAAATGCCAGAGCCAAATTCTCCCACTAACTGCTTCAGCATGTTCACTACCTCATTTAGAATGAAGGACAACAAAGCCACTGGAGAATGGTTCATCTGCAGCTAAACAACCTTTTTCTTGCCCTTTATAGCCCTTGTCAGTCTACAGCTCATGCACTCTGGATACAAAGATTTCTCCCAATAAACATTTTATTTGAAAAAACATCACCCAAGAAGTAACTGAAATGCAGACTGGAGCAATAAAAAAATATATTTTAAAAGTTAATCTTCTCTAGAAATTCTGGATAAACCTTTTACCATGTCTTCGTTGTTCCAAGATATTAATCTGTCCTTTGTGAGGGGAAGCTTCTATTCAGGTTTTTATTTTTTGCTTGCTTTGCTTTGTTTTGTTGGGTTTTTTGTTTGGTTTGTCAGGTTTTTTGTTTGGTTTGGTTTTTCTGAGAGATGAAATTGCACAATTTCAACCTAGTAGTTACCTCTCTTCATTCTTAAGGGACTTGTTAGTTTTTGACTTGTCCAATCTCTTTGACAGCTGAGACCTCTTTCACCTGCATTTCAGTTAGACATTTAGACATAATCTAGATATCTATAGAGGGACCCAAAACAGATGGAGCAAAATAAACCATCTCTTAAACAGTAACACCTGAAAACTGCTTCATAACTAAATCACATGGCCTTTTAGAAATATTAACATCCTGCCATGAATGCATCACAGCGTAAGAATTCACAGATATTGTGGATTGTTACTATTGTTATTCCAAACTTTGTGTCAGAAGTAAGAATAGTTTATATGTGCTTTTCTTACTGAAAGAAGGTTACAGATACTGGCACACAACCAAAGAGGAAGGGAAGAGATACCACAAACCAGCTTGAACCCTTCACACAGTAATCTGAAGAAGTTACAGGTAGTGTATTTGGTTCCTTCTGTAAATGTATTTCTGTCACAACCTGTGTTAAGAAACCATTTATTAACCAGTTGTTAATAAGAAAATTTAGACATTATATTCACAGATTAAGGCTGCTTCTTTTCCTAGTGCTTGTGTGTAGCAACAGGTCTCAAGAAGTGGCTGAACTACATCTGTCTTGCTCTCATTCCAAATTTTTGCTGCTTACCATTTTCTTGTCTCACTTGTTCTTCCATGCTTCCATCTTCCAGCAGGTTCTTTACCAAATCAGGGAAACAAATACTACTATAACTATTCTGTACAGGTTTAATGTAAAAATCATGCAGAGATGTTAAAAACCAGTATGTTTGGGGAAGGAGATTCTTTTAGAAGGTTGGATTCTTCTGACTGGGTCTTTCAGGTTATAGATAATTTCATAATGAATGAGTTTGGAAAATACACATGTGATAAACAATACTTATATGCAGTAAGTATAAAATCCATGGAAAACAGATTTTGAGTAAAACAGGAGAAACAGGATACAAGTACCAGCAGCATGGGCTATTTTAGATCTCTTCCATTATTATTTCCTTACCTTCATATGTTTTCAAATCACTGCCATGGAAGTGCTATTATTTGCACATCTTGACATATTTTTTTTCCTAATAATTCTAATTTGAAGTAGTCTGATCATTTTGTTAAATCACAGAATCATAGAAGGGTTTGGTTCAGAAAGGACCATAAAGATGTCCTAGTTTCAACCCCATGGGCAGGGACACCTTCCAGTAGACAGGATTGCCTAAAGCCCCATCCAGCTGGCCTTGAACAGGACATGCACAGTTTCTCTGGCCAACCTGCTGCAGTGTCTCATCACCCTTAGAACAGAGAATTCTTTCCAAATATGTAATCTACAAAAATCCCACGGAGCTATATTAAAATCCATAGTTTAAAAATATTTTTATACTGCTAGGGTTTTAATATAATTTATTGAAAGCAAAATAAATTAAAATACATTGACCTTCTTTGAAATATCACATTAGTGTTCTCAAGTCCAGTAAATAAAATGACTCCAGCCATTTGTGAGTAACCTGTATTTGTTTCTCTGTGCAGCTTCTAATGATCTTTAAAGTGCATGCTTCTGATAAAAACCGATTAAAGATCACTGCTCAAATTCTATGTTGTTGCTGACTCCCTTCCACAATAAAATTATAAAGAAAATGGAACATCACTTGAGCTGCAATAAATGTGTACACAGCAATGAGAGCCTTTGCTGGTAATCACCAAACAGTCAGTTGCCACCTGCTTGAGCCAAATGTGTCCTTTTCTTTCACTCCAAATAGTGTTCAGGCACTTCAAAAAGTCATGTGAATAATTTAAATACTCAACTCCCACTTGAGAGTAATTTATTTACTACTTGCAAAACTAAAGGTAGTACAAGGAACTGGCAGAACTGTGGATGAAGTATTTTTCCAACAATGTGACTTAAATGTTGATGCAGTAAAATAAAGTGAATTCCATTCTCTTTTTGCAAGGGACCAAACCAGAATACTAGATTACGGATACACAAAAAATTAAAATTCTACTGCTATAAATATAATTACCATCAATACATTTCTGCCATTCATTTATTTACCAAAGAGGTCAGATTTCGTTCCTGTATAGTATTTATTTGATTTTCTGTTTCAAGAGGAAAAAACCCCAATATACCTGATATTAAGGCAGAATTAAACAGAATTTTTTAAACCAGCATATTAAGACAGCTCAAGTATTAGCTCCCATTATTTTTGCACCTTTAACATAAATAGAAATAAACCTTTTCTTCCAGTCAGAAATTTCTGTCACTCAAAATTACTAGAAGGCAGATTAGCTGTGGAAATGTGAAGTATGAATTTGTGGCATGGTGTGAAATATTACGCTCAATTTATGCATTAAGAACATGAACAACTTGCTACTGCCAAGAAGAAGGTTTTTTTATTACTTTTCTGTACTTACATTGAGATATACTGTCCCTAGTCCTTTTATTTCATTTCTATCTTCCTTTCTAAGACCTTCAAAGTCCTGCCAAGTACTCATCTTATGTGCATCCACCACAGGGGATGTGCACCAAAGGCAAGACCCTCAAGATGTTCTCAGGGAGAGAGGCAGAGTATCCACACACATCTTTACAGCAGAATAGTGACCTTGAGTTTAGATGTTGGTTTGGAAGGCTGATAACTACAAACAATCAAAGGAAACAGAAACACCTTGGACAGATCGTCCATGGCTTCAGGTTAAACCAAAGTGAAAATGCATAACACGGCATGATTTTGAATTTAACTATGGTTTCCCTCTAAATATGTGGGAAAGTGAATCTCAGGGAAGATTTGCAAAGCAAGGCTTCATTATGTGTTTGAAACGAAACTCCAAGGCGGATGGGGTGAGTGCAGGACTCCGCAGCGGGACCCGCACAGTTCCTGACCCGGTGTCCGTGCCCCCACGGCCGCTCCCCGGCCGGCGAGCTGCAAAGAGCCCCTGCACGCTCACACTGGACCTCATTTTTAGCCCTTTTATAGACAACTGTGAAGGCACAAGCCGCCGGCACGACCCGCAAATCCCGGCGCTCACTCCCCGGCAGCATCCCAGGGGCGGCCCGCCTGCCCCGACGGGGCGTGTGCGGCTCCGAGAGCCGGCAGCGCGGCTGTGCGGACACTCTGTGCAGCCAGAAACCCTCCGAGGGTGCCGGCAGCGGCGAAAGGAGAAGGGGCCCACGGCTGTCCCTGGCTCTCCGCCGCCGTCGGGGGCGGGGAGCGCAGCGCAGAAGCGAAAGTGAAGGGAAGGGAAGGCAGCGCTCGGCGCCGCTGTGGCGGATGCGCCCCGCGAGTCCCCGCGGCCGGAGCGCCACTCCAGGGCGCTGCCGCCCAGCTGCCGATGCCCCGGGCAGGGCAGCCCCCGGAGATGCTGTGCTGCATGCCCGGCGTGGCTTTCGTGCCCGCTCTGCTCGTCAGCTGGTCCTCGGCAGCCTTCATCATCTCCTATGCCATCGCAGTGCTGGCGGGGCACGTCGAGCCCCTCGTCCCTTACATCAGGTGAGCTGCGGGGCTGCTGTGTGTGTGTGTGACCATGGGCGGTGTCCGCAGGGGCTCCCCGGAGGGACTGGGGGGTCCCCAGGGCAGGGGAGGCGGTGGCGGCGGAGCCTCCCGGTGCCCCTCACACCTCCAGCACCTCTGGGAGCCACAGGACACAGGCGCTGAGACACCGGGGAAAGGACGGGAACGCTTTCTGCTGCAGCCAAGGCAGGCCTGATCCTAGAAAAACTTTATGATTCCATGGTGGAAGTGTAAATTTGTTTGTATTACACCAGGACTAGGCCAAGGCGCACCTGAGGATGGCTGGACTCAAAGCCCTGTGATGGTTTTTGCAATACACACATCCCCACAAACACGCATTTTTTATATTTCACTACAGAACCAATGGGTTGAAAAGGCTTTCCAAGAGATGCCTGGCATGTCTTTTCTAGAACCTTTTCCATTTAAGTGTGATTCTGCGTAAATCATTCTTTATGCATGGCTTATGTTAAGATTTAAATCTAAACTATGAAAATGTTAGTATTTATCTCTCAATACATTGAAGGTTAGCCAGAAATCCAAGAGTGTCTCTGTTACATGGAAGATCTAAACAAGGTTTTATAATATGTCCTTCAAGATACATCCAGACCCAGTTCCTCAGAGGACTTTTTGGACACGCATAATTTCAGAAGACTGCTAACCTAATTGGTACATACAAGAAAATTTGATTGAAAATTAGGGTTTGTCATCATAGGCAAGAGCAAATGACACCACAACCCACAAGATAGCTGAGCTTCATTCAAATTGAGCCAGAGAAAGTTGGGCTTCATGCTTATATTAGCAAAACATTTTAAGACTCTCTGCACAAATCTGGAAAGCTCTTGGAAAGCCTTGTTCTTGTACTTGAACAAATACCCTACTGCTCATCCTTGATTACACACAAAGCTTTACTAACACAAAAGTGCTTGTGATCAGTGCAATTTATCCATTATTAACTAACAAAAATAATTTGATTTAACTGTACATTGTTTCTGTTCAGAAATATCTTGAGATCCTGTAGTAAGAAATGAGACAAATTGTGTTTCTTATATTGAAGGCATAGAATAAAATATATGAGAGAAGAACGGGATGTGGTTTTTTATGTATAGTTTTGTTTGTAGTTAAGTTTTTGACAGCCCAGATATCTTAATAGTGTCATTCTTTCCAAAAGGATTGGACCAAACCTTAAAGTCCCAAGTGTACAACTCTAATGAATGTATCACAGCTGCCACAATTACATCAACTTAATGGAATAGCTCCCAGAAAACATCTTCCTTATCCTTTAGCTGTGAAATCACAATAAAAGTCCATATACCCTAAAAAACCTAAACAAAACAGAGACATAAGAGGCTGCACAGTGATTCCTGCTCACATTTCAGGCCCTCTGCATTTACTAGTAAAGCTTTTTTAAAGGCTGGTTTATGTTACATCCTTTTAACACCACCTTTGGACTATGGATGGAGCACCTGCAACAATTCTAAAGGCACGTGATCTAAGCAAAAGAACTTCATAGAAGATGCACTTGGGAATAATAAAAGGTTTTCTTCCAAGTACTCAGGACAGTAGTCATATATTCATATTCTTAATCTGCAGGTCATTGCTTTAGCCTGAGTATCTGAATCATGTGATTGAGAATGTGATTTAGTAAAACTAAGAGTGTTAAAAAAGAGGAAGAATGTTGCAACATTTCACTTGTGCAATATCTTCAAATGAACTATAAAAATTAAATAGAGCTCGTATGGGGAAATTCCAAGTTACACAAAGGAGAAGACTACTGACAAACTTTAGTTCAACATTTCTCTAATTCTTATATACGTTTCCCAAATATTCTGTGTATGCCTTGAAGTAACATTAATTTCATTTCTTACAATGTAGCAGCTGTCACATCTAGAGAGCACACCTAAGTTTGTCATTGAGGCTGTGCTCAAAAAGTAAACCATATAAATACATTTCTTGGTAGATAAAATGAATATGATTTTGTGTTTTCTAGCAGCTGAGTCCTAAAAGATGACAAGGTTGTGCCCAAATTAGTCTTGATGCTCATACTGCTCAAAATCCAAACCAATTTGGATGTGCTGGAATGGCTGTTTGCTCATTTGAATTCTCAGTGAAAGAGTAAAAGAAATTTTCTGGAGGTATTTGCTACCAGTTGGTACCTCTGGAGAAATCAGAATCCCTGTAGGTGGAATAGAATCTTCCTATTTTCAAAATCTGAGACTTCAGTTTCAAGACAAATACTTTATTATGGCTCTGAAGAAAATTCAATGATGATGAGTATTTTGGCCCTAAAATATTTATTCCTTGTCTCCTTCACCTTCTTGTCTTTCCACTCTTCAGAAGACTTTGTTTTTAAAATTCTGCTGCATGAGATGGTGACACAAATGCTGCCATTTTCATACAGGGTTCCTCATCTTTTCCCTGGTGGTTGAGCTCACCTATGCACAAGCTAAAATAAGTGAGAACATTTTTGTTTCAAATATGCCATTTCCTTTTTTCTTTTTCATAAAAAGAGGGGACTGTCACCAATACCTTTTTTTTTTTCCCTAAGCTTTTTTTCCAAAGCAGCAGACTTGAAAAAAATCAATATGAACCCAAGTCTTCATTTAGCTTCAGGGATTTTCTAATGGAAAATATAGCATTAATAAGACTGTGTCCTTAAAAGTCTAGTGCAGAACTTTCTAAATAGAATGTGATATAATATTCCTGGTATGAATTTTCTTTACAGCATGATCTAAGATTGTTGAATTTAAAAATCCATAACAGCAAAAATCACCTATAAAGTTTTAGCTTGAGAAAATATTTTGTTAAAAAATGGAGTTCAGTGCAATTTCAGGTTATTTGGATTGCTCTTCAAATGGCTTTCTATATGTGTGCCAATTCCATTCTCTTCTCACCTAAAGCCCTTCAAAAACTTTGAAGTGATTGCAGTCCTGTACTTACCACAGAGTGGTTTCTGATTTGAAAAAGTCCTTGAAGATTGTCACAAGTGGCCCATGTTTTAAATGGACCCCTTTGTTGTGTTAATGAAAACACTCCAGGAACAAAAGGAAAAGATTAAGTTCAAGGTTAAAAAATGGGCTAAATGAAACAGGAATTCAGATGATTTTCAGGTGTTTCAAACAAAAAAAAAAAAGAGTTTATTGTTTTCATCCATTTTACTGTCAAAGAGAAACAAGATTAATACAGATTACAAGCTGGAACAAGCCTTCAGGAAGCATTACAGCAAGAAAATTCAGGTGAACAGGGATTCCTAACGCCTGACAAGTTGTAAAAACTTGTCTAAAAGTGTAGTCCAAACTTTTGTTGTCTGAGAATTTGGAACCAATCTAGTAAAAAGAAATGTATGAATTTTCTCTAAGATTTTTTGCATCAGCTTTTCATAGAAAAAGATCCTACTTTTATCCTAAGCTTCCTCCTGTTGCTGATAAATCATCTTAGCAACTTTTGTTAAACAAATCCTTCTATAAGATAGAAGGGACTGGAGGGCAAACATGAATTTCCAAAATAATCAAGTCATTTGAGATGGTCATACTCTTCTGTCCTGAGCTTAGCAAAATTGTCAAAATCCTTGAGAGTGATTGCTTAAGTAGGGAGTGCTTTCTCTTTTGTGTGTGGAGAGCACTCATGCTGAGGTCATTTTGGCTGTACTCAGTGGTAGCTTCAGAATCTTAGCACTGAAACCTAATCCAGCCTCACTGATGGAATGAAGAATATTCATCTTCTTAGATGGCACCAAAAAATACCCCTAGCTAGTACCTACTTGTCCCTTTATACACAGAATCATAGAATCAACATAGGCTGGAAAACTCCTCTGAGGTTACTGAGTCCAGCCCATGACCGAACTCCACCGTGTCAGCCAGACCATGGCTCTACATCCAGGCTTTCCTTTAGCACCCATTTCCAGGGATGGTGACTCCACCACCTCCCTGGGCAGCTCATTCCAATGCCTTGACACCCTTTCTGTGGGGGGAATTTTTCCCAACATCCAATTTAAATCTCCCCTGGCACAACTTGAGGCCATTTCCTCTTATCCTGTTGCTTGTTCCCTAAGCAGCCAATCCCCACCTGGCTACAGCCTCCTTTCAGGTGGTTGTAGGGAGTGAAAAGGTCCCACCTGACCCTCCTCTTCTCCAGACTGAACACCCCCAGCTCCCTCAGCTGCTCCTGATCAGACTGGTGCTGCAGACCCTTCCCCAGCTCTGCTGCCCTTCTCTGGACATGCTCCAGCCCCTCAGTGTCTTCCTTGCAGTGAGGGGCCCAAACTCACAGCAGCACTCGAGGTGTGGCCTCACCAGAGCCAAGAACAGGGGGAATCACTGCCCTGGTCCTGCTGGCCAGACTGCTGCTGATACAAGCCAGGATGCCACTGGCCTTCCTGTGTGGCCACCTGGGCACACACTGCCTCATTTTCAGCTGCTGTCAACCAGCACCCCCAGGCTCTTTTCTGCTGGGCAGCTTTCCAGCCACTGCAGAGCTACCTGGAGTTGTGGCCAAAGTGCAGGACCCAGCCCTTGGTCTTGCTGAACCTCCTGCCACTCTTGGCCCATCAATCTGCCCCATCCACATCCCTCTGCAGAGCCTTCCTATCCTCCACTGACACTCCCACTCTAGGAGAAAGGTTTGTGCTCAGAATCTTTGCTCAGTGTCCACTCAACTTTGGCATTAGCTAAAACCCTTCTGTGTTCACATATCTGATAGCAGAGTTTTTGGGGTGCCTCTGTTCAAACACCCTATCCCACCTCCTGGTACTGCCCAGTAACTGAAAACTTAGCTCACACCCAAATTATGTAAAAATTGAAGAACTAGATGTTTCCATTGGCTTGACCAACAGAACCTGATCAAATAGATGTCAACTGGTTGTATGTCATATATCAGAGGAAAAAAAAAATAGTCCAAAGAGAAGGCAGTATCATAGTACTGTTCTTTCAGCAGAGCACTCACCTTCCATAGAAGAGTTCTGCTTGAGGGGGCTTGAGCCCACATACTCCCAGGAGTGTGTTCATTCTGTGAGGAAAGGGCATTCTCTGGGAGGGGGGTGTTTGCACAAATGTATGGAAAAGAGGGAAAAGGATTCTACGGTGAAGGTGTTCCATTTTCTATAAGTAAATATTTTGTATACATTACCTTTTTCATATATAGACATGCATGTAGATATTTACATAAATTCTGTAGATATTCTCACACTCATGCTCCCTCTCCCTGTTCCAGTGAACTTCTAGTTATTCCCTACAAGTTTGAAGTGTTTCATCAGAAGAGACAACACCTTGGAGATGGAGAACTCTTAAGCTGTATCTACATTCATAAATTAAACAGTTGCTAGGAACATTCCTGAGCATTGGAACACAATTTCTCTCATAGGGTAAAGTCCTTTTAAGGAAATTAAACCAAATTCTCTCACTTCTCAAGACAGTGACTGCCATTAGATATATTTTACCCTATCACAGTGTTAATTCAGCAGATAAAAGAAATCTAAATCTAAAATGTCTAATATCTAATCTAATATCTAACTCTAAAATGTCATTTATGTAATCATGTCATTCATAAGCAGAGAACAGGTCTGTCACACCTTTGCATACAGAAAAAGAAGAAATACAGTTCAAAGAGTGTGCTTTCAAAACATGCTTTCTTTTTGAAAAGAAGGATTCTCTACTACAAATGGAGGCTAAATGTGCAGCAGAAGATGAATTGCCTTGCACACACAGCAGGATATTTCACACAAGTTTTATTTCTCTTGGGATTTCAATTGTCTCATTTATGTTTCACAGGTCTCAATTAACTTTTAATTTGTCTCTCTTCCTGCTTTAGTGACACTGGAACTAAACCTCCAGAGAGTGGAGTCTTTGGGTTTATGATTAACATTTCAGCACTTCTAGGTATGTATAAGGGATTTGGGTTGACCAGAATTAAGAAATGAGAATTAGTGAAAGCTGCCTGCTTTAGTTACAGAAATGTATTCAGTGTTCTGCAGAAAAGCTTCTCCACAGTCAAATGGCAGTGTCAGGTAGATGTAAGTAATACCTGCAGAGTTGGGTCCTTAGGAGCAGTTAGTGCAGGCTTGGAGACACTCCTGTCTCTTCAGGGCACCTCATCAGTGCAAAAAAGCCAACACACTGGAAATAAAAGTGGAACAAAGGCAGCATAATTACTCTGCAAAAACTTTAATGTAGGGAAACTTTAGGTTCTAAGATGCTGCAGCAAAGGGAAGAACAGTTGAAGCAACACCTGCTTTTCTTCACAGCGTGCCTACCTCTCTACAAAATGACTGATGTGAATCAGGAAATTTGGCATTTTCTATTATCTTTTAGAGGATGGAAGCTCAAGAGCTGTGCACCTCTGTATTCATGTAGCTGTGATGGCCTTAAGGCAAAGTAAAAATCCTGTTATTTTACCTTTTATAAGAGCCTTGTTCAGTCACATTATCTTGGAGTGTTTCATGTTACCTCATAGTGCCTGGGCAAAAGTTACCTGATTTATTTTTCTGACTTTCAGATAGGCTGAAACTGTATTCTGTTATGGATCTGTGGAACTGAGTCTGCAGATTGTTATATCCTGAAGAACCATGATTTCCTAACTCAGTACAGGCGTTTGCCAGGAGTGAACTGCATGTTAGGGCCAGGCATGCAGTGACTCTGCAAAAGGGAATTAATTCTTCAAACTTCCCATTATAAGGAGATGCAGTTCTGGGACAAGACTGCATCTCAGAGCAGAGTAAAGCCTCCCATTTCCAGCTCATGGTTCTTATCTCCCTGTAACCTCTGTCCCTAATGTGCAATGGCAATTCCTCTGTGCCCAAAACACTCAGGGGAATGGGATTTAAATTAATGCTTTTGTTGAACTGATGTGCAGTTAGGTCTAGATAGCAATAATGTGCAATTTTTAGACAAAGATAATGTTGAAGTTCTATCTGAAAGTTCATCTGAATTAACTTTTTCATCCCAGAAGAGTTAAAGGCAGTATTATCTATTGTATTATGTTTATAATTTTATTCTGCATGTCATGTGTTACAGAAAAAGGTGTTAAAATATAATCAATATGTGATCATTGAACAAAACACATTTTTTTGTTTTTTCAGCTGCAATTACAATGTACATCAGATATTTATTAATAGAGAAGCAAAATGAATCATCACACTTTGTTAGGTCTTCATGCAATGTGTTTACATTATGTGTGGGATTGATGGGCTGCACTGGAATGGGCATAGTTGCAACTTTTCAGGTATGACTGTGAATTTCATATCAAAAATGAAAATAAAATAAGATTGTTTTGCCATTAAAATTTCAACTGGATAACAGTGATTAACATTATCCCCATGTGGATCCTTGGAAAATGGAGTAAGAATGCCTTTCTTGCTCTTGCCTTTTTTCTGTAACTTTACAGCAACAGATTTGTTTCCTCCCTATACATAAGAATTTTTGCTTGTGCAAAAAGTTACACCATTAAGGAGTTTTCTGTGTGCTTGTCTTGTAAGAGGTCTGTACCACATGGACTTTTTTGCTGGAAATGTTTTTCTGTGAAAATTCGAATGTAAAAATCTTTGCTCTTCCAAGTTTATTTCGCTTATAATCAGGTAGGGCAGAAAAACTCAGACTAACAAAAGCATCTGCATTTTTGGCTGAATGATGGCACACTCACTAGCAACATTATCTACAAAATAATCTTATTTGACAGGTTAGAACACTGAGCACAATATCAGGCTGTTAACTTTGAAGTCTGTGGGAGATGGCCTAACAACGTTTTATCTTTTGATGGAGACTTTACCAGAAAGGGTTAGACTTCTTACAAATCTCATTATAAATCAAAGTCCATTCCTCAGTGTTAAAGAAAATTCAACAGAGAGAAAAAACACTGAAACAGATTATTCATTTCACCTTTCTAGTGATGGAGTGTGTAATAAGGTAGATTCTGACAGGAGCATTAGGACAATTGCACTGAAAGCTTCAGCCTAGAACCAAGTTAAATTTAATTGGAAGGTAACTTGAGATATTGCCTCAAAATCTGTGGAAACAGCTGTATTATTTCTTTTGAAGGATGGTCTACCTTGGAACATTTTTTAAAATACTATTGTGCTCATATAGTGACATGATGACATACAGAGAAATTGAAAATGAAGATTGTTGGGGCTTCAACAACCAGTACAGTTTTTCATGTAATGGAAAGGGTATTTTCAGACAAAAAATCCCTCTGCCTTAGGATCATAACTTTTTTTTTAGCTTTGCATCCAGGCAGTGTGTGTGGATTGTAAACACCATAGGTGCTGCAACTTACTCTAATCATATTTTTATTTAAAATATTGCTGTTCTTATTGAGAAGATTTAAATGTGGCACCAAAAAAAAAAAAGTTGGATGATGCCTGATTGAAGTAGAAAGCAAACTCAGCTTCAATAGGGAAAAGACAAATCAGGAATGCGAAATAATTAGTGAGAGTCAGGGAAGCAGAAATTGGGATCCTAATGTTTCCAAAGGGATTCCTTGACAATTATAACACTGGTTCTCATCTAATCTCTGTTGTGCCTCATTGCCAGTCCATAAACTCCTTCCTCACCTAATTTCTGTTTCCTCTGCTCTCCATGTTAAGTGCAGTTTGTAGAAAGGGTTCTGAGCATAATAAGGATCTAATCTAGCTAAGCATCTGACCTAGCAGATTTTCAAGCATCCCTAATTACCCAGAAAGCTGGAAAGGGTGGCTTGCAAGCCTTCAATCTTTTCCCTGCATACATACAACCAGTGAACAGTACATTCCAACCCCCACCTGCCAATAGAAGAATTGAGACATGAAGAGGATGTGAGATTTGCTCAAGGTCAGGAGACCAAAGCAAAGCTGGAATTAGAAACTCTTTCCTTCATATTCAGTCTAGTTCCTCTAATCAGTATGTCAAGCAGAAAATTTACATTCATGCACTACCTGGTACATACTGGTAGTAGTAAGAAACTACCAGTTTCTTCAGGTGACAGCAGCTAACCACTGTGCTGGTTCTCTTTGCAGGAGCTGGCTGTTCCCAGTGTCCATGACATAGGAGCTTTGGTGGCATTTGGCTCAGGTGTTGTGTACATCACACTTCAGTCCATCATCTCGTACAAGTCCTGCCCACGATGGAACACTTACTTTGTGTGTCACATAAGGATGGCCATATCTGTCATATCATGCTTTGCTTTCATTCCCAGTATCCTTTATGGTGGATCCCAGGGTTTTCCCTTTATGTGCTCATGGTTTTCCTTTTTAGTTAAACCATCACTGCCAAAGAATAAAAATTAGGCCACACTCTTTACTTGGGGCTCTCTAATGTATATAATATAGCATGTTGGGACTGTTAATAGCATAAAGATGAGTTGGGGGGGCTTTTAAAAATCTTTATTTCTTATTTCAGTGGTGTATTTAAAAACAATGCCCCAATGCTCTTCACAGAATCACACACTAGTGAAGCTAGAGCAACATTCCAACCTCCTTCATTTGAAGGAGAGTAGGGAGGAAGGTGTGAAAAAGAGAGCCACTGCTTCTGCAAGGATCCAAACACAGAGAAGTTGTGGCATACAGACCTAAGCAGATGATTTTAATCGTGTTGCTTGGTCCTTGACCCCTGCAGTCACCTCTCTTAAAGTCACACAACGTCCTGTAATAGAGTAATCTCACTGATTTTATTGGCCTTGGGTGATCTGCCTTTTTTGAAAACTGAGTGCAGCAGCCCATCACGAGCCAGCCAGCTCCAGCCTGCTCTTGGTTTCAGCAGCTGTGAAAGGGCTTTGAAAAGGGGCCTTGGCTCCCAGAGGAGCTTGTACCAACAGCTCAAGGCACTCACCGTGCATCCCTGGAAATCAACATTGCTCCACCTCCAGCACTGCAGGACCCTGCCCTCACAGCTCTTGAACACAAATGAACTCCACCTAAGTTTTGGAGTGTCTCCCCTTCTGTCTATGCTTTGAAAGAACCTTCAGAAACCTTCATTTGTGCAGAAATGTGTTTTGATTACTGCTACCACTTACCTTGTAATAATGTGTTTCATTTACTTGTGCTCTTAATACCTTGATTTGATATTCTGGTTGTTCAGGATCTCCTGTGCTACAGAAAGGGAAGATGGTCTGGTTTGTTTTGTTGTTTTTGTTTGGTTTTTTTTTTTTGTAAGAAGACATTTTCAATTTTTCTCACTAATATTGTATAGTTTCCTTCACACTGTTTTTCACAGTGATTGTGTTTGCTTCAAAAATTTCCATGACCAAAATTGATTGGACTCCAGGTGAAAAGGTAAAATCTTACTAGGTAGCCAACTTACCTGATATTATTTGGGGAATGCTGTTGTATTTATCTTAAAGCATTACAAACATGTCAGAGACTTCAACTAGTACTTCACCATGAACAGTTTTGTGCAATTATGGTTTCCAGTCACTTCTTCCTCATTAGAATGATGCCTGTGCCATGGGTAAGAAAACTTGTCAGGGATGATCAATCATCAGAGAGTTAGACTTTCATTTTGACCAAGAATTTGAAAGTTTCCCATAGAAAAAGACTAGCAAAAAAAAAAAATATTCTGGAAATTAGTTTTTCTACTTCCTTTTATAGTCAATTTTCTTGAAAATGAACTTCTCACATGAAACAAAAAGTGGACCAATTTAATTCTGTAGTTTTTGAAAACCAGCACTGGTTTTCTCAGGTTTTTTATCATTCTTTAATAAATAGTTTTTGATACTGTCAGAATATTTGGAGTCTGACCTAGAACATAATAAATTTAATTTCAGGTATTTGAATTGATTTCAGTGTTTTCAGAATAAAAACTATGAAAATGAATTTTTCTTTTTCGACAAATTTTAGAAGGTTTGCAGATTCAAAAAACAGGTTAAATAATTCAGAGTACATCCTGCTTGAAGATCTTAATAAGAGCACTCTTAGCAAATGTACTTCAACCAAACAGTGGCAAGGCAGCTGTGAGACAAATCTTTGCAAATTAGGCAATCTTAGTCAAATCTTCAGGGGTTTTGTGGGTTTTTATGAGATGCAAAGATGAAAAAATGGCTTTAGTGATACAAATGGCATATTTGTTGGTGGCATGTTAGGAAATACTTGGCGTTCTGTTTGTGTCACATGACAGAGGATTTCTATGCCAGCCTTAAAAACAAAAGTCTTGTCAGGAGCTGTCCCAAAGGGTCGCCCTCCATTTCACAACAAGGTGAGAACTTGCTCAGAATGACTGAGCTCTGTGGCTCTGAGTGAAAGCTTGGAGCACTGGCACTTGAGTAATCTGAATGTAACAAGAGAAGGTTTGCAGGTTTATATTTGCAGGTTTAGATTCAGAGTTATTTTTGGTACTGTGCCAGTTGCAGTGTTCTTGCCTTTGATGTTACTGCACAAGACTTGAGGTAACTCATGCAACCTTGATAAATTTACTCATTCTGTAAAAACAAAATGTGAATTGACTTTTATACGACAGGGATGATGAGCCATAAATCTTACTTGTTGAATTTACAGAAGGAAATGTCTGTATCATTCCACCCATATCTTGCTTTGGTGTTTTATCTGAAAATTTGTTTTATGTCTCATTCCATCAGGATTATACTTATCATTTTATGAGTGCAATCTGTGAATGGACAGTGGCCTTTGGTTTCATCTTCTTCTTTTTAACATTCATTAGAGATTTTCAGGTTGGTATCTACAATATTTTAGCAGTGACTAAGTGCTATGAATTGTATAACAACAAATGCAATAGAAAATTACTGTTCTTTACCTAGATAGATGCATCAAAGCTATACAGAAACAAATTTTACCAATCACAGGACTGATTTCTGTCTACATAATGAATTACAAAACAGAAAATTCAGTTTAAAAGTTCGATGTGTCTGTTCTTGAAAGTTAATAACTGCCAATTAATATATTCTTCCTATTTACCAATCTTTTTGTAGAAAGAGGCCCTCTAAAGGTGACATAATAACAAAATAAATGATGCAACTAAAATTTCATTTCTTTCTATCTGAGGGGTTTTATATAATAATGCAAAGCATTTCAACCATTGATTTTTTACATATTTTGCTATATATTTCCTCACACTGCAAAGAATATGAAATACTTTTTGACACTTTTTGAAATACTTTTTTGACAGAATATGAAATGAGAAGTATTGACACAGAAGCCTTCTGGTTTGGGTAGCTGGATTCAGAGTTATCAAGTATTTTACTAACCAATAGCAAACATTTCCATGTCTGTTTAGTTTTGACTTAGTACTGAATAGACCATGGCTGTAGGGCTTTTCTGTAATTAAAAAAAAAAATTAAAAAAGAATGAAATTTTAAAAGCTAGGTTCAGCAGAAAAAAAAACCCACTTCTTTTGAAAAAAAGTAGTTCAAAATTCTGCAACACATGGTCCTAAAGGTATATAATTGCCTTCTAAAACTGAGAGAATTATGAAGAACCTGTCCAAAATGTATGCATCATTTAAAGCATCATTTCTGGGGAGGAGGTTCTTATGGCCTGTCCATCACTCTCTGATGTCTCTGTACATGATGGAACCTCTTTTATCACAGACCAGACTCTTCCCCTGGAGACAGAGATCTGCAGGACAATGCAGTAATTCTCAGAATATCAACAATCTTTAGTTGATAATTCTGCTTCAGACACATAAAATCTTTTACTAAATATAAATATTATGAAAATAAGAGAAAATTATGAAAATAACCAAAATGGAATTGTGGATATTTTAAATTACAGGCTATAAAATAGCATGAATCCAATATTAGTGTCTGACAATGACAGAAAGATTTTTTTAGATTCTACTGCCTTTTTGTCATAACCAGTGCTCAGAGAAAATCAAACTATTAATTCAGTAAAAAAACTCTGCCACACTCTAAGAAAAAAAGACTTATCTTATTTTCCCACAGTATTTATTTCACTTTAACATTTTTTTTCTTTTGTTTTGTTTCATCTCCTTGTACTTTATATTGCAGAACTGTAAAATTAAATTATCTAAAGCTGATCTTGCTTTATTTTTCTTTTAG
This sequence comes from Polioptila caerulea, assembly GCA_013397295.1. NCBI lineage: Eukaryota > Metazoa > Chordata > Aves > Passeriformes > Certhiidae > Polioptila > Polioptila caerulea. Next base: position 457,540 of record VYXF01005646.1, read on the forward strand.
AGATTTTCTGTAAGGATATCAACAGAAATCCATGAAGACTCCTGATAGTGAAAAACCAATATTTTATATCTATGAATATTCTAGGCTTCTTTTTACTGATAGAAAGAGTGGCAGAGGGACAGGTATTGATAAGGTTGTATTAAGAACCCATGCCATTAATTCTGCACCAGCAACCACTAAAAGATTTTAAAAACTCAGAGCAAAGTTCCTCCTGCCTTTTTGCAATATTTTGTAATTTTTATATGGTTTGGTATATTAAAAATACTGTAATAAAACCAATTTTTAGAAGCACTGGAAAAATCAAGGACTTGATCTCCTCATCTCTTCCATTTTGGACATATCTGTACTTTTTAATTTGCTGTAGTGTGATTAGTAGCATTAGTTTTAAACTTGAGAAAGTACATTTTACAAAGAGAGAAGTGTAAAGGCAATGGAAATCACTAGGATTGAATTCTTACTCTGTTAAGTTGCAAGGGCTGGAGAAGATGCTGAGAGCAGGAGTTGGCATCTGTGTTTGAAAAAATTCAAGTTAGTGGATGGCAACATTGTGCTACATATTTCTGACACTGGGCACTGTAATGCAAATGCAAATCCTGAGAGAAATTTAAACTCTATTGCTTGAAAAATGTTTTCTAATCATCACTGCAGTACATGTTGTACAAATCCACCCTTTTTTCCCTTTTATGCACTGATGGCCACAGGGAACAAAAAACCAGAAGCAGGAATAGAAAGTAAATTTACATTTAAGCACGATGTGCTAAAGAGAAATCTTATTGCAATTTGGTTAATATAAAGCAGAATTTTCCAGCCTGTGTTTTAACCTACAATGGAATGAAGAAGGTCTCAAAAAAAGTCTTTGGGAATGAATGCAAAATAAACTGCCTTTAGTAGTTTTTTTTTATTTCTCAGCACCAGTAGTTTTCAGGTGCTTAGAAATAAATGTATGAGTATCATACACATAAAACTGAATTAAAAAACAAACCTGGAGAGCATCTATAATGAAGATATTTGCTGCTACAGAGTTACTTCTGTAATGAAAGCCTTGGAAAGGACCTAAATGAACACGCAGATGTTTTAAGTGTCTGCAGGCAAAAGGTTCTTTCATGGACTGATTCACCACCTCCATTCAGTGCATTAAATACTTGGTTGTCAACTACAACTACTTGGTTCTCTGAAAATTACATTTTCCACACTCTATCACAGTTTATACAGAAATATTGATGATTTTCAGTTGCTAATATCCACTAAAGTGTGTTTTGGAGAGTGACATCTTAAGATTTGTCATCTGTTGATATTTCTTTTAATGTGTATTTTAAACTGGATTAAAATCAGCTGTTTCACAATTCAAAGAGTTGATGTTTTCTTTAAAATTTGCAGTGAAAGGCAGCATGGTGTGTGAATTTTAAGGGATAACGTTTGTTTCCTTGGAGGATGAGTCAACGTCCATTTATTTGGGAGAAATGTGGGGGAGCAGCAATAGGCTTTAATTTATAAGTTTTCTGTAGCTTTGACTACAAAGTGTCAGAGCTGGGTCTGTCTTTGACTGCCTTTGTGTGTGTGCCAGTGCCCAAATGGCCACACAAGTTTTGTGCAGACACAAACAGAACTGGCATGACAAGGCCTAGCAGGGCTCAGAGCCCTGCATGCTGCTGCAATACACAGAAATAAAAATACACACTGCATTTATAAACAACCACAGTGGTTTAATGAGCTTTGGCTATATTTTGGATTGGGAATGGAATTCAGAAGGGCCATTTCTCTCACCTTCAGGAGAAAATAGGCAAGTCCTGCAGGCTGTATCTGTATTTTTCCCTGTACACAATAGATGGCACTAGCAGACCACATGATTTGGGTTCATTTCCCACGTTCAGGCAAGCAAGTACTGGAGTTTTGTAGGAAGCTTTAGCTGATTTTAATGGTCGTCTGGAGTCCCAGCTAAATGAGTTTTGTATTGTGCCTTTGTGGAAAACAATTCAGATCTTTGCCATCCCTTCCTGCCCTCATCTAAGTGAATGCATTTTGCTACTGCAACGTGTAGTCTCAGAGCACCTTCAATTTCAGATTGATCTGTCTCAGTCAAAGGAGCCACTTGCTGCAGTTACCCCTGGCTCAAGCTGACATCCAGCTCTCATCACCACGCCAATTCCCTCAGGAAGTTTTTCCTACCCTATCACAAAGGTACATTTCACTCAGATGCTTCAGTAGAGCCCTGTCAGTTTGCAGTGAAGTTTTAGAAGACAATATAGACCTTGTTTGCATGAGAAAACAATATAGAAAGAACAAGATTTTAACATTTCAAAATTGCAGCCAATCTGCACCCAGAAAAAGTTACACACCTCAGAGGTAGCAGCTGAATCCATTTAAAATGCACTTTGTACATAAAATGTCTTTTTTTCAGTTATTTCCTTGCCTAACAAAACAGTTAGCATGGTCTTCCATGAAGTGTAGCAAGAATGCAGGCTTTTCAAACATTATCTTACCTGGAATGATACAAGTTTAGCATTCACAGTCTTAAATAAACTATGCTGAGCAGCAAGGATGTTTCTCTAGAAACTCCCACCAAATGTTGTANTTACCTGGAATGATACAAATTTAGCATTCACAGTCTTAAATAAACTATGCTGAGCAGCATGGATGTTTCTCTAGAAACTCCCACCAAATGTTGTATGGATTTTTCAAAAATAAATCTAGAAAGTGCTCTGATAAAGTATGAGTGATTTATTATCCACATACACCTTTAACACAGTAGAACTTTCTTACTCCACAAGCACTCTCCCAACACACAAACTCATAAAATTCATTATAGATACATTTCACAGAAGGTTTCTCTGATGAACATCTAGACTTTCATCATGAGACCTGCAGGAACATTCTCTGTTGCTCTGCTTTTATTAGAGGTGTCAGCAGCTGATGGATCTCCATGCAGAGAGGTGTTTTTCCTTCCTCTCACGCTGCATCAAGTGGCTGAAACATATTAGATGTTTTGCAGGAAGGTTTTTCATCCGGTTTGAATTATTCAAGAGGCTTTTTTGATAATTTGGGGGGTTTTTTCCTTTAAAAAATTGTAAGTAGAATTTTGTGCTCATTTGAAATTTCAATGGGATTACACATAAAATCTTGTCTACTACTTAGAAAGGATTTTGACACCGGTCTTGCTCTTCAGGCAAAAACGTAATGTTCAGAAATTCCACCAGATGCAATATCCCTTTTTTCTTACAGAGATCTATTTAGCCTTTGAGGATATAAATTCAATAGGAGATAAGAAACTTCACTTGAAGGAAACGTGATCTACTTGACTTTAGTCCACTAAAATCAAATTACAAGCCTTCTACTGGCTTTACAGGAGGTTCTTCTTGCTTGTACTGAGCAAGAGCATATGTTGTTCACAGAGCCTGGGGATGTTTCCTGGATAGATTCTGGTGTCAGCAGAATAATCTTAGGGATGAATTTGGAAAAAAATTATCTCCTTGTAAGCAGTTCGAAGGAGACATCAAGCTCTGAGACTCTGCTTGTCCTGCCTCTGCTCCTTAAACTCGGCTTGTTTTCTTACTGAAGAAACAGAAATTAAGAGTTCAAAGTCAAGTATTTAAACCTGAGTTCTCGGAAACAATATCACAAGTACGACAGGATGTAGTTCTGATTAAACCTCTAATGACATTTAATTTGAAATTCAGTGCAACTGTGTGGAGATGGCACTGTGACAAGATCTGAGACATCCCCAAGTAGCTGTAACACTCTTAGAAGCAACTGAGGGAGCAGGAGCCAAGCTTCAGCAAGCACTTGTTTTCTCAGGAGTGTGGAAGTTTTCCATTGGCTTGGCTTCCTCTGGGTTTTGGGGGCACAGAGATGGCGCCATTTCTTATTTCTCCCTTTGTCCTCTGTCCTTCTGTGTTACCTAATACTCAATTCACACAAATTGTGTTGGCAAACAGCTCTCCCAGTATGTTAGTATTAGGATGTGGTTTCTGTGATTCTGTTCCAGAAATCATCTTTCTTCATGACAGTCAACAAATTAGCCTTACTTTCCTCCATTTTGTGGTCTCAATCTGATGTCTGGGGAGTTTGAACGTATGCAGGTAGTAAGTCATGGGTGCTCTCTGACCTGACTGCAGACCAAAATCAACTCTCCACTGAGATTCTGCCTACAGCTGGCATGGCTGGTTAGCTTAAAAGTGTTTAAACCAAATATTTGGGGTAATTATAGTATTATAGCAGATTTGAAAGGGTGATTGCCAGTGCTGTCAAAGGGTGAAGCTGATATTTTTTCAATACCCCTCCTTGCCAAACAGCTTTAAAATGTGAACACTAATATTGTATTAGCGTAGTTCTTTAGTCTTGAACTGAATTTAAAACATGCTTACTGTTTAGGGTAGGCAATACAAAATCCTGATTGCTACTTTCCTGGAATTTCAACCAAAAGGAATGGTACAACATTATATAATCATGTTTTTTAAAAATCAACTTGCAGTTTTACATGGCATCTTGTGTCTGCTCGTGGCAGCCAGAACTGAGCGTTGCCATTGAAAACAGAGAGTCATGGCAGTATATTCACTCCAAAAATACCTTCTGGTTGCAAAAATATTTAACAATGTTAAGACTAAAGAGGAGTGAGAGGAAACTAAAGAAAGACAGGATTGGAAACTGTTCATTGCACTGTCAGATAAAAATTCGCCATGGAAAAATGCACAAATAGACAAATAAAAAACAATTTCTGGGGTGAAAATGCAATCTAGCAGACCACTGAGTCTTCTTGAGTAGGGTTGAAGGATGAAAGGGGGTTGACCCCCAACCCACCTGGTTAAATTCAGTGAGCAGAAAGCACTGGGCATCAGGCACTCAGCTCGGGACTGGGGGCAGAGAAGTCTCTCATGGATTTCTAGGAAGAGCAGAAACTCTGCCTTTGCGCAAAGCTCTTCTGGAAAAGAGGTTTGGGAAAAAACAGAAGTCTTGGAAACCAAAATCCCAGCAATAGCATGGATGGATTCTTGAAGCCATCCCATAAATCACAGTAGCAGTGAGACAGCAAGGCAAAATGGGAATTAGTGATGTCTTTTTCTTCAGGGGGGGCTGGAGATGAGTGTTCATCTGGGGCATGGAACCACGTGGCAGAACCAGCAGTTCCCATGTGTTTGAGGCAGTTTTGTCACTCACTCCCGAGGCACACAGACTCAGGGCTAAAGACTGGAAGCTGAGAGAATGGCTAAGATAGAGAGGAGTCCCTGCATGAGAACAGAGGGGAGGAAAAGGAGGAGTTTGCCTCAAAGTCTGTGGAAATGAACGTGACACTTATCGCTGGCCTCAGTGGAAATAAAGAAACACAGAGACATTCCTTTATTACCCCGTAAAGAATTACATTCAATGACATCAAATTACACAGAGGAATCAGGAAGCTCTTTGCCTCCACTTTCTGGACACTAAGGATCAATACCTTGATAGGTTTCTTGGGAGTCAAGTTATATTGAAATTGCAGTCCCAGGACCTGGAGCAGAGATCCTGCTCACAGATTGTAGCAGGAGGAGTTTCCCTTTCTGTGGATTTTCAGACAGGAGGTTCTTCTTGCTTGTAAAGGTCTCCACATAGCTTCTGGTGGGAAGACACCAGACTGTTTGGCAGTCCCACAGGGAACACAGGGGAGATTTTTTTCCAGCAAAATCACAGACAAGAAGAGGAGCAGAGTCTCTGTAACACTGAGGAGTGAGCTACACAAGAAGGTTGTGGTGATCTGCTTTTGTCCTCAGTGCCATGTAGAAGACTCTGAATAGGGTGTCACCATGGGTGCATGGAGGGTTTCCTTGATTGAGATGGTTTCTCCATTCCCAGCAGCTAAGTGATGGCTGAAATACATCTCAAAGAAGCATGGGAAGACTGAAACCTAAGTGAGCCCCGTGTTCATCACTGAAATAAAAAAAAAAGAAAAAAAAGAATAAAAAGAAAAACCAGTGAAATTAGAAATAGAACAGATGCAGATCTACAACCCTCTGGTCAGTCAAATGGACCAGTACCAGTCTGGGGTGACATAAAGGGAAGAGGACTATGCTGATACAACTGGAGGAGCCTCAAGCTAAATGATCACCCACCAAATAATTGTAATGAAGTCTTAACACATCTGTTGATGATCAGGAGGACAGAGACTCCAGCAGAAAATGGTGAAGATGGCTTTTTTTACCAGTGCTTATACTGGACTGAATTAGGATCAATCAAACAGTGCAGTGTTGCTTCACCCAACCAAGCCTCTGGAGTTAATGCTCATCTGTGAAATACTCCACACAGGAGACAGCTCTGTTCAACAGAAAATACTGCTAACCTGAACCCACTCCTCAGCATATGCATGTTGCTGCTCTTACAATTTCTTTTTGGGTTGTTGTGAATTTTCAGTATCATTTTCTTGAAACAAGAGAACACATTATTCAGAAAGTGCCTAACAACATCTTTATAATTATTATGAAATCTCCTATAGAGCGTTTCCTGTTAATTTTCATAGTGTTTTGAAGAAAATTCTTTTGAAGGCTTTTATAGGCTCTTGTCCAACATATCTGGGGAGTCTGTTTTTCAACATCTAGTTTTACTCTTTAACATTTATTTACGGCCAGTTCAGTGCCTTTAACTTCCTAGGATTGTAAAATATTTTTTTAACCACCTTACTGATCTTAGATTTGCACACATTTGGACAAAGGCCAGCTGATTCACTAGTAATTAAGGTATCACAAAATTGTTCCTAAAACAACTTTGTTTACTGCTGGTGTTCTGCTTTGCAATGCTGTGTGTGAGGAGGCACACAGAGCTGACTTTGTTTGGGCTGCCCACAGCTACACCAGATACTCTTTGTGCAGGGTATAGGCAGGAAGCCATAAAGGCTGATGTTCACAGCAGATATTGCAAACAGGATTCCAGTGCAAGCTCCTTTCAGAAACCTAGTCATTTTTGTCACCTTTTTCCTCCCTATTTTTTTTACTTTGTTTTTATACCTGCTTATTTTTAAAGAATTCCAGTTGATGATATCTTTTTCCCCACTCCCTTAGGTGTGAGCACTTATCAGGGCTGCAATGTAAAATCTAGAACAAACTGGAAAGATTTAGGCTTCTGGTACTTCCTGGCTGCTTATAAAAGTCAAAGTCACTGGCAACTTCTTCTATCTGTATTTACAGTGATGGGAGCAACTGTTTTTATAATGGATCCTCTTAAACTTGAAATATAAATGGAAGTGTCTATTCCCTTGAGATCATGTCCTGTTTGCTGCTGCTTTTGATTCTACATATTGTTCATGGTAATTCTTCTGATGGTGCAGTAAAAACTGGTTCTCCTTTTCCTTTCAACTCTGCCCATAACACTCTGCTTTGTACACAGCTCATTATTTCTTTACATCTACTTCTACACAGGGACAGTGCTGCTTCAAATAGGGCAGGGATGGCTAAGCCCATCATCCTACAGCCCAGGTACCCCCAAGACAGTGGGGCTTTCTGCAGATCATAGTGCAGCTGACATCTGGCATCCCACACAGAGAGGATTCTTTGGGTGAAATGTTCTCAACCAGTAAATTCTTAAAGGTAGCTGGAAATTGGAAGTATATGAGGAGTCTCCTGCTAAGCAGGATATCTGTCTGTGGGATATTCCAAAAGAAGGCCCTAGGAAAGAAAATTATTAAGTGGGAAACTGTTTGTGTTAAGGCTAAATTGTTCAAAAAATAAGTATTGTTATTAGTTCTGAATTAGCTCCTCTGATGTTACATCAAGCCTTATTAGCCTTCTTTTAGTAAAAAAACTGAGCCTGTTGCTTAACTTTCTGGAACAAGCCATGAATTCCTGAATTCCATTGTTTTTCAGAGGCTGTGGTTTGATTCCCAGAACCAAAATGAATCTGATTCTTGAGCTGGCATATACCCTTAAAGCATTCCTAGATCAGGGTTTTGAAAATCTCTTCCACATTAATGGGTTCCTTATGAGTGATAATGGTGCAATTATGAGATGGAGAACCACACGAAGCAGTTGCCCTTTTCATGTTCATTGGAGGGGAAAGAGTAGACTTTGGGGGTCATGGGGGTGAAATTTGGCCTAAGGAGGAAAATAAAATCTAACCATGTTACATGGCATGTACCATGTTAAGAAGGCTGTTTACAAGAGGGTTTGTTCAACAACATTGAAATCTTGTGGAATCCTTTCATGCTGCTTGAATTTAAATCACATTCTGTTCCTGTCATGCTCATCTGCTCAATGCCTTTGAGGGACATTTGCAGAAAAAACCCTGCTGCTCACTATTTTTGGCTGACAGCAACTTGTGAGGCAGGTAATCAGTAGTGACCAACACCACCTTTGTCTACTGAGTCCTGCAGTCCTCAGTGCACAATTGTTACTGCTGGGGCTGGGCTGTGTCATTTCTGTGTTCTGTTCATCATCACCTACCAAGCAGTTGAATGCATTATTGAAAATTTGGCTCTGGTTGCACAAATTTGTATGGGCTTATCATTGCCCCCACATGTGTCTGAACGACTGGCCATGAGTTCTGTACTCTGCTGTGAAACACAAGCTTCTCCTGGAAAGAACAAACTACCTGTACTATACAATGACATAACAGTAAGGGTATCACAGAGAGCAGCCTGGTTGGCACCACGTCCCTGAGCTATTCACCCTGACACACTGGGTCAATTAGCAAATTACAACTGGCACTTCATTTATCACAGTCTCCAATCTCTTATGCAGGAATGGTGCTCCATGTACAGCAAGACCAATAACAAGTATTCATGTGCAAGACCCAGAGCCAAAGCCAAAAAAGGTTTGTGGATATTTAGACTCTGCCAAAATCTACAGGCTTCCCTAAAGAGCTTGCTGATACCTTCATGGTAACAGTGTGGAACTGCCCAGCAAGGGTTTAGCATTCCTAAGGCTGCAGATGTGGAAGTCTGGGACAGCTCTCTTTGTCAGGCCAGCCTGCATATGCAACTCCTCATTTGACCTGGCTGTTGGAGCAGTGTCAAAAAACATAACTTACCTCATAGGTACCTATCAGAACTATCTAAGTATGAGCTGGACCACGTATTCAGAGTCAACATAAGGACTCCTGGATGGAAAATTTCCAAGTTATCCTTTTTAGTGACTGATACTGCTCCATCAGATGTCATCTAATTTGCAGAGCTTGTCTTGATTTTATGAAATGAAATCTCCAAATGGTTGTTTTCTCCCTTTTTTAAATTTTTTTTTTCCTAATAAGTCCTGTGTTAAAAATTACACTGGGTAGAGACAGAAGACCACAGAACAGATACCCAAAATCCAGTGTATATTAGCTTTAATGGCATACCCAAACTTCACAGACTTACACTGTGATATTATTAGGTATTATTATTATATTAGATTGTGAAAATTCTTTATGTGCCAGGATGAAAACTGCTAAGTTCTTGTCTTCTGAAGCTATTTGGGGCAGCAAGTCCTCCATATCCTTGTGGGAGAAGCCCTGGAAGGCTGCTAAGCAGGTGGGCTTCGAATCTTTTGCCTATTTTTAAGGGGCATTCTGAAGAGCAGAGCTTCCTTTCTCCCTTACCCAGCACTGAAGCTCTCCTGCAGTCTCAGATCAGAGTCATGAGGCACAGGTATCCCCCGTGAGCAGGGTAACTAATGCCCTCACTCAGAAAATAGATCTTGCAGATCTTGCAGTCTTGTTGCACAATGGGGGATGTAGGAGAGAAAAATTTCCCTCTGGTTGTTACGTTGCACATAATCCAATGCCATTCAGTGCCAAACCTTTTGTTGTTGTCACAAAGAAGCAAAACAACGTAGGTGACAAAGTTTTCTTATGAAAATCTGCACCGTCAGCCACCAGCATTTAATTAACCTAGAATAGAAAAGTGCTGCTTTAGACTTATTAACAAAGCCAAGGACAGTCTTCCCTGGGAATGAGGGAGGGTTTTTGGGGTGTTAACACAAGGCCACACCTCATGGGATGAAAGAGGAAAGATGTCCTCATCACTTTGGGCTTTTTGAGGAACAAGTGGCATCAATCTGGTCAGAAAAGTCCATAAATTCTGAGTGAATACACCTAAACCCAAAAATTTTTCTGGAGACAGGCCAACCAAATGAAGAAAATTGAACTATAAACTCTGTGAACTTTGTATGATGCTGAGATTTGTTTATTTATAACAAAATGGAGAAAAAAGAGGCAGGAGCACCTATCTTGTAACATGAACTTCAAAGTGCAAAATAAATATAATGCTTAGAATCAGTCAAGCCCAGGAATGCAAAACAAAGTTTGTTCAAAACGTGAGCAGAGGCACAGCTGTCACAATGCTGACTCTGCATTCTTCAGGTTTCAAAGGAAAGTCAAGCCCATCAATATTTCCATATCCAAGTAAATCCATACCCAGTCCTAGCTGCAGACACTGCTCTCATTCACCAGAGAAAAATGCAGAATGTCAGCTGTCCTTAGAGATAAAACACCCCAACAAACCCAAATCAACCAAACAACATGTGAACAATCACACAGTGATATTATATTTCTGCCTGCTTTATAGAAACCAAATTGGACTTGAAAGTTGTCATAAATTCAGTTATTATTTGGAAAAGAGATTCCCAAGGAGAATTTGTGAACCACTAGACATCCACGGCAATGCTGAGAGCCACTGATAGTCTGGGCTCCTGACAGGAATATCTGCAGGTTGGCAATAATTCATTGCTTTAATTTTTTAAATTATTACTAACTTGGAATATTTTTTTCTCTCAATTCCTTTTCATAACAGCAACATTTTTTCTGCAGTCAGTTAAGTATTTCACTGAGTTTGATCCACACCATGCAGTTTAGGGAGCACATTTTTTTGTCCTTACAACCTAATTGACTTCTGCAAATTGCCTGCAGGAAACATATAGAAATAAGACAGGTTTTTCAAAGGTGAGTAATGCTTTACCTGGAGAAAATAGGCTTTATTATGTGTATGTAATTTCTTTTTAAAAACAGGTGAAAGTCTCCAGAGTGTATTTCCGAAATGTTAATATGCTGACAGATCAGTAAATACAAAAGCTGAGAAATGAGAATTTGAGTTATTCACTCCATTTAACTGGAAAGAGAATTTGCTCCCTGAGTCTCTTTGAAGTGAGAGGTCAGTGGGGTTATTTTCCACAGGCTTGCTGACATGAGGGAGGACAGGTGTTTCTGCTGGCCAGACTAACAGAGGCAGGAAGGATGGAACCACGCTACATTGACTTTATCTTAGCTCACCAAAACAAGGTTTCAGCTGTGGTTTTGAAGAGGCAGAAAACTTGAATGGCCAGTGGGAGCAGCAGCTAATGAGAAGCAGAGCAGAGAGCAGTGAGATGGATGGATCCGTGGATGGATGGATGGAGCCATGGATGGATAAATGGATGGATGGATGAATCGATCAATGGATGGGTGGGTGGATGGATGGATGGATCCATGGATGGATAAATGGATGGATTCATGGATGGATGGACGGATGGATAGATGGATGGATAGATAAATAGATAAATGGATGGGTGGGTGGATGGATGGATGGAACCGTGGATGGATGGGGGGTGGATGGATGGATGGAACCGTGGATGGATGGGGGGTGGATGGATGGATGGAACCGTGGATGGATGGGGGGTGGATGGATGGATGGAACCGTGGATGGATGGGGGATGGATGGGTGGGTGGATGGATGGATGGAACCGTGGATGGATGGGGGATGGATGGATGGATGGGTGGATGGATGGATCCATGGATGGATAAATGGACGGATGGATGAATGGATCAATGGATGGGTGGGTGGATGGATGGATGGAACCGTGGATGGATGGGGGGTGGATGGATGGATGGATCCATGGATGGATAAATGGACGGATGGATGAATGGATCAATGGATGGGTGGGTGGATGGATGGATGGAACCGTGGATGGATGGGGGGTGGATGGATGGATGGATCCATGGATCCATGGATGGATATGTGGGGCTGTCTCCAGCGGGCTCTCATAAAACTGTGGCTGGAACAGACACCTGTGGGCTCCCAGCTGTCAGAAAGGTTCATGCCACTTGTGAAAGCTGAGCCCAGAAATCCCAAAGAGGAGCCACTCTTGGGCACCCTGGAAAAAAAAAGCCAATCTTCCTCACTGCTGCCTTCATCCTCACTTCATCACTACGGCAGTCTTGGCATGAGAGGCTGTTACAGTGCAAGACTTGGCACTAATTCTCCTCTCAGCTCCCATTCTTGTTCCTTGTTGCTGTTTCCAGTGTCTTCCTGACAACACCTAGCTTGGTAAAGCAGCACAACTGCTCTATAAATCTCAGGTACAGCTCTGTTGTCTGCAACTTAGACCAAACAGCAGCTCAAAATCTGGCAACTCCCTGCAGCCTGCCTGCAGGAGGACTCCAACTGCTCCTGCCTTTGGTGGATTAAAATCAGTGGGAGGTAATTATTGTTATTTTTAGCAGAAAGCTAAAGTACAGGAACCATAAACTGGCTGGAAAAGTCTGAAATGTGGAAAATCTGAAATTATTCAAAGGCTTGCTTCCAGTCTCCAGTTTTTATCATAAAGCAGCAAAATCTGATTCTCTATCACTGAAGTTTTCTTACTGACTCGTCTGCCACATTTCTGCTGGCACCTCTCAGCACACATGACCTTGATCCAGCATTTGTATCTCTGATTCAAACAGTAACAAAGGAATGTGAGTACTTCAAATTTGAATTAGTTTGGATTGAATGTGAATTTTTGAATACTTTTGGACAGATTGCCTTCTAAAAGAACCAACATAGAAGCAAGGAAAAAAAAAAAAAGAACTCCCCCCACCTTTTAAATTCAGTTTTCTGCACTGAGGTGGTTGTCTGTCTTCCATCCCACTCCCCCAGCCACCCTGTGTATTTACTGTAGTATTTGTAGCACCACTTTGAGAGTAAGTTCCTTATGATTTTGCTTTGTGGAAAACTACATGCCAGCTTTAAAGCTTCTAAAGTAAGTTTTTATTTATGAGTCATTTGTACCAAAACCAGACACTTTTGGAACTGAATGCTGCCCAGTTAGGACATCTAAGGAAAACAAAAATGATAATTTAATATTAAATCTTTCTAAAGTTCCTTACAATGATCTGACAGCAGGAAAGCCCCTGCCTCACATGCTATCTAGAATTTCATATTTTGTCATATACTCACCTAAAAATATTGAAACAGCCAGACATGGCAATTTCTATTTAGGCAGCATCTTTGCACTTCTGCAACAGCTTAGGCATTATTATACTTGCTATCTTAAAACAGGTGATACCAAAAACATTTTTGGAGCAGTCACCCTTTGGCCACACGTCCACCCTTTCTGCTCTACCCTTACCCACTGGGGACCTCAAAGAACTTTCATCAGGCTGGCCCAGGTTGCTCTCTCTCTTTCTGTCTTGCCATGATGGGTATATGACCAGAGCAAGTGATGGAAAGAATGAAACAGTTCATACCTGCAGCACACACACTTCCACTTTTTCCTCGAGTCTTTCTCTCCCATGTGGCAAATCATCTTCTAGGTAGATGAGAAAGGGAATAAAGGCAGTAATCAGTAGAACTTTGTCAATCAGAAATTCCTGCTGCTGTGCAATCCAAGCCATCCTTTTGCAAGTACAAGCCTTTTTTTTTTTTGCTGCAAGGGTGCTGGGGAAGTTAATAAGCAGATGTTGCAGATCTTAGACTGATGGTGTTAATAAAGACTAGAAGGACTCACAGCTTTTAAAACAGGGAAAATCACTTAACATGAATCATGCAACACTCCCATCTCTGGCAGTGTTCAAGGCCAGGTTGGATGGGGCTCTCAGCAACCTGGTCTGGTGAAAAGTATCCCTGCCCAGGGTAGTGAACTGGGTGATCTTAAAGGTTCCTGCAACCCAAACCATTCTGTGATTCTGGGACTTGATGGTATTTCCCATTTGAATGTTTTAAGTATGAGACAAAGTATGGGCTCTCTTGATCATTCAGTTCCCCTTTGGTAGTGAAATGCCTCTGGATTAAGTGTGAATTATTCTAAAAATCTACATATGTAGAACAAACATGAGTCTCTCTGTTCCTATTTTTGTATTATTTTCTAAAGGGAATGTGACAAAAAATCGCTGTTTTAAAATTTCATACATATCAATTACACCTCCTTGCAAACCCAGAAAACTGGCTAAAAAGTGGTTTTTTTTCCCAGAGTTTTCCATTAAATCTTTCCATCAAATCTTTGAAACTCACTGAACACAAAAGAGCTGCACAAACATAGATGAACAACTTTGCAGTTGTGGAATTCAAGCTACTGCCCCTGTAGAGCTCAAATGATGCAGAGTCATGCTGACAGTCGTTCTGGTAGATCTCTTCTTTGTTTGTGTGCTTTGTTATAAGGCAAACACCAACTTTTCATATTTCCATGGTTCCACCTGACCAATTAGAGAAAACTTGCTACAATATGGGGCATATGTCACCACTTCTGTGTTTAATTATTTGCTACTATCTTTTTTCCTCATCAGGAATCCAAGTTACTAACCACGTCAGATGGAAAAATACAAGTTTTCTGATGGCTGCAACTGAGTTTTGCCTGTGAGGAAATGCAGTTCTAACATGCTGCCTTAAGTGCCTGCCTATATATTTGGAGATGGCCAAGATACACAATTTATATGTCTCCAGACATTCAAAGTGGATTAGAATTTTCTTTAATCCTAAATTTGCCCATTTTTCCACTTCACCAGCCAAAAAAATGTGTTTGGAGGATGAGTTGTAGGGGCCTGTGGTAACTGGGTATATTTATCAGGGCATCAGATGTTGCACCTTTTTACTGCTCTGTCGGAAAAATCTTTCCTTTTATAACAATTGGAGTTTTGAGTTTTCTGTCAAGAAAGCCCTCCAATACTCAGACAGTACTATTAATGCCAGAAAATAAAGTTTTACCAGACCTCTTCCCAACATCTAGTTTAAATGCATGACTGCCTATTTTTTACTAGGTGTTATTTGGTATCTTTTCCACACTATCCCTCCTCACACAAGAAGAGTGAGTCAACCCTTTTCTCTCACTCTCTGCTGCATATACGTATTACAGTTTCAAGCCAAACCCTGGCTTTGAGACCATTATGTGTTTTTTCCCCTAAACATGCAAGCTGTAAATTGTCAGTCTTAAAGCTACCTCTGCAAGAGTGTAACCTGAGATTTCTCTGCAAGTGCAGTGCCACTTGTGTTTTGATTTTGCAGTAATGCTCTGCATTCCCATAGAAACCCTCCCCATGGAAAATTTTGTCCTCTTTCCTGGGTGGTGGTGCAGGGCAGCCATTACTCCCACGATTCTTGCACATGGTGTCTCAATGTTTTTAAGCTGAGGGGAGCTCAGCAGGAAATGTTGTAGCAGAAATGGACAGGGAAATCCCTGCTAGGGGCTGCTGCACAGGTCCTGTGTCCCTCTCACTCCTGCTGCTGTGGTGCCAGGCTGGGGGCTACTGTCCTCACTGCACAAGGGGAAAAGAGAGGCTTGCAAAGATTTTACAAAGGTTGTAAAGTTCTGGTGGGGCTGGACCTCTCTGGGAGGAGAGAGACAACTGAGGAAACCCATCACCAGTCTTGAAATTCTTTAAGAAAACCCTCTGGTCTGGTTTTCTAGCTTGGCTCCCTCCACGAGACAAACACGTTTGGTGACCACTGCAGTGTGCAATGACTCAGTGTTCTCTGGACTGGAATGTGAATTGCAAAGTCAACTTCACATCAAACCTGCCTCACCTCTAGGGATTTGCTGTGCCCAGTGTCTGGACCCTGCCTGCTCCCCACCTGCATGGTCTGTGGGACTGCTGGTGCTGCCCAGCTCTGCTCCAGCCCTGCCCTCCCTCAGGGGAAGAGAACCTGTCCCTGCTGCTGCCTGGCAAAGGCCTTCCCTCTCATCTCAATGTGAGAACACTGAAACTTGTAAAAACCCGTATTCTTTAAAAAATACAGGAAAAAAAATTCCATTTTTTTCCCCCTAGCTTTCTAAAGAAAGCATGTTGAATCAGAAGTTTCAGGGACAAAGCATCCCAAGCAGGGCACCTGGTCTGGAATATTTCATCCCAATGGTTGGAACATAGCAGGTCTAAAAATCCACTCTAAGTGGGTCTGAAATTTTCAGAAATAGTTTTCTGGCATTTTGCAGGAAATAGATGAGGAGAAGCATAGAAAGAGGGGACTGGGCAAGTCAGTGAGGCATCAAGAAGGAGCTGGAGGAAGCAAAAGGAGCAGGTCAGTCTTTCCTCTCCAGGAGCTCCAGTTGTTCCTGTGAAAGAAAAATGAACTGAAAATGGACTCAAGCTGCTGCAACCAGCTCAGATCACCACCACAGTGCAAGAGCTGGCAGGAATTTCGAGTGGCATCTTGACCAGTTGCACTCAGAGCTGACATACTTTTGGGAAGTATGGATAAAGGTTCTGGTTTAGAGAGCTAAATATTGTTCCTACTATTGCCATGGGACTGTTTATGCAAATTAATGTCATGCAGAAAGGATTTAGAAGGAATGAAAAATGTGACAGCCTGTAAGAAAAAACACTATGGGTAGTAGAAATGAAAGAGACTCTTAAGTCAGACCCCAGAACTTTGTTTAATCCCAGTGACCCATTTAACTACGGGGAAAAGGAAGTCTTTGCTCATGATGCATTCTTTATCTTTTACTGAAAAAGTTTCTACATATAAGACACAAAAACCATAGAGAAACACTGAGAAATAGTAGCACTGGTGTTTCTTGTATTTGCAGTCAACTATAAATTGAATTTGTAAGTATCTTGGCAGTAAAATGGAGCTGATTGATAGTGGTTAAAGCAGCTGTAACTTTCTCCCCCTCACATACTTGAGAACCAAGAACTGGAGATGTTCCTCCTTGAAAATCAAACATTTTCAAAAATACTTAATTTACTGTGTCTTGTTCAACTAACTTTTTTGTGATTTTTGCTGTTGTTTTGATTTTTTCCCCCATTTCTTCCTTCCTTGTTTCTCATGCAGCACAGACCATTTACAAAGAGAATTACAGGTGGCTTCTCGAGAATATTGATCCAGGAGAAGAGGAAAGGGACAGCAGCCCTAGGATGTTTTCTATTTACAAATCCTAACCAAGAGGCTTCTGTTCCCTCTCATGCAACTTTACAAAGCTGTCTTGTCTTGAAAACAACAACCAAACCACAAAATTATTCTGCTACTGCATTCCCAACATTACCACTAGTAACTAGTAGAACACCCTAGTGCTTTGGGTCTTGTTTTATAGTTTTTACTTGTGATTTGTAGAACAATTTTTGTAAGGCTGATCTGATATGTCTGTGATTTCTTCTGGGTCTCTTGAATGGAGGAGAATAAGTTTTATGTAGTTTTGCTTTCCCCATTTCTTCCTTCCTGATCTAGAACCATCTGATCTTGGCTTGTGCCTTAAGGCAAATAGACCAAAGCTGTAACTGCAATGTGATGGTGTCAGTGATTNTGTTCAACTAACTTTTTTGTGATTTTTGCTGTTGTTTTGATTTTTTCCCCCATTTCTTCCTTCCTTGTTTCTCATGCAGCACAGACCATTTACAAAGAGAATTACAGGTGGCTTCTCGAGAATATTGATCCAGGAGAAGAGGAAAGGGACAGCAGCCCTAGGATGTTTTCTATTTACAAATCCTAACCAAGAGGCTTCTGTTCCCTCTCATGCAACTTTACAAAGCTGTCTTGTCTTGAAAACAACAACCAAACCACAAAATTATTCTGCTACTGCATTCCCAACATTACCACTAGTAACTAGTAGAACACCCTAGTGCTTTGGGTCTTGTTTTATAGTTTTTACTTGTGATTTGTAGAAGAACAATTTTTCTAAGGCTGACCTGATATGTCTGTGATTTCTTCTGGGTCTCTTGAATGGAGGAGAATAAGTTTTATGTAGTTTTGCTTTCCCCATTTCTTCCTTCCTGATCTAGAACCATCTGATCTTGGCTTGTGCCTTAAGGCAAATAGACCAAAGCTGTAACTGCAATGTGATGGTGTCAGTGATTTTACAGAAGGTTTCATCACAAAATCTTGATGTCATCCTTCTTCCCAAATCTTGTCATTAAAAAACAATATAAACCAAAGGAAAAACCACTTCAGAGCAAGGTGAAAAGAAGTCAAAAAACAGTTTGTGATGGCAGGAATTACAGAGAATAGTAATGTGTATTGCCATCACTCCCTGACTTAATGAACTTCAACTGAGTATTGTTAAAGGCTCTTGGGACAGCAGCAAGAGATTTTCTCATCTTTGAAAATACCAGAGAAGTTTATGGGTGGTGGTTTCCATCAACTTACCAGCTGCTATAGTTAAAAACAAAACCTGCCATAATCTATTTTGTTAATTCTTTGTTTTTAAAGAAAAAGAGTAGTCCTTGTAGACAAAAACCTCATGTAGGTCACTAAGGTTGCAAAAAACACTGTGTAAATGCTGTCACAAAACCAAACAAAGCAAAATTATTCTGCCGTGAATAACATGTGGTTACCATTTGTTTACAATTTAGTCCAGCTATCAAAACAACCTAAACATTTTGCTAAACAGCTCACAGTCATTTTACAAAGAACACAGATTAGGGGAGGTAAATGCAGGGTTTGCTCTTCTGGTGTGAGCAGTGCTGCTGAAGCTCTGCTCCCTGAGCCTGGGCACCAGGCAAGGCACACAGGCTGGTTGGATTTGCTGCCCTGTCCACTGAGCAGCTGATCCCACTGCAGCCACCCCAACATCCTAAAGGAAAAGGAAGATCTGCAGTGAATTGATTCCCTCTTCTTTTCATTTCATTCTTTACGAAAGAAAGGATTTAGAAAGACACGTGGGGTCCAGGGTTGAGAACACATCATTTTTCTTAGCACACAAATGACTTAAGACCAGCAATTGTAATTTGTCTGGAGGATAAACAGGGAAATGTTTTGCACGAAAGAGCTGTTGGAAGTGATGTGCAGAGGGGGAATGTCTGGTTGCCTGTGGAGGCTGAAGGGAGGCCTGCTTCAAAGCCAAGTTTCAAAAATCATCTGTTTTCACTATAACACTATGTAACAAAACAATCCTCAGTAAAATTTTCATATAAGTGGGGGAGAATTTAATTGCCTCGCTTTTTTCACTGTCATTTCTTTGATTCAGAAAGATATTTGAAGGAATTTTGTTTGCTTGGATCTTGAACATAAAGAATGTGCATTGCTCAGGAACAGATGAAGTGTAACAAATAGGAACTGAAAATATAAACATGTTGGGAAGTTAGGGGTGTGCATGTGAGAATGCATATGTGTGGATGCATTTTTTTTGTGATGTGAAAGAGCTCATGTAATAAAAAATTTCAAAATCTGAGGATAAAGATTCTGCCCATAATGAAGTTAAGCATCAATGAATGTTTTTTTTCTCCCCTGTTCACTGTGTTTGCATATGTAAGCTAGAGAGAAAAAGATCAAGCAAAGCTATTAAGTGAAGACTGGCACTAAAGTGAATTTGCTATGCAAACCTAAAATCAGAAATGCTGTCTGTCCTCTAGCTAAGCTGAGGTGCATTGAAGAAAGGACATGAAATGCACTGGTGACAACTGCTTGCAACTGACAGATCCAAAACCTGGAACAGACAAGCAAATGACTGCTGATCATAAGTCTCTCTTGTATGGCAGGGCATTCCTCTTGGCAGGTGATTCCCATGTGATAAGGAGTCTCCCAGAACAAAGACACATACTGGAAAATGGCCAAAGTATGGCATCCAAAATGGCATCCAAAATGGCATGGCTGCTACCTCAGTTAATTTTGGGACATTAATTGTGGCTCTAGCTTGACTGTGTGCTCAGTGTGTGACTGAAATGGTAGGTGAGCTGCCCAACAGAGACATACCAAAAGCTAACACACACACACACACACATACACAAACCACAATCTTTACGTGAAGGAAGCCTTTTCAGGGGAAGGTGGGGCTCATGGCTCCTGAAGTCAAGTTTCTGGGTCAGCAGAGCCCCACTGGGTGTCATCTGGCAAAGCCTGCTCCTGACAGCGTGTCCATTACTTATCACACTGTCCCAGCAAAGGCATCTGACAAAAGAATCCAGTGTCAAATACTTGGGCAAGATTGAGCAATTCAGCCCCCCGGAGAGGTGAGATTAGCAACACAGGGAGCAGCAGCCAGCTGGGGCCTGTCGATGGGTAGCTGTGTTTGGTGCTGCTGGTGGCTGAGGCTCATTGCAACGCTGGGACATCCTGTGGAGAGTAACAGCATGTCATGGAGGGAAGGGATGGATGCCCAGGAGGGACAGGTCCTGGAAAAAACAACTAGTGCAGGGTGGGCTGATACGTGTGACGATATAGACACAAAAACTGAAACGGAAAAAACCATCCCTAACAGCAGAAAGACAAGTTCAGTTATGCAACACTCTCTGTTTACATGGCAAAAGGAACGTCTGCACTCCCACCTGATTTCCTGAGAATTGCCTCACACAACACCAGCACAGCATGGTCTGCTTGTGTGCACAATATAAATAATTCCCAAAGAGAACTGTCCTATTGTTCCTGTCCTCCCTGCCAAGGCTTCAGTCACCACAAAAGCATGGCATCTCTCCTGATCCAAGCTGGTCACATTTTGAAATGTTTTCCGGTAACTGCATACTTAGAGCAAGAAGTTCAGGGAAATGAACAGAATTGGATTTCCTAGGGAGCTCGAGCATGTGCTAGACTGGCTTTGGTTTCTAAGATGCAAGTTCACGTGTGCATTTCCTACAGCAGGGCTACAGACCACACAGCCTTATGCTCATCAAATGTTACAGGAGACCCTGGAAAAAGGGAGCTCTGCTGACAGCACCTCAGGTTCGTTCTGCTGGTCAGTAACCAGGTTGTAACCTCACTGATGAGGAATCAGTGTTGTGGTGTTCTGCTGATTGACACGTGGCTTGAATAAAGAAAATCCAGGTGACCATCCCATAGCTGAGCTAGGGGTGTAACCAGAGAGGGTTAAAGGCTTCTGTTGAGAGGGTCCAACCTCAGGGGAAAAGCATGAATGGGGTACTGGGTGACACCTCTTTGTGGCATGGACCACTCGGTGTGTATGAAGCCTTCAGAGAGGGATGCTTCAGCTCAAGTGCTATTACACCATCTCTCCTTTTTACTTGGTTACTTATTTTTTATCAAATTTCTAAGAACCTCACTCTTTGGGATACCTTCCTCTCCTCCCTACCCAAATGTGACTGAAACTAGCCAACAGGTTCTGAAAGTTCAGGGAAACTAAGGACAGGCACATGTATAAAGTGCTGCTTTGTCCATATAAATCAAGCTGAACACTTTTCACAATTAAAATATGCAGAAAGCATCACGTTTTATCCTGTAAAATGGAAGAGCTCAAAAGATGGCTTGGTTACAAATATGGTAAAAGGCCAGCTCAACAATGATTGAGGAGCAAGGATGCCAGGAGGCTGAAAGAACAGCAACAAAGCCTCACATTTACAACAGAAGAGGAAGCAACTACAGAAGCCAAGTAAGAGGCAAGGAGAAGCTACAGTAACAAAAATACAACTAATAAACTCCCACCCGTGATATTTTAAGTGAATTCAGCTGAAATTATCTTCTTGACATATGCTTTTGTGCATGCAGGCAAGCTTCTAACATCAGTTTCCTAAACCACAACAAACACATGATAAAGCATTATGAACCATTTTTCACTTAATCCATTTTTTACAAAAACACTGGCTGTCCCCTGAGGGAAAAGCAAATGATGAAACAGCTGAGAAAAAGACAACTCATCTTCTCTGTTCACTTCTCTCCTTACTTCTGATCTACTTTAAAAGTGGGTGAACTGGATCCAGAAGACCAAGCACACGAGTGCTCTTTTTCAAAGAGCTGGTGGGAATTAGTAAAGAGAAATCAATACTGCAAGATGTTCACTGTGAACTGTTTGGTTCTCACTGGGGGAGGATTCCTCATGTCCTGGATTGTGCTATAGGAAATCACACCAGGGTTATGCAATCTGCTGGGAGCATGGAGTCAGCTGAACACTAGAGATCATTTGTTCAAAAGCAAAAAGGATAATCACAGTTCTTAGGAGAGCTATTATTTAAAATGGGCCTTGGAAGTTTATTCCCACTGTCCAATTCTTCACAGCAGGTTGGTTCATGTATACTCAACTTCTCACCACTGCAAGTGACTTAAAGGATACAGTTTGTCAAATAGTTGATGGTAATCACCTATAAAAAGAACTGTTCATGCAAATGTAAAAAATTACTCTCAGATCCCTTTGTTGCCTTGTATTTTCAGCACTGGGATCCATGCTCTTTCCAGTAAAAGACTGGCCTAGCATTTTCTTTACAACAACTTCTGCTTCTGCAGACCAGGACAGAGGCCATAATGAAACACAGGAAGGGATTTCTAGAATATACTCTAGAACATACAAGAGCTTGAGAAGCAAAGGGTATACTACTTAAATCAGATAATAATATTATTTACCATTTCATTCCTTCAGGGAGAGGGCACCAGTTTTGAGGTCTGAAGCAAAGATAACCAACTGTCTGCAAAGTGAATGTTTATTTGTTTATTCAGAATTTTCCTTTCCACCTATTAACCTGAAAATGGGAAATATAATGAATGAGAAAATAATCCATTAGTTTAAGATCAAGACACAGCCTTAACTTCTTGTTTCTGTTTTGTTTGGGTTTTTTTTAAGCAAATAAAGCAGAGTGCTTTGTGCTGCATCTGTCCCCGCCCAATGATGTACATTTTAATTTATGGCTATTCAGACTTGTTTCTTCAGAATGTGACACATCTTATGCTAAGCTTGTTTCTGTCACTCATTTTTTGTATGGCATGAGGAATATTATATTTTAATTTTCTGCTTCGTTATCCTCATAAGGAACAAGCCCATGGAACACTCTTAAATCAATATTGTATTAGCAAAGTTAGTGAGTCAAACAATAAGCAGGAATATCCACAGCTTCCCAAATTAATGACATTATTTTCAGAAGCACCAACAAACTTGTAATTTAGTACTGAACATCAATCTCTGCTCATGGCCAGAGAGAAGTCTTGGTGGCAGGGAAAGGGACTGCAGGAACACTGTGGTGCTCCTCACACCTCCCCTCAAGGCACTCAGTACTGGCTTGTAGCAGAGACAGAACTGCACACTCAAGCAAGCCATGGGCCCCAGTTAATGTGGCAGGTCCTGCTTTGCTTGCAAAGTGCCCTGAATGGAGACACCATCACATGAAGCATCAGGAGAGCAACACTTTGGACACCAGTGCAGGCATTTCGGGCAGCAGGATGCCAGATTTCCTGAAGAACATGAAACTACGTGTCCCATTCTGCAGACAAATTCACTGTAAGACTGTTACCCCAGACTGGCTTTTCAGAGAGAAAACTGGATCTCCAGACAGACTGAGCCCATGATAAACTAAAATTTCTTGCAACATAACACCATGGAAAGCAAAACTGACCTGATCACACACAGCTCAAAGTGCTGATCTTAGTGATAATCTCTTTTTCCAAGTACAGGCTATAGCTTGTTATGTTTTTGGTTTTTTTTTTCACAGAATGTCAAACTATACACTTACTCACTGGTGTAAATAACACACACTGGAAAGAAAAACAAGAGAGAGGAAGAGACTCAGCTTGGAAAAAGAACCATCAATTTTTGTTTCAAATGTAGCTGAACAGAAGACTGGAGAGGGAACAGATTAATGATTACAACTGCTAAACCAGGACTTCACTATAAAGTTATCATCATGTCCAGATGTTGGTTTTGCCTTTGACAGTTTTTTGAGGTTTTACTTACAAAAATACATACATGCATCTAGTCTAAGAGCAACAACATGCATTTAAAATGCCTGTCTTACCACTAAAAAACTGACCTTTATGCATTCTGCACTCCTATTCACCTGCAAAATGAGGAATATAGGGATGGGGTTAAAGAAGTTTTTTCAAACAAAGAATATATAGTTTACTAGTAGTATGTAATTGGTATTAACAGATGCACTCAGTGGTAATTCCAGCAACAATCTGCAGTAGTTTTCATGCCTACAAGTTGTAACACTGCCCTAAATGATGATTTTAAATCCATGCAAAATTTGGGTATATTAGGTGTGTATTACTGACACTTCTTAATGGATACTGTATCTTCTAAAAGATTATAAAAAAAAATATTGCTGCTGGAAGCTTTTAAAAATATAAGCCTCTTAAAAATGAACTTTTTCTCTTGAAAAGGGAATATATCTGATTACTGTGCTGCCAAGCTGAAATACTCCCTCCATCTTCTATTCCAAAACAGATGGCAAATAACGAGCACCTTGGAATATTCTCTGATTCCAGTGTTTAGCTTGTGGTTAAGGGCTTTCCAGCTTTCTGGGTTAGCACCACATCTCTAGAAAACTACTGCAGGTCAAGGAGCACCAGCACAGCTGACATCATTCAGTCTCAAACCAACAATCCCATACTTAGTAGCTCCTCGTGTCAGCGTGTTCTAAGCTGGAAGATCTCAGATTGAATTTGGCTACAGCCCAAGAGCACAGGGATGTGTTCAGGAACAGAAGAGCCCAAAGTGGTCAGAGCTTCCAAAGGCTGCTGAAACACTGAATGTACAAAGGGATGGTTTTACCTTTTTCCCCCCTAGTTCCTCACAATTTAGACATTTCGATTTTTGCAGTGTGTCACCACTCAACAGGAAGAGGAGACAAAATGGCAAGATTTTTCTTAATGTTTCTGCAAGTTTACCAATGTTGCACTACTTTAAAGAAAACTTCTACCCTGAAAAAATAATCCAATTATTACAGTTAAATTCACAACCCCTATTAATGAAACTGTTATTCTGCAACATATATAATTAGTGATTATTATCCATTATTTTTAGAAGTGTCTGTAGGCCAGAAGCTTTCTTTTTCATTCCACACAAAAGTGTATCTGCAGTGGTGTAAAAGACAATTGTTTTTTTTCAAACTAAAATTATTTTACACAAGAAGTTTCTTCAGAATGTTAAACAACTGAAGCTGTACCTTCTTAAATGTCTTTTGGTAACCTTGCTTTTTTCTTTAGAATAATAACTAACTACTCAATTCAATTCTTTAAATCATGCTACTTCCCTACATAGGC
The DNA here is from genome assembly GCA_013397295.1 of Polioptila caerulea. Classification (NCBI taxonomy): domain Eukaryota; kingdom Metazoa; phylum Chordata; class Aves; order Passeriformes; family Certhiidae; genus Polioptila; species Polioptila caerulea. Next base: position 482,540 of record VYXF01005646.1, read on the forward strand.
TCATGTCAGTTCAAAAGTATCAAATATATAATACTCATTAATTTCAGCCTTCCTTAAATTTGCCTCTTAGAACAGTGGCTATGGGATATTCAGTTCTCCTGCAGTCAGACTGTCACCATGGGTTAACTTTAACTCCAAACTCCAGCTTCCAAAACTCTCCCCTTAGGCTAGCAGGCTGATACAACTTCAGCAAAGTTAATTTTAGAGAAATATGAATTGCAGGGACTTCAGAAGAATTTTCATTGTCTTGTTTAGAACAAGATATAGGAATAAAATAAGACCACAACTTTGGTTTACAAAGTATAGCTTTTATTATACAGACTGCTTAAATGAGTTTTCAAATATAGATTTTTAAAAGTCATGAGTGTTTCAATATATACATTTTGAAATAACATTATCACATTTATATTTTAAATACTTATTGCTAATATGTTAACATTTTTTGTGTTTTACCAAGTGTTAACTATTAAGTACATTTTTAGGTGTTCAACAGTAATTAACCCATCATTGAAATACCATCTCTAGGTCTCTAGTGCATATATGCTTTTGTAGGGATTCAGGCATTACTCTGATTTACAGGTTATGGAGAGCACAAATATGTCTGCTAGGCTGAAATGGGAGCCATGCTTAAGTCACAGAAAAAAAAAAAAGCAAGTAACCTACTGAAGTGGCACAAATAACTAAGAGAGAAGGTTTTGATTCAGTCATAAAGGCTAACAAACTTAGATCCTTGGAGCTTCACTGTCAGTCAGCTCTTGGTCACAGCAAGAATGTGAAATACCAGAAAGTTAATGACTGCCCAGCACACAGCATTCTGGTGTAATCACAACAATCTGGGCAATTCAAACAGATTGCAAAGGATTTCATGTGGAACAAATTGTATTAAAGAAGATTCTTTAATGAAATATCATTTTTGAGTCATGGAGTACATCAAGTAATTTTGAGAAGAATCTTCAGGGCACATCAGGCACTTCTTTATATGGTTCCTCAATGCATGCCTCAGGAGGTGCCAAGGTAGTTTTATCCTTATACAAACTGAATTTTAGCTTGACTGAAATTATCAGCAAAGGCACCAACTTGGAGGTGATTTCTCATCCTAAGCAAACTGCTCAGCCACAGCTCCTTTAGAGTAAGGCCAATGAAGTCAGGAAATGGTTTCAACTGACCCACATCACAGTGAGTAAGTAGTGAGATTTCATTATCTTCCAGTCCCTTGCTTTTTTCCCAGTCTCATTTTCAAACCAACCTTGCCATGTTCGTACCTTTCTACAACACTGAAACCTGACTTGGATAAATCAACCCTTCAAGAGTAGTAGCTCCTTTAACAGCTTCATGCAGACACTCATGTAGCACTGAATAGCAGTATATGCTTTGAAAATAGATTCAAAATGGGTTTTAATATATTTTTCACTTGTATTTTAGTTTTTCTCAAACCTGAGTATCACTGATTTGCAATCATCATAAGAGAGCTGACTTATATGTAATTCTTGTTGCATCACTGCAAATATAGGACATTGAGAAAGAAAGTACAGTTCATCAATGAAACACTTTCATTTTCCAAAGTTAATTTTCTTTTCAGTTATGGGGCAGAAAGAAGGCAATGTAGGTTAAATGTGTTAAACAGAAAATCTAACAATGACCAGAATGCAGTTTTAGAGACGTGGAGGTTTAGAGGTGTGGAATTCTTAAGAGTTCTACAAAGTAATTTCAGCAGAATCAGAAACAAATCTGATGTGATGCAGAATAAAAACTTCAGGGATCTCATGATTCCTTTTTCATGGGGGAAGGGTTCAGGTTGAAACATGCTGCCTGTTCAAACTTTCCAGAAGAGAACATGGAGGATCTCAGTTCTTAAAAATGCCATCAAACAAACCATGTGATCCACGCAAAACCACCGTGTGCCAAAGCTCCAGACACACGAACAAACAAAGGTTTCCAAAGGCTGGGCTCAGTCTCTTCAGTCACTGAATGAAGATTCACTATCAGAACTGTCTTCTGCTTTGCCATCATCTCCCCAGGCAGGCACAGGGGCATCTGGGGTCCTGCAGGCAACAAAAACATTTCGTGTTGCAAATCCAGCTGAGGACACAGCAGCTCAGCACGTAACACCACCGTCCTCCCCTGACAGCTGCAGGCACTTTATTGCCACAACATTTAACACATTAACTGTTTATGGTTCACAAACTCACACCTTAGTGGCATTGCCTCACCTACAGCTGAAAGGCAAACACTAGAAACTGTAACTCACTGGACATCAAAACTCTGTAGACACCAGTGTGAATGCACGCCTTTGATGCCATCAGAAATGATGACAGATCATTAAGAAGTGGCAAACACTTGTAGAAAGAGTTGAAAGCAGGCAATAATGATTAATTCAATTTTTTTTCAATCTTCAGAGGTTCTAGGGCTGAAAGGAACATTCTGTACACCATTGAGCAGTGTAAATAGTACATGAAAAAAAAATAAGACAGGAAATGAACAATATTGTATCCAACTAAAACTGCAGGGATAATTTAGTGAAGCAAAAAAGAATTACTCAGAGTGGAATTTGGCTAGAACATTGGGTTAAATTTGACATGCAAGAGCAGCCATGGGATTTTTATTGACTACAAATGATCAGGCCTCTTGTGTTTAGTTTTAAAGAGAATATTTAGGATGGATCTTAACACTGTGGCAAAATATTTGCTTGGAGAATCTACTGGAAATGAAGGTGAGAGAAGCAAGCCATCTAAAGACTAACTAACATTACTGCCTGAAGATGCTGGCTCTCCATGGACTCTCCCTCCTAAATGTGTAATGAATTTGACACACAAGCAATACAGAGCCTGATAAAGGCTGAAAGCAAGGTGGAAAATACACACATAATTATACTTGGGGGAAAATGCCATTGAGAGAAACTCACTTCCTGTATGACACTTAACATCTCTTGGATGAAATGTTGCACTTTAAACTAAGCTGACAGTTGCATTAATCATCCTGTTCTTATTTATCTTGGGGGTATAGAATTTCTTTTCCAACATTAGTTCTGCTTAGTATAATTTCTCTGTTGGGAATCCCTAAGGTAACTTTAAAGTGTTTCTAAACATTTTTGGTGCAGAGATGAGAAGTGTGTTAAAGAACTGCAGAAGAGCCTTGTCCCTCCCCCTGCACACCTCTAAAACAAATGAAGAAAGCATTTGCTTTCTCATGCAAATAGCACTTCACAATATTATTCCTTGTTGCCATGGTAATGACAAAACAGAAGAGCAAAGAGATCTGGAGAGACCAGGGCAAAACCTCTCATTTATTAAGAAGAGGAAGATGGTGCGGAATTCCTTTAGTTCATGAGAGCAGGACAAACTCTTCTGGAACTGAAGACAGGCAAGAGAGGAAGGATAAGAAACAGAAATTAAAGATTGGTAAATTGGGAGCTTGATAGAACAGGCAGTTACCAAACACTGCAAGAAGTTGAGAAAGGAGCAATAACAGAGGTGGAAAAGCCAAGAGGAGAGTGTAGGAACAATATTGTACCATTAGAATGAACACATCTACAGCCACAAATGTGCCATGCTCAGGCAATGGCAAGGAGCTGGGGAGTCTGCAGTAAGGGACTGAGCACACAGCCACGAGTACATTTTCCTAATTTTCTCTGGGACTGAGTGAGGAGACCTAAGGAGGCTGAAGACCCAAGAAATGAGGTGTGAATGGCAAGATGGATATAAAAGATGAAGCTTATAACATCAAGACAGGAAAACAAGAAAATGGAAAGGTCACCCCTGATATCTTAACGTGTTCCACATAATGCAATTTGCTAAATAATTAGCTTTCTTTAACCAGGTTTGAAAACCAATAACATTTTAAAGAAAATCTGATTAAGCATTACTGTTGCACAGATTTTTGAAGATGGATTTTGAGATCTAACCCCAAATATATTCTGCGAGCCTCAATCCACAGCAATGTTTCTGTCTTAATGCAAAACAGACAATCCAAAAGCAGACACATTTTAAAGAATAGCTTTTGAAATTTAAACCAATTTTCTTTGTGTTTTATCTGCTATAAAAATCCACCCAAACAGGAAGAAATAACAGCATTTATAGAAAGGTATGGACTTGAAAGCACAGCAAATAATACAATACATCTAACACACATAGAGAAAACCCATGTTTGCTAAATCTATCTCCAACTTGCTCAGAGTCTTTTTTTTTTTTATTTCTCATTTAATCAATAAAAACACAACTGAGGAATAACTACTTCAGGCTTATCTCGACCAGGAATTAGCTGGGAGCTAAAGTGACTCATCATACTTCAGGTTTATTTTATTTAACAAGTAGCTTGTTTCAGAACAAGCCTTTACAAAATGAAAAAAGACTTCACTGGAAAGGAAAAATGGACTTTTTAATACCCTGATGGTTTTTGAAAAGAATGCAAAAATACTTCAAACATTTTTGTGTCTATAATGTTAGAAGGAAAGTTAATAGTTTCATCAGTTTAATAAATTCTGTGAAATAATACAGTAGAATTAACTTAAATGTCAACTGTAAAATAAGACTAAAATTGATTATGGCCAGACAAGAAGCTTTGAAAATTACTATCTCTTCTAAGTAGTCTTCAAATCAGGTTAACTCAATCAACAGACAAAATTTTAAACTGCTGACTTCAATTTACACTGTCAGTTTTGAAGTCAAGTTGTACACTAGACCTACTGAGGGAATCTGGAAACAACTGCACTGTCCCTCATGCATCCAGCAAACTAAGACTGAGTTTGTCCTCACTACTCTACAATAAAGATATTTTCTTTTTGAAGTGTTGAAAGCAACTATCTGGGAAAAACCTCATAGTCTAAACAGGGCAGTGAAAATGGCTCCTGACCTTTTATTTGAGTCCTCATTGCTAAATGCACATTGTCAGAGGCTAGCTTGTCACTGCTATAGCTCACAACACCTTGAACAACCTTTTGTAGCCACATGTTTTTCCAAGATTTTTAAACACACAGTTGCACTGCAGCCCCACTAAGAGTCACAAATTACTTACTCGAGAAGATCTGGATTTAGCCCCTCAGAAATCATTTTGTTTCGTATTGCCATTACAGGAACACCCTGTGTAGCAGGAGGAAGAATAATATAAAACTACTGGACACAAACAGGTGAGTTAAATAACACAGGTACTTTTAAACCACACTTTCATATAAATTTATGCATGTCACTTGTCAAACAACAGCATAGAACAATAATCTCAGTTGCTGTCAATATGAACCTAGAAGCAAGAAATGATTGAGATTGAAGGCCCTTTTAATCCATCTTATATTTATGGTAAAACATCTAGAGAAAGTTGCAGGGAGAGAATCAAGACTGGATAGATATGTTTGCAATTCATGCAGACAAAGTCATGAAGCTGAAGTTATCTGTATGGGTAAGAATGTGGAGAAAGCACAAAGTAGCACAAAGACAGCAGAGAAGTTGTGCTAGGAAAAACTTGGGCATGCTGAAGGTATACCCAAGAGAGAGAGGGAAACCAGGGAAGTGCATCTGCTGCCACACCAGAAGGATCTCTTAAGGCAGTGCTAAAAACTGGAGATGTCTAAAAAGCATGGAGAAAAAGGCAGAGAGGACATGAGAACTGAAGCACAATTTTTAAAGTGACTTCTCTGAATACAACTGCTTGTGCAGTCAGGCTTGAATCTTCTGTGACTTGTGGACAGATTTCAACCAACTATGTCAGTGTTGAAAAAACTCCTTCCCTTCACTGCAAGTCCTTCCACAGCTTCTGCACTTTATTTTATTCAACACCTAAACATCCTCTTATCTTGGATCACACATCCAAGACCCATATCCTCTCATGAGATACATTCCAACAAACTGCTTCTATGTTTCTACTAGAGTTGTTCAAAGGCAACTTGTTGCTTTGCCATCTCCTGTTGGAAACCATCAGAAATACCATCTGGATCACTCCATGCCAACATAGGATATGGGAAAAAAACCCAAACCAAACGAGGATACAATTTCTGATTCCAAAGGGACAAAGTTGCTGGTGGCCTAAGAAATTCTAAATGAAAAGTGGTGTGGGACTAGTATACTTTGTCCAAAAGCAAGTAAAATGGTGCTAAAATAATGTTCAGAGGAAGATGTGATTCTGGTGACAGTTCCACAGTAAGAATCACAGTCAAGCACTGTGGAGCAGCACACACACAGGTACACAGTTCTGTCAGGCAGAAGGTCAAAAAAGGTCACCCAAAGCTGCAATGCAATAGCTTGAAATAAAAGAACACCTCAGTACTTCACAACTGATGTGCATTAGAAAGGTGAGTATTCTGAACACTTGAGTGCTTCATGGTGGTTTAAAAATTCTGTTATTCCAGTATAGATTTGGACACCAGGGATTGTGTGCCTGCACACATCTTGTACTAATGCTCTTCTCCTGCTTCAATGCTCTTAGGGTACCTTTCCCCACCCCAGAAGTCACTGATGAGTTGTTTATGCATCAGCTCAAACCAGGTGAAAACAGAACTGAGTTAGATCAGGCAAAGCAGAATTCATAACTGATTACAGTCAAAGGGGGCTTGGTATAGGACTTTTAAGAATGGGTTGTTTGTATGTTTTATTCCAACATTGTGTGCATTAAAGTCTGCGAGAAAAAATCCTCTCGGTACTCTCATATATCACAGATTCACAAAACTAATCTGAAGTATAATCAAAATTTCCTTTTAGACTTCTTATCTGAAGGAAAACCATTAAGATTGTATCTATATCTGTTTATAATACAGTCAGGGCATTACAATTACTTTACCTTTCATGCTTTCCTAAATTTTAATTGGCAAATATTGTACTGCTTTTGTATGATTTCTTGGGATAATGTTGAAAATTTTAAAAAGTAACAATTTAGTATCCTCAACTGCACTTCACCAAAATGAATTTGTCACAATTTCATGGAAGAGCTACTTTTAGTGCAGAATGGTGCTCTTTTATACTACAAACATTGTGAGTAATAAATAAATTATCAGTTCAAACAAATCTTCAGCTAGAAACACAATTTGGGCAAATAAATGACACTGACTGAAATACTTGACCGGACAAGGAGACAAGTCTGGCAAACACAAAAACACACATTAATTTGTAGTATGTTAGTTTGACTTTCCTACCACACTGTTTACAACTGGCAGAGGAGTCACCAGGAACTGCCAGTACACAGGAGAAATGTGGAAAGTGAGATCTCACTCCTCTAGCAGTCACAAAAAAAAAATATAAAAATTTCAAAGTAATTAGACCATCCAGCAGTTTCAAATCCACTTTGAAGCCTGGCATTAAATCAATACAGTAACATAGTGTTCTACTCTCTGCTACTATCCCACTTCTAGGTTTTCCAAATGGTTTGTAATAAGCTACCCATAAAGTGCCAAGTGAAAAATAAGGTTTGGAACATCATTCAAGGGATGAAGCAGACCAATTGTAATAATTTCTCTGAAGACTGAGTGAAACCATGAAGTTAGTTTTAACATAAGCAACATTTTATTAATACTATGGCATAGTCATACTTTCCAGATTTATAATATATATTTTAGAGGAAAATTTCCACTGACAAATTGAAAATAAAGGGAGATAAACTCTTTGTTTCCAATCTCATTTTCATGTTTGTGGATGTGAAGTGACCAGTTAAAAATATCACAAATAGTCTCCCATTCACCTTCTCATTCCTTCATTAGATTTCATACATGTTAATATTGAGATTTCAATCATTTATTTCCTATTTATCTGCTGCACAGACCACAGATAATGACATAAAACCTGCATCATGAACAGCAGGAAAATGGAGTGGAACCACACAGTGAAGCAATCCTTGTATCCCTATTTTGGTCCTTCAAGAAATACCAAGTTCTCCTGTTCTGGACTATACTTGCAAAGCTGTATTTTGTACCCTACAGCAAAATCAGACTGTAATCAGTCTGTGTGCAGGGAATGACTCCACTTTGCCAGGACAACTCCATTTCCAGTGGAAGTGCCTTTCTGTGCCTCCAGCTAATATCACTTTGCATTTACACATTTCACACCTTCAGTTCACAAGTCTACCAGCAGAATTTTGTAGAAGGATCTTGCCAGAAGCTGTCTGAGGGAATATATTACATTAATTCATTTATTACAGAAGATGTGCTGGAATATTGTGATGTTATCCTACCTTAAAGGTTACTGTTGCAATATATGTTTTCAGACATTTAGACATATAAAACATATATATTAGGTCATTCAGGTTCATTTACAGCTGTGTGGGACATTCCACCAAAAACTAATATCCTAGCCAAAGAATGACATGAGAACTGACTTACCACTTGTACCATTTTGAGATATCTGGCATATCTTGGATCCTTGGCCACAGTTGTCACATTTTCTGTCACAACCTCTGTTTTCTGTAACCCTTCTTCCTGTGCATTGTTCTGCTGTATGAGAAGAACAAACCCATGAATGGTGAGGTGTACACATCACACCCATGGAGAGATTCCAATCCACAGGACTGGGTATTTTAGGGTATTTTAGTCTTCTTCATCAAGACTATTCTGATCTACACTCACAAAAATAAAAGTTTCCTAGATATGTGAAATCACAGTCCAGCTCTTTTGTTGTTCACTGTTAAAAGTGTCTTTCTACTTTTAGATACAATTTAAAGTTATTGAACAACATGTAAAAAACCAAAAAGCCCCTAATAACCCTGTTAAGTTGTTTTTAATGAATAACACAGTACTAACTGTAAATGGTGTTTCTATAAAAAATATTTATAAGGAGTTTATCTATAAATCTCCTCCAGTAATCCAATGCCTTTTTTCCTCAAAATATCTGATTCCTTGACAAAGGTTTCATACAGATCATGCAACTTCTAAACTATAGTTTTGAGTATAAATCATTACTTAAGGGATAATATAATGAAATCAACAATTCCTGGAAAGCATTTAATTTAAATGAAATGAAAAATGACAAGAAGTTCTAGTGCAATTAAAAGAACATAGAAAACTGTGTTTTTTCTACAAAACTAATCTCTTGAAAGCAGCATTGGAAACATCCTTTCAGAAATATATGAACTTTGTACACTTTAATTTACTTTATATGCTTTAATATCTGAGAGGAGGAACGTTTTAAAGAAAATTAATCCATGGTGAGTCATTCTCCAACGTGGCTGGAACATGCAATGCTGTCCAGTGTCTCCCCTGCTGCTGCCTGCAAATCAGAGTTACAGTCTTTGACAGGCAGGCAAAAGCAGCAGAGTGCTCCAGCTCCTGCTCCTCCACAGTAACTTCCACCAAAAAAGAGAATGGGCAAACACCACAATTGAGGATTCCATGAGAAGAAACTGTAAGAGAAAACTGGGAAAAGAAATCCATCTACAAATGGGCCAGAAAGCCTCACTTAGTTAAGTGGTGATCATGGGATTTAAATGTCTGGGTTGAAAAATCAACCAACCACACACATTAAACTCCCCAAAAGGACAAAATATTGCAGGGATAGCACCTTAATGTTGACTGTAATAATCTGGCACTTTCTGTACATAGAGGATAATATACAGAAAATCTTCAATGTAATAAACTCTTTAAAATAAAGCATGCTAAAAATTCCAATCTGAGATAAAAGTTCACATTCTGAAGAAAGGAGAAGAGTTGCAATGATGTGATTTGAACTGTTATTTTCACTTCCAGCTCCCTGATGTAATTTATGTTCATATTTTAGTGTGATTGAAGAAGAGGAAGGAGAAATTTAGCATTAGATTTAAGTTAGTTCTAATTATTTAAGTCACATAGTAAAGAAAGGGTGTAGCCTCTTTTAAGTCACTGTTCAAACAGTGCCAGTAGACAGAAAGCCTAGTCAGACTTTCACAGCTGATTGCTCACTTCCAATGGACTTGCTTCTTCTGTCTACCTCAAATGCCATTAAAAACTTGACCTGGAGAGCTCTATTCCTTCAAGGTCTGAGTGATGCTTCATTACTTACTCCAGACTGAGGTGATCCAGCAGTCTGCTGATCTGTAGCAGCCTGTGCCACGGGACCATTTGTAACACTGTTCACATTTGCACTGGACACTTCAAATTTGACATCCTCTAGGCCAGGAATTGAGGATAACTGAGGGCAAAAAACAGCATCAAATAAGCAATGAGCACTTCATAAGATTACATGTACAACAAAATCTGCAGCATGCTGCTTCCCACTTACAGTCCAAGTCGGTATAACATTAGTAAAATTGTAACTTTTTGCCCCTAGTTTTGGTATTTTGATTGAGGGGAAAAAAAATCTTTCTATTCAGCTGCCTTCTACAATAAAAACTTTCACTGTTAACACAGGGTTGCAGAGCAGGAAAGGCTTCCACACCTTCCTAGCATTTTGCTACTGCACTTACCAACCACATGAAAGCCATGCAATCTCTGCTACTTCCCCTCCAGTAAAAGAAATCATGGCAAGAACAGCTCTATCACCTAACAGATGGGAGACTGGTTATAAATTTTTCAATTTTCTACATCTTTCACTTTTTTTAAGGAAAGGCTGTGAGTGGATATTAAACACACCACAAATCTATTTGAAGGAGATTCTATTTAACACGATTATGAAGAATTCTGCAAAAATCATCAATTTGAATAATTCCTAAATATTTTGATATAAATAAGAGTTAGTAAGCTCTGTTTGTATTATTACCCTATTTCTTCCCCACAAAGATCTTAATAAATACTTTCAAAATATCCCACCCTACCTCCCAGAAATTGCTTCCATCATTATTGAAAGAAGAACTTGTTAAAATTTTAAGGTGGGTGATTTATTGACTTTGGGACTTTGTTGGTTTTTTCCTTCTAGTAAACAGTACACTGTATTTCCTACATAAGACCACAGATTATATCCTTTTGTCATTTCAGCTAAATCAAACACATTTACACTAGCTTAGATCCAGTTCAGGTCACCTTTCAATATCAAAAGATTTACAAGGCTTCTATCTAGTCACTTATATCAGCTGAAGTGCTTACAGTCCAGTAACACACCAAAATACTTCTGTTTTACAAAGAGGGTTAGAATTTCCTTATTAGAGTTTGTATGGCAAAAAGTGTTCCTTTCCTGTTCCACATGCTTAAAAAATTCTAATTTTTCACTAGGTACTGTTGGTTGCTTTCTTCTGTATCAACTACATATTCAAACATTACACAGTATAAGTAGCAAGGCATGCAAAGAGAGCATTTTTGACATCAGGATTTCATATAAGCTCCTTCAAATCATTATGAAAACTTATTTGCTCAATTCAGACTGTAAAAAGGAAGCTAATTCACATAATCCAGGAGGCTGTCATTGTTAGAAGATGAAGTCTATATCCATACAAACCTTTGCATCCAGAATATTGAGCGTGGTTTCAATTTGCTGGATACGGAGAGAGAGTGCTGACAACTTCTACAACAGAAAACAATTAGGATGTGAAAACACTCCCCTATGCACTTGGACATATAAAACAGTTTTCATCTACTTAAGTCAAAAAAATCACTTTTGTCTTGTCTCTGCTGAAGGCAGAGTACAGTGTAAATGAGATTATCACATTATGAAATAAATGAAGCAATGACAACCCTTTTTAGTCAATAACTACAGGGGTACAAATTTTAAATAATCTTACTCTGCAGTTGGTTTTCCCATATAATGTCAGAAATGAAGACAGACTATGTAGAAAAGAAAGCCAAAGTAAATAGGGTATTACTTTGGGCAACTGGAGAATAATGGTAGACATACTGCACTCTCCCAGTTACCAAAAGATCTTTCTTCAAAACTTTTTCCAAATGTGGAAGATGAAAAGAGATGATGTGTGTGTATGTAACTGAGCAAACAGAGAGAGAAAATCTGATAATTAATACAGCAGGTGATTCAAAGTCCTATACAGTCAAAATCCACAATGAATCAGAACTACCCAGACACTTTATATATTCCAGGTGCAACTCAATCAAATTTTCACTTTTTTTTTTTTTTTTTAAATACAACTTAAGTTTTTCTAAATTACTGCATAAGAACTGCCAGTCTTTTAACTAATCACTACCATACTCCACCAGACCTGTCCAAGTGAAGTTGGCTGGAGTGCTGGCTGGCAGATATGTACCATTCTGACAGCTTTCTGGCACCTTGGCAAGATTCTGCCTGGCTCTGAAGCAGAACTTTAACACCCTAAGAAAATGGCAGTTCTGCCAATATGCTAGAAAAAGTAGAAGGAGACTGACAGGAGTTAGTCTTTTTGGATAGTGCACTGACTTGTTTACAGATGGTCCTTTGTTCATGAAGAGGAGTCAGTTCCTTTTGGAAGGAACTATGTGTCCTACGTTTAACTGGATAAGGGGGTGAAAAGATGCACAAAAGGCAATTATGCAATTTTATGGGTCTATTTGTCTAGACAGGAGCCAAGAAATTTAGAGTTAAGGATGGTGTCAGCCCTGATTTTGAGTTTCTTGGCTTCTGTTGACTTACACCGTGACCTTTCACATTAAAAACACTTCTGCACTTCATGAATATGAAAAACTTCTCATGGAGTATATAAAGCAACTATTTAGTCTCTTGGGTAACAACACATTTTGGTAACTAATAACTGTTTTATTAGGCAGACCTCACAGCACTGCTGTGTGCTCAAGGTGCCTTTAAATCTAATATAGGTGTTCTGATTTCCACAGGGCCCACGGAAGAGGGAATACTGACATCAGGTGACAACTGAGTTTTGGACAGCTGACAACAGCATCATCAGGTGGTTAAACTGTCCCACCTATCAAGTTACAAGACGTTTGAAAACTTGGGGAAAATGATTTTTTTCCTCTGGAGCTCCATATATTCATGTAGTAGCCAAATTTTATACTTGTCACGGGCCTGGCTCTAAACTTCACCAACCAATAAGAGAATTTCTCAGATTACATGGCTTAGTCTAATTGGATTTGACTGCTGCCCTAGCTCAGCTGGCTAGAGATGTATAGCATTCTTTGTTGAATAAACTAATGAAAAAGTACAAAAAACCTCTAAATACAAAAAAGGTTACTCTCAAAGCCACATTAGAAAACACCCTTTTTACAAGGAGGACTCCTGTCCTGTTCAGTGGACAATTCTAATCTTGTTGGTCTGGTGTATTTCCATTGGCTCTAAAGTCATCACATAAACTTACTAATCCTAAATATTTTTTTCTCTCTTTTTATAGGAAACTGAAGTTAAGGGCTTCATGTTCTATACTAATCACATGTCAAAAATGTCCTTTTTTTTAACATGAAATCTATTTACATTCAGCACTTAGCAAATCACTCTTTTAAATTAAAGGTGACAAAATCTGAAAGTAAGTTCTGAAAGTAAGCACCGCGCACGGGTGGCATCCTTCTTTCACAACAAGATAAGAGCCAGAGATGAAGCTGCTCAGAATAAATTCCCAGTATCAAAAAGTTCAAAGACTGTGCCAAATGCAAAAGTTAAAGGAAACAGGACTGAGTGTGGCACAATCAGGAGTTCATGTGGATCCCCTGGGGAAAAATTCTGTCTTAAACACTTACTCAAGAGAACCCCTGGACAGAAAGCAGACTACATTTTTTGGTTTAAGCTACCAGTATTACTGCATCAAAAATATTTAAATGAATGGTTCTCATTTCTTGAATTTTTTTTATTGCATAAAGAGACAGCTGGGAAAATAACAAACATACCTCTTCACAAACAGTAGAAAAACGGTTGAGAAACTGCACTGTGTGAACCACAAACTGGTTTAGAAATGCTACAGTTCTTTTCTGCTGAATAGCAGGAACCTGCATTAAAAAATATAAGAAAATTGGGTTACACATCAATGTCAAGTTTCACATTGGGATTGAAATATCTGTTAAAAAATGCATATTTTTTAGAAGAAATTATCTGGAAATCTGTCTTAAGTGTGCCTGCTATGAATGCATACATACTCAAACCATTCTAATACACATTTGCAAATCCTTTGCTACTAAAAAACTACTAACATGACAGCTGAGAATTTACAGAACACATAGAAAAGGCAACAAGAAATGAAGAACTGTAATCTTAAAGAAAACACCTCTAGGTGAAATTGTGAATATTCCTGAAAATCAGCGTTAGTGTTTTTTAAAAAGTGAGGAAATTAGAATCTTTCCTTCAGGAGTTTAAGAAGGAAAAGCAAACCTGGCCAGCCATACCAATACTCAGTTACAACCAACACCATGACCAAAACTACACCATAACCAAAACTGAAGTGTAGTGATGTTGCTGTCTAAGCATTTAGTGGTTACCTTACTGGTTCTCATTTGCAAGTCCAGACCACCTTAAAACCACCAAAAATTATCCTCCACATCGGTTTTGATGCTCACATACTTTTCAGACTAAATTGTAGAATCTTACATGTGCCAAAAAGAATGGTGGTCATATTGTAACACAGAGCTGGCATTTTCATTTAAACCATTACAGAAGACTGGAATCAGGAACTTTCACACAAAAGTTTATGTATAAAATTTTAGTGCCTCAGGGTTAATAACCTTGGACAACTGCTTTAAGTCCTAACCTTTGCAGAGGAAATTAGCCTATGAAATTGTCATTGATTTAAGTGGAAGATTTACAAGGAATCTTATTGGCAGCCAAGATTCTGCTGCACTTTTTTTGTGAATACAGTGACTCTCTGGTCTTCACCTCTTTAGTGGCTGATTTATCAGTGCATTCAATATACAATTCACTATGGTCATATTAGAACATCCTGATTTTTAGTGAGACCTTTGTTGCTACTATCTTGACCCTTCAGCCTTTGCACTGGTACAACAGCATCTGCTGAAGTTCAGTTCTGTGTTTCCAAAATTTGCCAGGCAGTGCTTACGACATCAGCAGAAATCTATGGGGTGGCACAGCGCATGGAAAAATCACTGGGTAAATTGGAACTGTCCTGCCTTCATGCTCTGCATTGAGAAAACTAATTTTAAAAAGAAAGCTTCTGCAACATTAAAAGGAATGAATAAACAGCTCTGCACGGGATTTGCCTCCCATATCGATATTTGAAACGGCTTTTAAGTCTTTAAATACAACATTATCACAGAACTTGCAGCAAAACGCCTCTGGAAAACAGCTGGAGCCACAGGTAAGGAGCAGAGCCCGCTCGTTCCCGGGTGCGAGGGCGGCACCGTCCGCGCACGGGGAGCTCCGCTCGGCCGCTGCCGCCGGGCCGGGCCGGGCCGGGCCGGGCCGGGCCGGGCGCGGCGCCGTCCGCAGCTCGGCCCGGAAACAAACCCCGAGCGCGGCGCGGCGGGGCGGGGCGCGCCCGCTGCCCCGCGCTTCCTCCTGGGAAACGCAGTCCGGGCCTCACGGCCGGCTGTGCCCGGGGATAAACCCCGAAACCCCGGGGATGAGCCCCGAGCTCCGGGGGGGCCTTCTCTGGCAGCCGCTTTGCGGTGCGGGCGGTGACAGCCGCTGAGGGGCCCGGCCGTGCCGGTGCGGGTCCCACCGGCACCCGGCGCTCCGGCGGCCTCGGGACGGGGCCCTGCTCGGTGGTGTTTGGGAAGTGTCGTCCCCTGCCCTCAAACGTCAAGGAAATGATGAGAAAAGCCAGAGGAGGAATTGTTCTGTGCTCATACGCAAAGTTTGGATGGGGAAGCGGCACGCTCTGGGTGTGGGATGTAAAACTAAGGAGCACTGAATGGCCTTGGTTCTGCCGAAATGGACAAATTCGGGGCGATCTGGAGTCCCTGTTTACAGCAGAATATGCAAATGGATTGTAGTGGATTTCCATATTGAGTGGAAAGTCTCCATGCTTACATCCAAATACTGCTGCATTTAATAAACCCTCCTAAATTCAGGGCAGTTAAGAAACCAGCATAGTCTGAGGCTGTCAGGTGAAAACTTCTCTTGTGATGAGATGAATAAAGATGCACGAATTATTGTAATACTTTGAAGATTAGACCTCAAATGTACTATACTAATTTTGGTTTAAAATTCACCAAAATTCTCAGTTTACTTCCAAATCATTACAAGTTTGCCAAAGCATTCTAAAAATCCAGACACAGAATCAATGGTGGCTGTACGCAGAGCACTCAGTTCTGTTACTCAAGTCATAAAATTCTCATTTATTTACTGAAACAGCTTTTTTTGGAATTTGTTATTTTCACAATGTATTTATTACTAACCTGCTGTCATATGTATGTCATTATCACTCCCTTACTAAGATAGTATAGCAAAGTTTTTTATCCATACAAATTGAATTATTGAACAACTTGTAATTCATACTCTGCTTTAGAGCACTGATTTTGTTGGCTCAATTTCTCACCTCCCCCAAGGGAAGAGCAGCAGGCTAACCTACAAAATTCACTGGGTTTAGTTTTCAATTCCTAGCTTACAGGAGTTGTGCAAATTTTTGTTGGGCAATGGAGCAGTTTGTTTAACTTACTTGAGTTATTTTGCCACCTTATTTACCTTAAAATTCCAACTAAATTATATTCAAGAAGAATTAACCTCGTTTATCATAAAATGTCTATAATACAATTTTTCCAGGCAATGGCACTGAAAATTAATGTAAATGCATAGTCAGATCTTATCTGAATGTCTTGGTCTGTAAAACTGGATGAGAAATCTCCCAAGAATATGCTCTTCTGTGAACTTTCTGGTACTTCCTGCTTTTAATTTGCCCAAAAATACTGCATACAAAAGTGCAACACAGCACTTTTCCCTCCCAGATGGAGTTAGGAAATGCAGGGTATGAAAAGTGAAAAAGAGAGCACAGAGGAAAATGATCCAAATTTTCCAAAACCTCTTAAAAAAGTTTTAATTGGACTAACTTGTCCAGCTGTAAATATAAATGACTGAACTCCCAAGGAGGATTTATAAAAAATAATTGAGTGATAACATCCAGATTTATAGTGTGTACGATTTGAAAATATATTTTTTTACCAGCACCCATGTTGGATGATAAATGTCAGACTGAGTAAGTACTGTACAGTACATAAGTGCATGTATACATATATATGCATTTAAAGGCCCTGTCGTGTAGCTCCACCCTCCAGGGAGGAAAAAGAGATTAAAAAGTGTTTAAGAGTTACCAAAATGAAGTTTGGTTGAACATTAATATTTTGAAGATGTTAACATTCCAGATGCTGAAGCTAACTTGGAGTGGAAAAGCTGTGTGTGTACAGAAAACTGAGCAGAGCTCTATCTTCATCATTATTGAAAAATACCTGACTTGTGATGAGGGTACACAGAGAAGTAAAGGCAAGAACACGGGTTTCAAAGCATTGAAACTGATCTGCCCCATGTATTGCACAGAATTGGAGCCGTGGGTAAACTGCAAAATGTAGGAGTTCTTTTACTCCCACATGACCCTCCCCTGATAGGGAAGGCCTGTCCTTTAAGTCCTCGTTAAATAAAAAAATGAACTGGACTCTTGGTTGTTGTCGTTCTCCAGGTTGGTTATTCTTTCCTGATCAGCAATTTCTGCATACAAGGCTTTATATCAGCCCGGTGTGAAGGAGAAAGGACAGCAAAGAGCTCCTAACACACAGATTCAAGGTTCTCTTAAATTTCTCTTATATTTTACCCAATTATCACCAAGAATGTACATTATTTCTACTTTTCTACCAATTACTAACTAAACTTCTACTCACCTAACACTGCACTGTGGCAAATTCTGACCAATCATCCCCAACACTGCAGAATATGGAGGAGATGAAGAAGGAGGAAGAAGCCTAAAAACCACAAGGATCCTCCATCTTTTCTTCATCTCCTTACCATTCTAACAAACCCAAAAATCTCCACTTCTCATCCTGTGATAAACTACATATTACGCTATTATTTAATTTACATTCCTGAAAATTCTGTCTCATCCCAAGGCTGAGGAAGCCCTTTCCATGGACAAAGGTTAAAAGCAGGATTTGGCAGAGGCTTTGGATCCTTTAAACCACACAGAGGAATATTCTCTGCATTCTGGATTCCAACTGCAAAACAAGACTGCACAAGCTGAGAAAAACTGGCAAGTGCTACTGTAGCTTACAATGTTCATATGCATCCTGTGTGCTTATATACTGTTACAGGTCCCAGGACACCACGTTCAGGTTAGAATCAGCCCAGAGCTCAAACAGCTTATACAACTTAGAGACAAGTTAAACAGAAACAAAAACCTGATCCAAAAAAATCTCCAGACATGGTGTCACCTGATCCCCCACAAGGGGCAATAGTTGTTTTTAATGAGGTGGTCCAATGAACAGCTGAAAAGATCAGTGTGCATTAACATTCGCTTGATTTCCCATGGAGTCTTGTAAAGCCACGCTTGCAAAGGGTATTCTAGTAAAGTTTTCTCTATGAAACTGATATTGCCTCAATGATTTTTCTCTACACTGAATTTAAGCAATGTCCCTCCCAATCTCAGTAATCTTGGTGTGCCAGAATTTGTATAAATCTTGCAAACAGTTCAGAGAATTACCAACCCTTCAGAGTTAAACAGACTGAGAAATACAAATGTTAGGTATTGTGTAGATTTCCTTTAAAAAAAAAAAAAAAAAAAAAAAAAACAAAATCAAATATGTCCTAATTTGGCCTNAAAAAACTAAATGATAAATGGTTTGCAGTTCTCTCAAAATGGTTTGTCAAGTTTCAGTCTTCCAAGGAGTGTGCTAAGGCAACATGAGAGGATTAAATAATTATTTTGTTCTGCACAAAAGAGCACAGAGAAATAAAATTAAAATACCATGTTTAAAAAGTACATTTTATTTTAACAGAAATAACCAAGAACCAGATGTATGATAACCAATTTTACAAAAGCTCTTGTACTTGCAAGCTAAAATCAAACACAAATGATTTATGTCTTGCTTGCTTCTTTCTTCTGTTGACCAAGTGAAAACCATTACAAAGAGTAAATTTCTTCATTTTACTAGAAAAAAAGCATTATGCTGTCAAGCTTCATACAGAAGGAAAATGCTTATTTTACATTTCAGTAACCCAAAAGAAAATTTTATGGTCTCCTCCGACTGCACATAATGGAAGAGTTCTGTGCCATGTCAAACCAGATCCTACAGCTGCAGTTCCAGTAAGAATGGGCTTTAAAAAACAAAGAGACAGAGAGAAAAATATCAATACAACTTCCCTTATAATGATTTCTGTATGTGGATACTAAATTGCATAGACTAATAAACACCATAGATTAAATACTTCCTAATAAATATAGTTAAAATACAACAGAAATTCTACTGAAAAACATGATTCTCTGCTACATAGTTCCAGTAGCTACTTACTACATTTAAGTAACATACAGCAAAATATTCCATAATAAATAGTTTCAACTCTTTATAGTATAAACAATATTATTATAAAGGCATTATCTCGAACTTAGAAACCTTTTTAAATGGAATTACTTCTAGTTCTTTCAATGTACTCATAACTAGTATGTTTGAAGGTAATGTTTTTACTGTAAGCATTACAAATATATCCTGACTCCAGCAAAACCAAAATATTTCCCATGCTTTGCATTTTCATTAATGATTTAAGATATAATTAGTTTATACCAAAAAAACCAGAAAAATACTCCACTAGGTGTTTTTAGCCTTCTTAGAACTAGAAATATTGCCAGATTTATTAAATATCAGGTTAAAGGTGTTTTTCTTCCCCTTAGAACTGATATGGCAAAGCTAACTAAAATATATAGATCAAGCAGCTTTTAAAATAGCATTTTAAGTGTGCAGAAATTTTTTTTTTCCTTAGCATGAATGCCACAAACCAAAATAAAATAAGATAGGAAGACCAAGCAGCCGTTCTGGATGGTTTGGCTCGTTTTTAATTACAGCTTTTAAGCAATATGAGTCTGATCTGGAGCGAACAGACGCAACTCCAGTCAAAAATTTACCTGGGGATGTCCTAAATGATGAACCAGCAATTGAGTAGTTGTCTTTCCTGGATATCCAGTGGTTGCAAACAGATTTTCATTCACTCGGGACCACCTATGGATAAAATGAACCCACCTGTGAACAAACTGAATGTACTTTCCAACATCCCTGTTAAAGGAACAGAGGTGCACACAGAGGGAATGAGTTCTCTCCCTTGGGACTGACTGTGTGACCATGGCACTGGTACTGCTGACAGCAGAGAAACAGATGTAGTGAATCAGCTTGTAAATGACTCCCCACCCACAGCCCCATATGCACAGTGTTATAAAACAAAAAAAGTATCACATGAATGCTACACATATATACACACTAAATGTGGGTCATTCACAATGTCACAAAGTTTATAGGCCCAGTCTCCCTAAAAATGTGAGACACAACCAGGTAACCAAACTCACAATTGTTTGCATAAAGATAGATTTAAATAGATAAACCCCAAAAAACAGAGACAACATTTATACCTGAATAATCTGGCTCGATCAACATGGACAGGTCTCTTATCCTGTGGATAACTAAAACAGACATTCAGGGTAAAAAACTGTTTGGCAAACAACTACAGCTTATACTATAAATGCCAAAAGTACAGTGAAGGGGACATGTTGTCTTACTCTCTGTGAAGCAGCTGAGGGAAAACCAGAGCATTCCTGCAGCTTTAATATCAATTTGGAGTAGGAAAACTGAAGTAGTTGTCCAGTTTATTACGGATCAATAGGTATCTATTTGTGACTTGGAATGAAATTTTAACAAACACATACAGTGAGAGGTAAACAGTAGTGAGATGCTATCTCAAATGGAAAAAAAGGCAGACAATGATGTATTTTTAACAAAAAGTATTGATAAAGATGAAACAAAGAATACCATGGGATGATCTGTATCAATATCATAATTCCTGATAATTGTTCATTTATTTAGCTTATGCATTGGGCCTACAAAGATGAGCAAGGCTGGAGCATCTCTTACAAGGAAGGGCTGGGGAAGTTGGGCCTGTTCAGGCCCGAGAAGAGAAGACTGAGAGGGGCTCTCATCAATGTCCATCTCAAGGAGGAGTGTCAAGGGGATGGACCCAGCCTCTGCTCTGTGCTACAAACTGATGCACAGGAAGTTCCACCTGAACATGAGGAAGAACTTCTTCACTCTGCAAGAGACCAGGCACTGGACAGGCTGCCCAGAGAGAGTGGGGAGTCTCCCTCACTGGAGACATTCCCAATCTGCTGCCTTGTGCTCTAGGGTGACCCTGCTTGAGCAGGGAGGTCAGACCAGCTGTGGTCCCTTCCAGCCTGACCCATCCTGTGATTCTGTGACTGCCATGCCAGGCACCTGCATTTCCTCATGTACTGATCAGGAGGAGAATAAAGAAACTTATGCCATGGGTATAAAAATACCTGGAGCGAGTGATATCCCAGATCAGCCAATCACTTCCAGCAACTGCTCCAATTTTGAGAGTATTTTTTAAACACCAGTCTGCTGACATCAGTGGTGTTTGTTCACACTCCAGGGAGAGAATGGCCTGCTGTGTAATCAGGTCATAGAATCGTATTGTCCCATTCTTCTCTGCCACCATCAGCTGTTAAAAGAAATTAATAGAGTGTGGTAAACTTAGCATGCAATGGAAATTAAATTTTTTCTACTCTATAGAAAACCTAGAATACATTCAAGTAAATATTAAAAATACTAGATGAAGTACAGTTTTTCACTTCATACCAGAAAACTTTCTCCTGGACAATCTTTAACCAATAAATAAAACCCACTTTGATCTATACTACTGTTGTACACAATGATTGCATTATTTTATTTCTGTATATCTAGAGATATCTATGTGTATAATTTTGGTGGTTAGAAACACCAGTTCACAACCACCAAAGCACTGTGCTTTTATACAGCAAAAAATTATTATTCTCACATTCAACAGCTCCTGTTCTGAGTATAAAGAACTGACTGACACATAGTGCTGTAAAAAAGAAAGGGTTGTCAAGCTCTGGAATGGGTTGCCCAGGGAAGTGGTAGAGTCACCATCCCTGGAGGTGTTCAAGGAATTACTGTACATGGCACTCAGTCTGTGGTTTAAGTTGATATGATGGTGTTCAATCAAAGGTTGGACTGGAGATCTTAGAGGTCTTTTCCAACCTAAATGATTCTATCATTCTAAGTAAAGTATTAATTAGTGTGGCTGTAGAATCTGTAGAATCACTCTTACTGATTTTACAGGATGTTACTTTATCCTGTAACAGTTTGCAACAGATTTTATCTAAACTTTTT
>VYXF01005646.1:505300-535005 GCA_013397295.1 Polioptila caerulea
AGTGCTGTAAAAAAGAAAGGGTTGTCAAGCTCTGGAATGGGTTGCCCAGGGAAGTGGTAGAGTCACCATCCCTGGAGGTGTTCAAGGAATTACTGTACATGGCACTCAGTCTGTGGTTTAAGTTGATATGATGGTGTTCAATCAAAGGTTGGACTGGAGATCTTAGAGGTCTTTTCCAACCTAAATGATTCTATCATTCTAAGTAAAGTATTAATTAGTGTGGCTGTAGAATCTGTAGAATCACTCTTACTGATTTTACATAACATCTCTTACTTCATCCTGTAACAGTTTGCAACAATTTTTATCTAAACTTTTTGTTACAATACAAACAACTGAAGCAGTTGTTTTTAAAGTATTGTAGAAAGACCTTCCTGATTAAACTATAGAATCATAGAATGGGTTGGAAGGGAACTTAAAAATCTTAGAGTTGCAATCCGCTGCCACGGGCAGGGACAGCCTCCACTAAACCAGATTGCTCAGGGCTCCATCCAGCCTGGTCTTGAACACTCCAAGGAATGAGCCTTCACAACTTCTCTGGGCAACCCATTTCAATGCCCAGATGATGAAATGAGATTTTTCTTCATAAGGAGAAATGGTTTTCAGATATGAAAATATTCATATCCAAAATATCCTGTGCCTGCCTTTGATGGCAGAGAAGCATAAAAAAAATACTCCAGTAACATCAGTTTGCTTGGAAAAGCAGAATTGTCACCAAAACACGCTCTCCTGCAAACTAAAGGTCATGGTGCAGTAAGCATTTTGACCTGCAATAAGCTTTTCAGCAAGAACTAAGTCTATCAAGTTTTATGACCTTTTGGAATGGGCTTTACTTAAAAAAAAAAAAAAATATCCTGTGCCTGCCTTTGATAATGGTCAAAGAAAAGACATGCTAATAATATCTAAGACTGGCGTACTATTGCAGTATTTTTGGGAAAATCTATTAGTTTTGTTGTGCTAACAAAGTTGCCCAGTAGCAAACAACAGCTAACCTATTAAATTCTGATGCCAGCTGAATCAACAGTTTTCCTAGTTAACAGTTTCCTTTCTTAGTAAGAACGGATATTGATATTAGTGGAAAGTGTGATGAGATTAGAGATCCTTCTTCCTTATTGCTGTGCAAATATTTTGATATCTTATTTGACTGCTTTACTCTGTTTTAAGCATGTGTTTTTGTGGTAACCTGAACAACCATTTGTAGCTGCTTAAGGCAGTTATTGATAGGCACAATAGGAGTAATAAATCCAAGACTGCAGGGATTAGACCATTAATGAAGCTGGATATTTGGGTACATATCAGCTGATTAATCCTGTCCAGTACAATAATGAGATAAGTATAAAATTGTCTATTGATTTGATTTTTTGGGACATATTTCATACACTTCAAGCAAGAACAACAACAAAGAAGCCCCATGTTAACTTCAAACAGATACTTTTCAAAGCTTGGCATGTTCTATAAAGAGTCTGTGTTATTGGTGAACTGTGTTCCCACGACTGAGAAAAACTTGAGCTCTTCTCTGCTGTCAGTTAACATGCAATCAGCAGAATAGTTATCAACAACTGATGTACATAATCAAGAAGGAATATTTCTGATGGGAGGAGTAAGGGACTGAGGGTAAAATGACAAGAATGGTAATGAGAATTCATTTACAGTCACTTCACATTAGCAGATCCAACTAATATCCAGTTACAGCGTAAACTAGGTCCCCAAACTTCAATGTTACTACAGCATCAAAGATTCATACTTTAGGTGTGTTCCCCCTCATGTTATTTTAAAGGCGGGAGGGGTGAAAAGCTGAAAACCACAACCTTAAAAGCCTCCTCAGGATGCCAGCAAACACTCATTCCAGAAGAACGTAAAACAAAATGGGCCTTCTCATTTCCTTCCAAATCCCAGACCCTGGGGAGAAAAGAAAGAAAGAAAGAAAAAAGTAAAGTACTAAACTATTGCCATTTGACTGCAAATACATTTGCTTTCAGTGCCTCAATCCATTCACAGAGGAAGTGACCAAATGAAAGTGTTCATGCTGTATCATTTGAAGGTCAGTGAAGGTGGCCAGTGCTGCAGGTAATGTATTTTAACACTGATGAGCTAGGCAAAGCCTCTATTTAACTAGCCCAATAATTTCACATTTTTGTTATCTAGACATGAAATCTCAGTGAGATGTTCCCATTTTTTGGTGTGTCAACACTACAGCCTTTGTAATACACCACAAACAGCAGTGAGGCAGTACAAAGCAGGAAAGTCAGTGTTGGTCCAGTTGATACAAGGAACCTAAAGTGA
This sequence comes from Polioptila caerulea, assembly GCA_013397295.1. NCBI lineage: Eukaryota > Metazoa > Chordata > Aves > Passeriformes > Certhiidae > Polioptila > Polioptila caerulea. The sequence continues at coordinate 507,581 of VYXF01005646.1, forward strand.
GAAACCAAACAAATCATCCATGTTGCCATGTACAGGGCAAGAGTCTTCATTAAAGTGTTTTGGCTGCCTAATATTTTAAGAGTTTCCAGTATTTCCTGGTAAGACAAAATTGAGTAATGGAAATATAAGAAACCAGAAATGAAGCTAAGGCAAACAGAAAAATCTATGGCAGAGGTAACATTAGCCAACAAAGGGTCTTGGAGAGCTTTCAACATGTGCCAGTTTAACCTTTTTTTTTTACAGTATGTATCTGGCAGCTATAAAAAAATTAAGAAACAACAGTATTTGGTGAATATGGATTGACAGGAAAGTGTATGCTGAAACACCAAAACTAGGTTAGGTGATGGGTGAGTTTTCTTTGGATGTGTTCAATATGAGTGGTAATGAGCCATGGAGCTACTTTGTTTCTAAAATGCAACAAAACCAAAACTGAGCCTAATTTACCTCACAGCCACTGCTCAACGCCCTCTTTTCCTACAAAATTGATAGCTCAGTTGTAGGACAAAGACATCACAGTTGTAAACATCAGCCTGAACCACAAGGCTACATATTTATATACATTTGGGCACTGAAACATAACACATATATCCTTCCTCTCTGACATGTAAAACTTGAGAAACAGCCAATATTTCAAGTACTGTTCTGCCCAGTCTTTTGAGCTAGATGAGTGGCTACGTACCATTATTGTTTATTCTAGAGGATTTTTGCTGACTTCCTCCAGACTTTTTCAGTTTATATCTCACCAGGGTGCTTAGAGACTTATATTTAAGAGATTTAAAAAAACTCTTAACTAATACATCATAAGTCTAGACAAAATATATGGGAATAAAGTAAATATATTTAATGAACAATGTTGTTTTCCTATGCCAAACCACAATAAATCAAATATTTGTTCTCCCTGTAGAAAACACAGGGTCTCTAATCTTGAAGAATCAGTGTCCCTACTAAAAAAAGTCAAAACAAAAACCTGACAAGTGTTTAAAAATGAAATATCTACTTGATTAGGTAATTTAGAAACATACAATACTTTCTTCTACTGCCAAAAATTTTGCCTTGTAGATTTGTCCAAGTCAAATCAACACTTCCCCTGTGTATTTACTGTGCAGGGAGAAAATTATGATACAACAGAAGATGGTGAATCATTTTGGCAAAAAGAATATGCCATTATGTTTCCTTCCCTGACGTGAGTGATGTTATTAGGTGTTGAGACAGAAATTTATGCTTTTCACCTCCATAATTTTGTTATTTATAAAGTTACCAAATTTGTACTTTTTACTTCGTAAGAATGGCAGGACTGTCAGTAACAAACATTGTGGAGAGGAGAAGGGATAAAAATCTCCTTTATATTTTCGTTATTGACACCCAAGATGATATAATTTAGTTTTGGGGGAAAAAAAACCCCAAAACCCCCANGATAAAAATCTCCTTCATATTTTCTTTATTGATACCCAAGATGATATAATTTAATTTTGGGGGAAAAAAACCCCAAAACCCCCAAAACACAAACCAGGCAATACTTATCAAGATAGATCCTTATCTGAATTCATCATGTCTATACAATTACACATGTGTTCCATTAACTCTATTCAATATTTCTTTGTGAAAAACACAAGTAAAAAATGTGCAAACCCCCAAAATTTAGCCAAACTGATTTTCAGTTCCTAAATGGTAATCAAATCAAAAAAGTAATCATAATCAAAATCAACTACAGATGCTGTCCCCCCCATTCTTATCACGTAAATCAATCCAAAAAGACTCCCATTTAAAGTTCTTGAAACTTTACTAATACTCCCATGATTTTATACCAAAGTAAAATACTGTCTATTTTTCTCCAAACATCCTTATCTTTTGTAAGCCTGCAATGTGTCATTCTCTTACTACTTCTCTTCCAACCAACCATCGTGGCATAGACTTGTCACTGAGCTTGTGGTATTTTTTTTCTGATATTAAAAAAAAATATCCACAAAAAACTTATTGGAGAAAAGTTTGAATAAACACAGTTGAAATAAGTCCAAGTTTGATTAATGTATAGTCTCAAAAATAACATGTAATCTTCTCAGTAAAATAATAATTTTGTAAGTGACTAAGGAGTAAGAAATTATTTACTGCAGTACTCAGAAAACTTAAACCAACTCAAATACAGAGTTGCAAGTGCTGTTAAAGAAAATTCTTGAGATTCTAGCACCTTTCTCTTGTCACTCAAATCCTCTAAGTTACAAACAAATGAAAACTGCAGTTATCTCACAGCTTGAAGATATTCCAATTCCATTGTATCAACTATTTTATATCTCATATGCACGAATATAGATTCATATGTGCAGCAATTTCATCATACAGTGGACTTTTATTACAGCTGGCAAAGTACCTCATTAGAACTCTGAAAACTTGTGGCAATGGAGATGATCCTTTTACCTTCTAGTTTTCTGAATTATGAATTATTCTAACTAGCAGAACCAACTGCTAAATGGATAAAAATCCTAATTTGCAATAGAAAAAGACTAAGCCAGATTGCAATCTTCAGGCATTTCTCAAATCACCAGAGGATGGAAGTAAAAATGGGAATTCTTCCAAGAAAAGATTTCTAACAATTTTAGAGTGGGTGGGGGTTAGAAGAAACCTTGACATCTGATTCCCAACCACAAAGCATGATCAACTATACTTGATCCACTACTCAAAGATTACTCCTGTCCAACATGGTTTTGTTGGGTTTTTTCAATATCTAACTTTAACACATTTCTTTATATCCATCAGACATACTCAATGTGAGAGGAAAATGCTATGAAAAAAGCCTAGAGAACTATGGAGAAGGGCAAGATTCCTGTTCCTGAGATCACACAAAGGCAGAGTGAGGTTGTTCCTCACTGAGCACAAGGAGTGAGGAGATCTCAGAAAGGCAACATGAAAGTGCAGAGATTAGGAAATACTGCAGAGAATACAACCAACACTGGCTTTCTCTACGCTCTTCTGCCAACTCCATATGGATTTGGAGGGCCTCAGTTAAACTCATGGTGTTTTCCAAACATTTCCCACAATTTCTTGGCTTTGTTAAGTATCAGAACAAAATGATTTGTGCATCTGAATCTGTGCAGACTCCTAAACTGTGTTTCCAAATCATAATGAAAAAGCCAGTAGTAATTATTTTTTTGAGGAGCGCTGCACAGGGAGTTGTACACACACAGATCCCATTAACAAAGTGGGATGCACACATTCCTACACTTAATGCAATTGCTCAAAAAAGTGTATAATGCCTTATTATTTCAAGGAATTAAATGAAATATTCCTTAAAGCTATTGTAACACAGATGACCACTGCAATTATTTTTATGCAAGAGCATTTTTAGTGCAGGTCTACTTCACAGCTGCAAAAAACTTTTGAGTTGTGAGATCAAGGCCAATAAAGACCATATGCAAGAAATAACAAGATTTCCTGAGTGACACAGCAGCAACTTAAAAGTAAGAACATTGGATATAACCAGTATCCAACTTACACTGTCTGTCCTCCAACCAACATGACTGAAGCCCACTCTGAGATGCCACAGTTGCAGTAGCTTGTGGCAAGACTATTTAGTGGATGAAAACTGAAAATCTCACTTAGAGGTCTCTGATGAACTTAGACCTCAACTTCCCCTTGAATGAAAACCAGGGAAGACCCAACCATGCTTGTGTATAGTCAGTACATACTGAAAAGTTGTTTAAAAACTTTATTAAGACTTAAAAGTGGAACTCAAGACTTGTACTAATTGTTCTAGAACTTTATTCCACAGGCATTAGCAGATTTTGTGTCCTAAGAACAATTTCACGATAGAAATTCAGTACAGACAGAAGAATTATTCCTCTTCTTACATTATTACTGAAGCAAATTACAGAGTAAGTAAAGAATGATTTTGGTAAGTCCCAAGGAATGCATTTTCCATTAGTTTTGAAAGTGTAACCTTTAAATTCAATAGAAAAAGTCTTCATGCCCCACATGTGTGAATGGAAAAAATAAGAACTCAAGTAGCCAAAGAAAATCTTACTTATTTCCCATGGCTTTTAACCAAAGACTTTATGGTTTATGGCATAAAATGTCTTTCATAGTTACTAAGCTGAATTCTTGTTAGTGTATATTAATTACATAAATTTTGCTTCCTTTTAAATTAGTATCAATTAGACAACTGGTTTGAAAACAGTTTTCTTTCATCCCAGGAAAGCTGAGCATTTCATAAATAAACAGGGAAAGGCCACAGAGTCCAACAGCTTTTGCCAAATAAGCCAAATACGAGTTTAGATTTAAGGAAGACATCAAGGATAGGAAATAAATCAGAAGAGGATACAGGTAAGTCATACATTTCTACTCTTCATTCCTAATGACTTTGTTGGAAATACTGACTAGACATCTAGGGAGAAACTGCCCATTCATCAGAGTGAAAAAAGTCCAAGCTGATGCTTTCCCAGCTCTCTTGCTCTCTACTGTAATGACCTGACCAGCCTGCACAGCTGCCCTCCTGATCTCTCCAACTGCACCAGAGAGGCAAGAGCAGCTTAATAGATTCACACACAACACCAGAAGATGGGTGACCTTCTGACAAGGACAAACTCCTGCATCAAAAACCTGTACCCAGCATGCTTCAAAGCATTAAACCATGCTTCCCTTCTGCTTCTAGTTAGAAATATCCAAACACCAAGGTTTGAAGCTGCTGTATCCATGGTATCTTGAGCTGCCAGTGCCACTCTATTAGCATGGTGATGTCTTCAGGCTATGTTATCTCACCCCTGGCTAGGGGCTGATACATTTGGGTAGACAAGTTCACAAATCTACTGGTTTTAAACTTGACCCACCTGATGACAGAATTCCTACAGAGGGTCTGTGTAATTCAGTGCTGAGCTGTGTACGTCTGCTCTCTCCTATTCTCATTTTATTCCTATCCCAGAAGGGGGATAATAGCATATGCAAATCCAAGACAACAGTTTTCTTAAATTTGAATCTACCAGGCTCCAAACCACTTTGGATAAAGACAACTCCCAAGTCACAACAAAAAGCTGGTTGAGAACTAAGTTACCAAGAATAGTCCATTTCTTGTCTTGTTAATGGACTAGTCTTGTTATAGGGCCATGAAAACACACAAAAAATAAAAATATAAATGCTTATTTATTTAAATGTACATATAAAACATTCACAGATAGAAAAAGTCCAATACTAGTTTTTCAATAGTGTTTTGAATAAAATGCATACCTGCAGGTGTGATCATCACTTACACTGGCAATTTCTTGACCGTCATTGGGAGCAAAGACCAGATCATTAATGTAATCTGAGTGGCCATCAAATGTCTGCCAACCAGAAAAGAGAAGTATTTTTACCTTAGAGCTGACTGTTCCACCAATGTATTTAACAGACCTGCTAGTGGAAAGATGTGTGTTAAGATAAAACTATCATTTTATTAGAAGGTAAAAAAAGTTTTTATTGGTAACTGGATTTCTTTAAAGTAATCTTATTCATGTGTAGATTCATACTGCAGGTGAAAAGACCTCCCCACTACTCCCTGTAGTTAGCACAGAGGTCAGTTTGATGCTTTTGCTTGACAGAGATCAGTAAATGACAACAGAGCTTTTTATCATTTTTTAACCACTGACATTTGAAGATAGCAAATCTCATAAAGGAAGAGCAGAATGACCAAGCAATCCATGGATGGTCTACCTACATTAAAGAACTCTGATTACTGGTAAGTAACTGATCTCTGAATCTCTCATTAAATACATCTATGGTGTTTTTGAAAGAAACCTCACAAAATTTTAAGTCATGCAAAATTCCATGTGTAGATGTATCTGTCCCTGTTCCACCCTCTTCTATTCAGTCCCACTGATTAAGTCTCAAGGCACAGCTGCTTTTGCTTTGCCCAGCAAGGTATCATAAAAATGAGACAAAAATATCCTCTTGATAACAGCATGAGACTGAGAGATTGCAGAGGAAAACAAGGTCGAATTAAAACAAGTTCCCCAGTTTTCTGAAAGAAAAACACACCACCTTTAAGTATAGCTATTCTGAGGAACAAATGCAGAACTGATAAAAAAAAAATCTCAAGCATGCACAAGAAATAAATCTCCCTCTCTAAAAGTTTTAAGAATGCCTCATCAATTCAATACAGAAACATTTTCAGCAGCCAACTTACTTTTTTTCCAATAAGTCACTATTTTATTAAAACCTAATGGATTATACTAGAATTAATAGGTCCTAAGATGNAAATCTCCCTCTCTAAAAGTTTTAAGAATGCCTCATCAATTCAATACAGAAACATTTTTCAGCAGCCAACTTACTTTTTTCCAATAAGTCACTATTTTATTAAAACCTAATGGATTATACTAGAATTAATAGGTCCTAAGATGATGCTAAACTATTTAGACAGAATGCCAAGTTTTTTGACAATTTTCAGCATTCTGATTTCAAATATCCTGCCTCATTCTACTTCTATGGTTCTGATGAAATCTGCTTTTTATTAGGCAAAATTTGAAGCAGGACAAGGAAGCCATAATTCATTTCCAAATGAAAACCTCAAAAGAAGAAAAAGGTTTCACGAAGATCCATCAGTCATATTTTACCTTTTGTTTTTTTGTTCTGGGCTTGATCCAACCCATAAATTTTGGATTAGTCGTGTCGACAAAGTAATGGAAAACTCAAGTGTGCTTCAAGTTCCTTGCTGATAATTACATCAAGACAGTTTTTCCATGGGGAAAACAGAGTAAGATTACTCTGTCTATCCCTCCAGAAGCTACACATACTAATTGTTTACTATAAAAGACAAAATGTTCGGAGATTACATTCTGAACATAGTCACATACTTCCTTCAGTTTTGTTTCCATGTTCTGGACCTCTCCTGAAGATCCCATCTGTATCAGGGATCAAAATTTTCCACATGTTCATCGTGAGTTCAACCTCAGGTTTATGAAATAGGTTTTCTGATGTATCAGTTAACTCTTAATAAGTAGCCACTGTATCAAACTTTATTGAAAGCCAGATCAGCAGAGCTCACCCAGAATCTGAGAAGATTTGGGATTTTGCATGTGCTTTATATCAGAGTTAGGTGTTACTTTTCTTGACAAGAAACCTAGAATACAATGATTGTCCAGATACCAGAAATTCAGATGATTGCCAGAAAGTGTTTTCCACACTTTTTATCAAAAAACCCCTGAAGACAGTCTCAAAGACAGCTTTTAGTGACATAAACACACTAGTCCACATTCTTTCTTTTTGTTAATGAGTTTCTCACTAATAGGCAAAAAAAGTGTATTTTTAGCTGTTTACTGATTATTTTTAACATTAGACCAAGCCTGACCCAGTAACAATATGTATTTTTAATTTTTCATCAGCCAGAGAACATCCTTAATAAAGTTCTTGGACAGCTAATTTCTGTGGTGGAGCTGGCATAAACAAAGCTAAAAGCTTTACTGTTAAATTCATGCCAACACTTCTCATTTGTATTGCATATGCATGAAACAATTATAGAATCATTAAGGTTGGAAGAGACCTCTGAGATCATTGAGTCCAAACACTGATTTAACACTGCCAGGTCTGTCCCTAAGCACCACATCTCTAAGGTTTTTGAACACAGTGATCACACTGCTTCCCTGGTTGCCTCTTACAATGCTAGACCACCCTTTTACAGAAGATTTTTTTCCTAATATTCATTCTGAATCTCCTCTGGCACAACTACAAGTCTTTCCTCTTGTCCCATCACTTGTTGGCTGGGAGACTGACCCCTACCTCAGCCTCTTTTCAGGTGGTTAATAAAGTCTCTCCTGAGCCTTTTTTTTCTCCAGGATGAGCAACCCCAGTTCTCTCAGCTGCTCCTCACAGGACTTCAGCTCCAGACCCCTCAGCAGCTCCACTGCCTTCTCTGAACACCTTCCAGCCCTGAGTGACATGGAAATGTCTTCCTTGCCCTGAGTGGCATAAAACTGAAAGGAGGATTCAAGGTGCCAAGTACAGAGGGACAAACACTGCTTTACTCCTGCTGACCACACTATTTCTTGTGGCCTTATTAAACCAGAATAAATTTAAAAATTAGAACTTAGATATTGAATTTAGCTCACTAGAGTCTGTAGTACCAAATTTATCCTTTTGTTTCATGACTTCAACTTATTATCAATCCATTAGCTAATGTTAAAGAAACTTTACATTCTGTAAAGTCAAAAGATTTAATTCACAGCTTAACATTAAAGCCTGTTGTTTGAAATTCACAAAACTGGCAGATACTACATAAATAATAGCTTTAATATGGCATGACAGACACCAACTCACAAGGAAGGAGCATAAAGAACTTTCAGAACCATTCTGTCAGAAATCCCACCAAGCTATGTCTCTTAGTGACACTTGCTCAGTGGCAAAATCATGTAAGACAACCAACACTGAAAGAAGGAAATTAAAAGTATGTGCATGTTTAAAGCAACACAAAAAATATTTTCTTTCACAATATTTAGTGGCATCCATCTTTACTTCTTATGCCCTGCCTTTATTCATTCTGTTATCAGTATGGCCACATTCACTTAATTTCTGTATGACAAATCTCACTGTCTTACTAATACAAATTAACACACCAGAAATAAAAGTCTATTTTTTTCTCCTTTACACCCAATTAACCACTCTCATCAAAAGAGGCATTTTCATATTCTAAAGCAGTAAAAGCCAAGGAAGACTCTCTCCTTATTTCTTTTTATTAATTAGCTTTGCTTATTGTTAGCTAAGACCACACCAAAAAAACTTCGAACTGGATAACACAAACTTCTAATTAACAGTAGTACTTGGACTGGGACATTGTTTCAAAGGAAGAATTTTGAAGGAAATCAGAAGATCATGTAGGTGATAATTACAGTTATTCCCATTTGAAAGACAGAAAGGTATTTACAATAATACAATAATACAATGATTACCCCTAGAGATGATGGATATTGAATCTGTCACAAATGGAGAAGGATAGTTAAAGATTAGTCTTCACTAAAACCTAAATAACCTTTTAAAAATCACATTATCTGCCCTTACCTTGAATTCATTCTTGTCCTGTAAGTCAGAAGTAAAGAGTCTTAACTTCCTATCAGAAGCTGCAGTACAAAACCTACAGTCAACAGACAAAAAAAAGGCCCTTCAGTCAATCAACATTGCAATAGTTGACTTTTTATTAGCTCTCCTTCATTTTAAAAATGCAAAAGATTTTGAAAAAACCCAAAAGCATCTCTCTTTTCTGCTTTGGCAACAAGCAGAGATATAACTGGAGCTTATCTGTAAAACAGTGTGCATCAAGTGCCAAGAACACTTATTCACAGAAAGAAATGCAAGACATTTTACAAAGCTAAATCTGGATGAATTACCAATTACCTGAAATACCTCTCATAAACGCTGCTGAAACTTTCCTTGGAAGAAGTTAAGTGATAGGGCACAAAAAACCCCCCTCATTATCAGTGTTTAAAAATAGTGAAATATAAAATTCATAAACCAATTCCTATTCAACATACTTTAACCCAAAAGACTATACAAAAATGGAGCAGTAAGCAACTATGGTAGTTGTGAGGAATCAAACAAACTTGAGTACATTTTAATTCAGAAGTTCACATTTAATAACAAACTATCTTTCTAGATTTTCTAGATTTACACCTCCAAGGCTCTCACAAGTAGTATCTAACCTACATTGAAACAGCACATATTATGCAAATCAGTACAAATACCTTTATAAAGGAGGCCACTCAAATAATCTCACACTTACTAAAGATCTTGAAAGAAATGCTTCTTCACAGATGTACAAAGAAAGAAAGAAACTATGTCAGAGTCCGCAAATATAATGAAAAAAATATTTACTGGTTGTTCACTGGGGAGGGGGTCAAGGGGCACAAGAAGTAGGACAAAAAAACAAGGAAATGAGCAAAGAAAAAAGACTATAAGAATAAAAATGCTCTGCTGTAGAATTCAGAGACTTAATCCGTGATTTCTAAAGAGTTAGATTTCACTGATAAGCTTTGAACAGTTCAATATGAAGGACTTAGGGAAATCAGGTGAGAGACAAGGATTCACTGCAGTTNCCAATATTAAGGCCTTAGGGAAATCAGGTGACAGGATCAGGAGAGACAAGGATTCAAGAAAAATCAGGAGAGACAAGGATTCACTGCAGTTGTTGGTTGTTAATACCTTATCTGGGGAGGTATAGCATCAAGCCTAGTTTCAGGACTCCATGCTATGGCATCAACTCTGATTCCATGGTGAAACGTTCTTAGTGTCTTATATTGCATGCCTTCCACTTCTGCATCCTCCTCCTACAGAAATATTGCAGTTAGCTGGTTCAGAACAAGGTCTTGGTGACTTCTAACAAATCAGACTGCTACAAAAGGAAAAGGCTTTCAAAATTACACGTTTTGGGATCTTTTCAGGGTATAACACCTTCAAAGTGAAAATCAGGAACATACAGAAAGCATGAACTTGAAACATCTAAGTACTTTGAAATACATTAAATGATTGCAGTCTCAAGCCAGAGGCCACTGAAGAGCAGAAAAATCAGAACTGAGCTATGAAGATGCTGAGCTCATTCTCCATACAAGTAGTATCTTCAAAGATACAACTAAAGCCACTTCAAACAGCGTGGAATTTAGCACACACTGCAGTGAGAAGAAGCAATGAGAACAAAAGCAAGCAAAAGTAATTTAAGCTGCCCTCTCTCTGAGTTGTTTTTACACCATGGAAAACTGCTGCCACTTCCAGAGCATTGCTCTTCAAACAGCAGGAGATAAAAAGGTGCCCTCTGTCATCTAATCCTAATTGCAAGTTTGCTAATTCTTACCACTGGTAAGAACACCAGATGACAGGAAAAACAAAACAAGAGTTGGAATTATGGACTCTATCAAGAAGTTGACCTCTAAAACGCTTTTAAAAGTTTTCAGAACATCCAATGGAGCACCTTAAAAGATATTCCTACACAATCTCCTCTATGTCACAATTCTGCTGTAAGGTAAAGAACCTCTCTGGATGTCCTCCACATAACGTGGAAGCCAAGCAGAACCCAGCTGAGGATGCAAGAAATGACCCACAGTTTTTCAACAGGAAGAAAGAATAACATTTTCCCCTCCTACTCTGAAATACTCATTGACTCCACATGTGGAAGGGAGGATATGAAAATTATAGAAAAAACACCTTGTGCCAGTGGTTGTCAAAATGTTAATTACTTCCTTTGCAAAGCTTAGACCAGAAACAAGGTAGAGAACAACACAAATATAAGTATGTTTTTGTGGTTAGCACTAGGTGCTCATCAGAAAATTTCCAACAGTAAGACCACGAGGAATAACAATAATAATAAAAATATCAGCCACACTATTACTCATAATAGACAAATTACAAAAATAATATTGTATAATAAAGGAACAAGATGAAGGAAAAAAGTTTAGAAATTCCAAGCAATTGTCTCCAATTGATTGCCAACATCTAGGCAAAAAATCCCATCTAATGAAAAACATTTTAAAAATATACAATACTCAGTATTTAGCATTTTAAATTTTTTCACAATGTAACTAAATGTTTCAAGGTAAGAAATTTNTCCAGTATAAAAATATACAATACTCAGTATTTAGCATTTTAAATTTTTTCACAATGTAACTAAATGTTTCAAGGTAAGAAATTTTAGAGTTTCCAACTGTCTGTGAGGGAGATTCAGGGAGAAAAAAAATAAATAATTCATCCTTAAAAAGAAATACCTATAAAATTAGCACAGATGTATCAGTGTGTATTTTACATATATATATATATATATTTGTATTATCCTGAAGAACAAGTATCCTACACTTGTTAGTGTAATAAACAAGTAAAATTCTCCCTTGTTTACTACAGGGGAGGAGGAAACAGGAAAGTGATCAGTCTTCCTGCAGTAGAGGTGCTGGCAAAATCAGTTTCAGGGGCATCTAACAAAAACAACAATAACACAGACTAACCTGAAATCTGCAAGTCCCAACAACCACGTAATTGTTGCCACCATAGGCAATGAGGGAACATGAATCTCCACTGTCAAATGGATTGAATTTTACCACGTGCACGTAATCCTCACAATCCACAGTGTAAGAAGTGTTTCTAGTAGAATCTTGCTTCATTTTCAGTGAACTAAGTCAAGGTATCATGGAAGTGATGTCTTCTCCAGGATGAAAATCTACTTTCCTACATAAAAATTTTAAAAAGTGTAGATGACTTATTTGCATAAATAAAAAATGTAAAGTATTTGTGGCAGAGGAAATCAGAATTTCCTATAACATGTTCAAGAACACAAAAGCTGCATTTAAACTTATTAGATGTAGCCTGTTTGTTTCATCAATCAAAATATTTACTAAACTAACATACATTCAAAATTGTCTCCTACAGACTTGAGGAATAACTAAAAATTTTGTGCTACCCTTGGCAACCCAACACCGATACCAAAACCCAAGTAAATGCACACAGCAGAAGAGTCACACACAGCATTTTAACATTTTCAACCAAACAACAAGAAGCAATACACTGCTACCTTCAAATTCTCTTTACTTGTCTACTTCTTTACAGATTGTGTGTCTAACTAAAAACAGAGTTAACCAAGGTTTCAAAACTGTAAATGAAAATACTGTCATGCATTTAACCAGTTTTCATGAAAATCAGGTTTCTGTGCTGGAACACAAGAGGCCAAGATACCAAATTGATTTCAGAATCAAGTCCTTTTAGTCCCAGTACAGATTTGACATTAGTTTTTCTTTTTGGGAATTCAGACCTTTAATTATACACCACGTGGAAAACCAGTTTGAGATCTCAGACCTTTGACAGATTTTGGGGTGTAAACGATCTGAAGGTCTCAGCATCCAAGACTGAATGTTTTGCTTGGGAGCCAGCCAGGTCTGACAGAGGCATCACTCAAACACAGACAGGCTCTCCATAGTTGTGGGTTTATTTATTAATTCATACAACAGATCATTATATTACTGTAAATACTTTAGTCATATAACTTTGCTCCTAAAGCCAAATGCAAGTTTTAATCCTACCAAAAGTTTTCTTCCTCTAAAGCTCCCCATGAACACAAGCCATTATAGAATCTTAGAGTGTTAAGGGGTTGGAATGGACCCTTAAAATCATTTAGCCTCAAACCCTGCTGCCACGGGCAGGGATATCTGCCACTAGACCAGGCTGTCAATGCCTCATCCAACCTGGCCTTGAACACTGCCAGGGCTGGGGCAGCCACAACCTGGCCCTGGGCAACGTGTTCCAGTGGCTAACCACCCTCACCATAAAGAATTTCTGCCTCGTATCTGACTAAAGTCTCCCGTCTTTCAGTTTGTACCCATTGCTCCTCGTCCTGTCTCTACAGTTCCTGACTAAAGTCCCTCTCCGGCCTCCCCGCAGCGCCACTTGAGATGCTGGGAGGTGCTAAGAGATCTCCACTCAGGCTCCTCTTCTCCAGGCTGAACAACTCCAACGTCCTCAGCCTGAACTATCGGTGACCACACCAGTTTGAAAACACCAGGAGCATCATTAATCACTACCGTCATTTCTTTAGGAAACGCGATTAGGGCAACCGAGCCGCGTGGGTGCGCGTTACCTCCCCCCATCCATGGCATCCTTTGCCCTCCTACTCTCTCCTTTTCCCTTCGGGGTGCAGCTGCTGCTCCCCAGCCAGGCTGCCCCAGTTCCCCCGGGCTGGGGGTGGCCCAGCTTCACACGCACCTCCACCGCCCCGGTTCTCCCACTGGCACCGGCCCCGGGCCCCGCACGGCCCCGGCGCTCCCCGGCAGGGCCCGCCCCGGCAGCGGCAGCAGCGCGGCTGCTTCCGGGGCAGCGGCCCCGCGCCCATTGGGCAGCGCGCCGCATTTGAACTCATTTGAACGCATTTAAAGTCTTTTGAACGCATTTAAACTCCTTTGAACGCGATTGAACGCGGCCGCCGCGCCCCGGCCCCGGCACAGCGGCAGCGCCCCGGGTACCGCGCTCGGGCGGCAGCGGGGCCTCGGGCGNTCGCTGGGAGAGACAGGTACGGTCCGCCGGAAAGCTCGCAGGGTGGGGAGAAGGAAAAAGCTCTGCAGAGGTTTTACTCTGCCCCACGCTGACTTGCAGCCCATCCTCTGCGACCCCCGTGCGACGTTCACATTGTAAAGGGGGTGTCCCCTTCGAACATTGTGGAGAGTGAGAAGTTGCTGTTGCAGTCGCACTTGTTTCCCGATGTCTCCTGTCCTCCCTGCCCCTTGCCTGCACTTCTTTACTTTTTACACTCGTGCCAATAACCAAAATTCAAACGCGCTGTGGGCTCTGCCTCAGCTCTGTGGAAAAAGGTCAAAGGTTGAGTTTTGTCTTCTGGAAGTAAATGGAATGGGTATTGCTCCTGTATTGTCACTGCAGTGTTAGGTAACTTTGTTTCAGAAAAGAAGTTTAATGGCAAATTTGTATTACATTGTCATCCACCTTGTCTTGACTAATGCAAGAAGGTGAGAGAGACCAAAGCATGAAGCAGTCCAATTATTGCCAGAGAAAATGATGGCTTATAGAATTAAAATACCCCAAACTTAAAAAAAAGTGAAAAGACTATATGAGTAACAGAAGTGTTTAGAGTTGTGTGTGCAAGTAAGTCTTAGAAATACTGCATCTCTTTTTTTCCAGGTTTATAACATCCTCATAGACACTCATCTGAGTAGCGAATGCAGAAAGTACTGAAGACACTCTGAGGCTGCTTTTGGAGACAAAGACTGTCATATTTGTGATAACATTCCTTTATGTTGGCATAATGTACAAGGAAAGTAAGGGCTTCATGAAGGCGTGACATACATAAGCACTTTTAACCCCTTATCTTCACAGTTGCTCTGTCACAGTGAGGCAAGTCTGGTTTAGTTGGAAGAGTTTATTCTAGGAACTTGGTCTTTAAGAAGATACAACAGGGTTTGCACAGCTTGTTGCAGGGTGAAGACTTGCATATGCCTCTGGCATAGTTATATTTGTTTTTCTCTTGATTGTCTCTGTCTTCTACTCTGAACAATGGTTACTTTCCAACAAAAACTTTTACACTTGGTCAAGTGTTTCAGAAGACAATGGCCTTTATTTTCCAACTCTGAAAGGACTACTGTGTGTGGAGCAGACTGCATGTTGATGGCATTACAACTGTCCATGGCTGAAGTCAATAAACAGGTTAGCATTCTTTTCAGTATGTTCTTGGTACTTGGTACACCTCAGACTTGGTTCCCTTGCTGCACTTAGTGCTTAGGCACCAACTTGAAATTACTTTTTTGGTCACTTCCTTGCTGTAAAAACAAAGGTGTGTCTGAGGTCAGATGCAGCAAGGCAAAAAATTTATTATGATTAAGTGCACTATTGAAGTAGGGTTTAGATAGAGGAACTGCAAGACAGATGGGAGGATGGAAGTGTTTTATGTGCATATTTGAGCTCCAAACTTTCAATCCTAGTATATTTCTGCTGATCATGTAACTTCTGTTTATTTCCATCCAATGTTTCCTTTGTGCTATAGATCAGGGTGGGAGAACTATGGCATTTGGGGTACATTTTTTTTCTGAGTGCTCCAAAGGTGTTTTTGAATGACATGTGAAGAGCACGAGTATAAAACTGATTTGGTCTCGTTTGCAAAAGTTGTTACTTGCCACAGTCCATTCTTGGCTGCTGCTTTTCCTGACACTCAGCAGGTGAAGACCTGTGTGTACCTGTAAGTTGTGAGTGTGTCCCCAGTACCAGTAGGAATTCTATGGCTTTCTTTGTGTGTGTGGAGTGCCTGTCAAATGGAGAAGAGGAGGTATAACCCCAAAGTGTCTGTGAAAGAAGCGCTGTGGCTTGAGGATGTCTGAAACAGCAGAAACAGCTGCAATCTACAGTCAGGCCTTTGCCTGTGTCTCATCTAAGGAGCACTCTTGCAATACGTGTTTTAATAACCTAAAGATACCTTTTTAGGTCAATTAACCCAATTATTGATGAAAACAAAACTGACTGTTGTTGGAAGACTTGCTCAAGTGTTGCCTAGTAAGTCAAATGTGTAGTACAAAGCTTTAGTTTTAAAAAAACCAAAACAAACATACCAGAAACAACAGAACCACATCCAAGTGAAATCCCATAGCCAATAAAAAACCCAAATAAATAGAAAACCTGCTTCAGTTTGTGCATCAGAAAAAATTTTGTAGTCTAAAGTGTGCAGACTGGGGGTATCTCTTGTCTAAACATTAAGTATAAAACCGATTAAGTCATCCCCCACTGTAAGAAACATTACAGCAAGGATACCAGAATCCCAAGATACTACATTTGTACTTCACAGAATGCAATATATTCCTGCTGGGGCCTGGTGTCCTCACAATACCTGTGTAGGAAAAATGAGAAAATTAGTCTGCATCAAAATTAACTCTTGTAGAACTGATAAAAGGTAATAATGCAAACCTACATAAGGAGAGGGTGACTGTCATGTTTGTTATGATACTCAAGGCAAAACTATGAGCAGTTTTCCAAAGCCAGCTCTGGGAACTAAAATGTGTTGTTCTGTTGTATGCCAAAACTTACAGACATGAAAAGGTTATGGTTAATTTCCCCCTGTTTTCCTTACAATAAGTTTTTCCCTTCCTCCAGAAGTAATTAGTTTATTCTACTTCCTCCTTTTTTTTTCCTCTTCCAGATAATATTCCTCTTTTCCATAAATATCTTTTCTTTCAGATATCATCTAACACAAATTATAGCAGTTATTTTCAATATAATTTAATTTTGAAACTAATTTAATTTTCTGCAGTGGAAATGAAAAATAACCAAGCTTTTTGGAGAACTCCAGAAAAGTTTAAAAGCTTCATAATCTATTAATCTTAAATTTCACCAGAATAAGAGTAGCAAACAGTGTGATAAACCCTGAGCAAACATCAGGGGTAAAAGAAAAACTCTGCTCTGAATTCCTCTGAAAGAACTTTGGTTTGTAGCACAGTTGTAGCCATGTGGCATAAAGACAAGTGCCATAAGGTCTGTGGTGGAAGCAAATACCTTTCACCTAGACTGATTAATATAGATCTAAAATCTAAGAACATTTTCAAGAAGAATCTTCCTCGAGGTTTGAAATACTAAAAACAATTTTCAAGATGAACTTCAGCTGAGAGTAATTGCTTTAAGTTGACTTTTTGTACCTGTTGATCAGAATGGGTAGAAGATGAGTTACTGGGTCAAATAATCACCTGTCATTTTCAGAATATGGTTGGTTTAGCTAGTGGGAAACTGAAGTGTATAAAACAAGTATTTTTCCAGAATGTGCAAGTTTAAGTTGTCAGACCTAAATGTGTTGTAAATCTCTTCTTGAATGGGAGCTTTGATACTAGAGGAAACACTGCTTCATTGTTGATTTTAGAAATATATCTTCCCTTTAGAAATTTGTGTTTGTGTATTTCTGATTCTGTATAAAAGCAGTTTTGGTGTGTGGTTTATTTCTGTTCTGTGCTTCCATGAGTGCTTTTGTATGCTGGCTGAAGAATATTATGTTCTGTTTAGTGTCTTGTATTTCTTGAAATGATTTCCCAAATTGTCCTGTTTCCATGTCAGCAAATGAAGAAAAATGCAGTTTTACAGTGTTACTCCCTTAAACTGTTCTATCTGTCTCCCATTTGGTAATGAGATACTCCTAACTAACTTCCTAGCAATTTCATGTGATGTGTTGCTTGTAGTTTGTTGTACTGATGCTACCAAGAAAGGTTGTCTTGGCTGTTCTTCACCATGATTAATTTTTCACAGAATCACAGAAGGGTTGAAGTTGGAAGGGAGCTCTGGAAGTCATCTTATCCAGCCTTTCTCAAGGAGGGCAGCCTGGCAGAGCCAGTTGTCCAGGGCTATGTCCAGCTGTCTTTCAAATTGTCTCTGAGGATGGAGACTCCATAACCTCCCTGAACAACCTGTGTCAGTACTGGGGCATCCTTGAAGTACAAAAGTGTTTCCTGCTCTTCAGAGGAACCTTCTGTGTGTTTCAGTTTGTTCCCATTACCTCTGCTCCTGCCACTGGGCACCTTAGGAAACAGCCTGGCTCCATCCTCTTTGCACCCTCCCTTCAGATATTTGTATGCATTGAGGAGATTTTCCCTGAGCATTCTTTTCTCCAGACTGTACAGCCTCAAGTTTCTCAGCCTTTCCCCATATGTGAGGTGCTCCTGTCCCTTAATGATGTCTGTGGGTGATACAGGAACTTTATTGGACTTCTCTCCAGTGTGTCTGTGTCTCCCTCATACTGAGGAGCCCAGAACTGGACACAGCACTTAAATGTGGTCTCAGTGCTGAGTAGCATTCTCTACAAGGGACAGGGTCTTCTTTGGAAAAGAGTTTGGAGTAATAAATATTTCCCTGGATTCCTGGATTTTTTTTTTTTTTAAGGAAATTACATATTGAGGCTGTTCTGCTGTCTTTCCCATACCCTGTGTAACCAAATCATAACTCTAAGTTAGTTTCATGTATTTTTGTCTTGCTTAACAACTGGGGTTGTTTTAACTGTGTTAAAACTCTTCCTACTTAAGTCTTGTTGCAGCTTCCCTGGCTTATCAACAGGACCTTTTCTTCTCCCTACCACCCCTGTCTCTATAGTATTGAGGGGAAGAAGAGGAAGCAAGGATAGTGGGGTTTTCCATTTGTTTCTAACCAGCAGGATTCTAAATTTTCATTCTTGTGTTTTTATTACCACTATAATTGATACTGTTGGCTTTAAAAAATGCTGATTTGTTGTTTGGGTGAGTATGATTTTTACTTTGCCTATTCCATGATTCTACTGTTCTACTGACCCGTACATCCAATACCTCTCTAGACCTCAAACAGAGCATACTTCTTCTCTCTTGTGCCCTGGTACTTTTTCCCTCTACCCACTCCAAGAAAAAGGTGTTGAATACTCGCTGTCATTTTATTTATTATTATTTTATAATATTGCCATTTCTCTAAGCTTGGGCTGTCAGCCCGTGGCTTCACCACTTCTGCCCTTTGCAGCCTGACAGCTCTCAGGTGTCCATGCCCTTGTATTCACACCCACCAGTTTCTCAATCTGTGCACAGCACTCTCAGCATGATGGCAAACTTATTAAAAATGCTGCTTTGTCCTACCTTCATGTGCTTGATGTACCACAGTTTGGGAACTCCTCTGCTGTGTGAGAGTGTAGGGAAGCAAGGAAGGCTGAGCAGGACTAGAGCTGACAAGAGTGCAGAATTGCACAACTCAGAGACAAAGCCAGAAATCAATGCTGCAGTCTAGGAGCATGCCTGGAAAGAACAGACCCAACACAGAGGTGGTGGTTAAGCAAAGCAGTTTCTAAAAGGGTTGGTGAGCCTTTGGTTGGGGAAGGTGGAAGCCAACATTTTGATGCTGAAATGCACAACTCTCTTGTTTTTTTAAAAACAATTTGCTGTCAAAATAGAAACTGATTTGCTATGCAGTCAGCACTAGAAAACCTACAATACTTACAAAATAGCAAGAAACTGGTGTCTTTAAGCATGAAATGTTGCTACTGGATTTCAGACATTCTAAAATAAGAGTCCCAAGGTAACTTAATGTGCTGTATTGCTAGGAAGAGAAGATGCTTTATAATTCCTTATTGGTTGTACTCCTATGAAATGAAATACTTGCTCTGCCTATAATAGAGTGAAAACATGGGACTTTTTGAACTTCCTTAAGCTATTAGCCAGTTGACATATGCTTACTGCAAAACACCACAGTATTTTTAAAATTAATTTTAAAACCAGAGACTCGACATATTGGCTGTGTAAGTAATGGAATATGCCATCACAGGGAATGCCTGATCACAGAGGTTAATATCTGGAATGCAATATTTGGATTTAAAATATTTTTGCAGCACTAATGTAAACTTTACTAATCTCTGCAGGCCCTTGATCTGGTGAGGAAAGGTTTTGATTTATTAGATACCTTATGAAGTTGTACTTTAACTTGGTACTCCTGAAGGATTTTGATTCAAAATAAAGTGAGAAAACAACATTTTTCCCTATCTACTGCTGCTTTGATCTGTTTAAATTGGGTTATAATATGATTATATGTTTAATTTTTTGAGGGGCTGAAATGAAGATCAGGTGCTTTTCATAAAACACATAGGCAGTTCTAATGTACTGGTGATAAATGGAATAATATGTAAGTTCATGTTGATTTATCAGCACAAATTTGAAGGCAAGAAAGTGCTCTGAAGCTAATATGTGTGAGTGTTCTATAATTTTCACTCCAACTTCTTTGCCTAGACAATATCAAAATGGCTGAATTTCAGGATTTTGGAATTGTGTTATTAAAAAGATCTACTGAGACTGTTGTGCTAAATATGTTAGAACCCAGAGGAGGGATCATTTGGGCAGGAATAACTTAAATTATTAGAATTTCTTATGTTTTCTTTTTCATGTGTTCTGTTCCTAATGGTGTTAATAAATAATTAATTTACTTAATGTAGGAATGTCATGAAATAGAATTAAACCTTTGCTCTAGACAGGAGCCATCTGCCATTATGGAAAGTGCAAAGCAAGGCTTGGTACTTGGTCACAGGGCATTTCTCCCATGTTACATGGTGAAAAAACCCTTTTTTTGCTGCCATATATTGGGGAATGCTTTAGACACCAGTAGTGTGGACAAAATTGGGGACTGGTACTCAGTTTAAAGAGCAGGGTGTGGACAAAAATGAAGAGGACGAGTTGTGAAAGAAAAGGTGGTAAGAGGAAGTAATTGGAGGAGGAGGCAGAGGGGCACATGGAACATAACCTGATAATTTTGACAGGAAGAGTATGGTCTGTACTGTGTAATGTTAATTGTGGTTGTGGTAACAGAGGTGTGCATGGCTTTAATGTATTTATTAGAACTCTAGCAACACTGCTGTGGTAAAGTGTAACTGTGTATGGTAAAGTGTAACTGTGTCCTTTTTTAAATTGACATATATTTTCCCAGTTCACTGTTTGAAACAAAGTAAGGGAGCCATATTTACTGCTTTTGAGAAGTAAAGGCCTGTCATGTTCAAAAGTATTTCTAATAAAGAACTTTATGCAAGAAGCAGCCTTGCAGCACTCACTGTGTTTTCTCATGAGTAAAGTTTGATATACATGCCTGGTAATTTAAAGATCAGGACCCACACTGACAGAATATAACAAAATTCAACTGTAAATGCAAAGCAGTGGAAGAGCTTCAACTATAAGTAAGATTCTGAGATAAATTTAGGTTATGATAGATTTTCAAATATATATACAGCTTGCTTTAAATTTATTTTCAAAGCTATACTGAATATGAAACTGAATAAAACTATGATTTTTTTGCTTTTTTGGTTCTATTAGTACCATGGAGATTTCACAGTATCACTTAGTGATGTGTTGGAAACTTGGAACTACTTGTTACGTGACAAACTGGGATTATATGAAAACATGAAAGAACCTGAAAATTATGCTGATGTGAAAAAAGCCTATCATGCCTTCTTAGCAAGAAGCAATATGTTAGATTTAATAGACATATATCAGAAGTGCTATAGTCTTGGACTTTTAGCTGAAGATGAAAGCATTTCCCCTGTAAGTATTATGTTTGTTTGACCTCTTATGTTTTGACTTATTTTTGGTTACAGTTATGAATTTATGATACTTCTGATTATACACAGGAGCTCCAGATTATTCAAGTTAAAAGTTATTGTTGTTCAAGTATAAAAGTTACTTTGTTTTTCTGTTAGGGAAGCACTTGAGTTTAAACTACTGAATACTATAAAGAGGTCTTAAATTCACTAAAAAATTATTTCTCTCTGTTGTCCTGCTGGATTGTGAAGTCCCACAACTCTTCCATGAATAAATGACTCCTTGCCATAAATTGGACTGACAAATAAACTGTAGAGATTTGATAAAACTGAAACAAAGCTCAGTAATTAACATTTCACGGAGTTTTGGTTGTATGTTGATGGGCAGCCAAAATATTTTTAATGGTTACCATTTTGAAAACACCATGCTCTTTAAACAAAACTTCTGTATAATACATGCATTTGCATGTTAGATTTTTTTTTTCCAGAGGTCTTAGTTCAGTCACAGCTCTGTTGTAGTTTATTGCAGATCTTTTGTTTGTTTGGTGTTTTTCTTTCCCTCCCTCTTTTTATGGGGAAGTTGGAGAACTTGGGTGGGTTAATGAGTCCTTCCTAAACTTGGTAGAACTTATTAAATTTTCTCTAAAATGTAAGCAGTGGCTTTTAATGCAAGTATAAAACATAACTGTTTGAGATAATTTCTAAGTTAATTTTAATCTTACACTTCATTTCTCTACTAGAACAGTTGTGCTTTTAAAGACTAAACCTAAATGTATGTTTTAAGATCTATGCTAACCTCAAACACTAGCAAAGTGACAGAGGCTGATTTACACCAGGTTTTAAAACCACTTTTGCTTTCTCGTCATCCTCATATTTAACTTTATTTTGATATTTTTATTAAAGGTTCAACTGTTGGAATTTATTTCTGGTGTAATGAATGCACAAGAAAATGATGGTTCTGTTCTTTCTACTCCTACACAAAACAACAGACAGGGCCAGAAACATATGAAGGTAAAAATTACTTTTGTCTCTTGTAATGTTCTGTATCTGTTGAAAAGATGAAATATAACACAGTTTTATTTTCTGATTATTGTTATTCAAATGTGGCTGGGTTAAAAAAAATTAAACTTGTGTATCCAAACTCTGTATCACTTGAGTATATTGTAGGTGTGTATGGGGCAATGTGCTGAAATTTGTATTCTGGATGACAATTCAGAATGGCAGGCACTTAAATTTTTCTACTGATAAATACACCATCACTCAAGAGTTGTCTTGACTGAGCATTAAATAAATGAAGTTATCTCCTTTCATTTTCTTAGCTTGTACTCCCTTACATGTGGAAGAAATCTGAATAGCCACTGTAGTGGTAGCTGTAGCAAAGCCAACAAGGTTTGGCTGTCCCAGTAGAGGACTTGAGGACTCTCTCCTTTTAGCCTTTCAACCACCAAAATAAGAATCTCTGAGTACTTTCTAGCAATGTTTGAAATGCTGGAACTTTAGTAATTTCCAAACTTGCTTTTCTCATAATAAATGTCAATTTCAAATCAGTATTTGGGTGCGACTCAAAATATTCCTGAGCAAGAAAATATTTTCTGAACTGAGGTTCTCCCCTAAACAGCACTTCCA
Organism: Polioptila caerulea; assembly: GCA_013397295.1. Taxonomy (NCBI): domain Eukaryota; kingdom Metazoa; phylum Chordata; class Aves; order Passeriformes; family Certhiidae; genus Polioptila; species Polioptila caerulea. Next base: position 530,685 of record VYXF01005646.1, read on the forward strand.
GTACCACAGTGGGTTTCCAGTTGCTCTGACTTGTGCAGTAAAAATATTCTTTGCTCTTTTTTCCTCCTCTGAGGACTGTCTTTGCAGACTGTCACATGTACATGTTTGGTTTGGTTACTATATTTTGTTGTATATGTACTGTAGTATGAGAAGGTATCCCATAGCAGGTATAAATTTCTTGTTATGTTCTTCTGTTAACGGCCTCTTTTTTAATTTTTTTTTTTTTCTTTGCTTGCAACAAAACTGCAAATTCTTCTGTTCTGGGGCTGTTCTCACAGGATCCAGAACAGAGCTGCAATATTAGCAATTACAATGTTATATATTGGTTATGTGGGTGGGGCTGAGTCACAATTTATGTCCAAAGTCAGTCAGTGGAGTTTGATTGAAATCCCCTGAAAGCCAAGAGAAAAAATTACTGAATGTGTGTCAGAGCTGGCGGGTAATTCAAAATATTAGTCTGTTTGAAGTTAATGACAAATTCTTACATGTTTTAATGGTGCTGGTGTTTGCTTTGAGATAGAAAAGGAATGTCAGTGAGGAGACTTCTAAATAAAATTTTATAACCAATTTTAATGAGTCTCAGGCAACTTGTGAATATTCAAGGACCATATATGCAATTCTAACTTATTTATCATGTTTGTTTTCATCAAGACTTCCAGAATCCTCATGCACAAAGCAGCATTTTGAAATGAGGCAAGGTGAATTTACTCTTCCAAAAGCTACATCAGTACATGTATGTAAATGTTTCATTTTATTTTATAGTTAATTTAGCAGCAGGATGACCAATTTGTGTCATGTTTTCTCATGCAGGCGACAATCCTGGCAAAGAAGTCTGTCTGTTCATATTTGAGCCTTTTGGTGAATTCTAAGGATGATCTGGCATTGGCTCATATTCTAAATGTTCCAGACAGAGGACTTGGTAGAGAAGCCTTCACTAACCTGAAACATGTCTCACAGGAGAGAAAAATGTCCATTTTCCTGGTATGTGTGTCAAACAAATCTTCCTGGAGGTCAGGATCAATGAAGTAGATCTCTAAACAGAGGATGTGGCTTTAATCGAGTATGCAACACTGATGTTTGCAAGCTGAGTCAAACACCACCATGAACACAATTTGGAAGCTAAAAAGGTTGTGTGGGTAGAAACAGGTGCTGATTTGGTCATGGGATCTCAAGACAGACAGAAAAAATAGTTTCTGTGTGTATCTCAAGAGTTCTAAAATGGGATCTTGCGATAGTTGTTGTCAGCAAAATAGTTGAAATAAGGTAATTAAGAGCTTTTTCTCCAAAGAACCACTGTCCCTCATACTCAAAATAGTCATTAAATTTTGCATGCAGTGTAACCTCAGTACACACAACAGCAGTCTGAGTTAAAAACAGTGTGGGTATGTAGTTACTGAAGCAGCTGCATTCTCAAACTTTTATGGTTGAATAAATATGGAAAATTTGTGAAGTCTTGGTTCCAGGTTTAATTATTTTAGCTCCTAATGCTCTGTTAACGTTGTATAAAAAACTGTATGTGTTTGGACTGGAATTACCACATCTTCTTCACAGTTGCCAGAGGGAAAACTTCTCTACTGTGTAAAGAAGTAATCTTTTCTGGTGTCTGTGTCTTGTAGAAATCTTGAAAACTAGAGTATTTTCCATTGGGAAAGCAAGGTCCTACTAACTGTGTGCTTGATCCATAGGAAGCCTTTAGCACAAAGGCAGGAATACTGGCAGGTTTACTCTCTGTGCTAGAGTAATTTCAGGTTTTCTCTATCCAGTCCTAAGAGCTTTGGGATTTAGCTCTGTACTCTGAAACTAAAATTTATGTGTAGAATTAACATTACTGCATCTGTGTCAAGTGCATTGGGTCATTATCCTTAATTTCACCTTCCTGGACAACTGCTAGGATTTTTGTTCTTACTGTTGCCTTAAAATTTTGGAGGCTGTACTCTAAGGTATGCTTTTGGCACATCTTTTCATTCAAACATATAAAAATATATGGACACTTTCAGAATGACAGAAGCCTTAGCTGTCATTATTTTTGATAAGATTTGAGAATACATTATTTGTATCTCTGAAAATTGTTATAAGCTGAAGTCAGCTTTTACATGCTGATGTTAAAATTGTACTTGGGTCATAGAGGGCACTCAGAATTTAAGAGTAGTTTTTGTGAGGCCAGCAGGAGCATTTAAACAGCCACAACAATAAAAGAGTTCTGTACCATGTTTTAATAAGTTTTTTGTCCTAAACTTTCAAAAGACTGATGTAAACATCAAATTAGCTGGGTTATTTTTACTTTGGCTTGGTTGGTTTTTTTTTTCTTTCTAAATATTATTGTACTATTTTAGTATTGATTTTATACATCTCACCATAAATATTTGCAAAGCTTGCAGTTAAGAGCCATTGTTTGATTTCAGGTAAGTTATTTCTGCTATCAGCCAGCTGTTAGACAATTTTCAGACCTGTAGGAAAGGCTCACTTCAGTACAGTCCATGTCTGTCTACAGTTTGATATTTCTGGTATTTCTCCCAATAGATGGCAACATCTTTTATCCGGACAATTGAACTTGGAGGAAGAGACTCTGCATCTTCTTTGTATGATCCTTTAAGAGCCCATGTGAAAGGGCTTTCCAACTTTGTTAATTTTGTTGACAAGCTGCAAGAAATTGTTGGTGAAGTCTTAAATACAAGGTAATAGATTTTCTGTTAGATTTTTGTCTTGGTGAGCAGTTCCTTTCCTTGTGCTTGCGTCCCAATGAGCAGGAACAAAAGTAAAATCAAATAATTTACTTACTAAAGAATTCAGAGTGAATGTTTAAAAATTAAACCTTATTTGAAACTATAATTGAAAAACAATTGGGGTAAGCTTATGAATTTTTGAAGGGTTTATTTTCTATTAAATTTTTGTCAAATCTATGTATGTATGGTGGTTTGGTGACTTCCCTAGCTGTGAATGAAGTTACAAAGGTTTCCATCTTGTGAAATCTGGTAGATACATAAACTGATATGTGCTTTACTTCTTGCTAGTTAATTCCTTCCTTTGGGTCATTTCATTCTGTTTACCCTTATGTAAAGGAGTCTTTATTGCTGCTAACAAATGACAATGTTGGTTATTTAGCCTTTTGTTTTATCTGTATAAGTGAGGCCTAAGAATTATTTCTTGGGGAGGCTCTGGTGGAGTCGCTGATTCTGAATGTGTTTGAAGAACTGAAGTTAAATGTGTGATTAATTAGAGAAGTTTAAATGTAACACAGGCGTTTGAGTTGGTGAGTGCTGGCATTATTACAGAGAGAAGAGCTATTTTCTTAAGCTTCATAGAAATTCATAATTTTTTAATTTATAATCAGTAATTTTTCCATACAAACTTTGGCAAATCAGCTGTAATAGTTCTGTCCTTGATACTAAAGAATCTTTTTTTTTTTTTTTTTAAATTAAAATTTAGGGTAATTCCCCCAGTNTTCAACATCCTGGATGCCAGAGACATACTGTCTGTGCTGGTGATTAAAGAAAACTATTAGCTCAACATATAGAATATGCTATTTTTTTTTCTGTTTAAATCATATCTGGCACTGTATATGGATAAAAAATGAGAAATGGAAAAATATTTATGTGCATGAACTTCTTAGGATGAAAACACTTTTTCAGGTAAATACAGTTAAGAAACATGTATAGCATAAAATGCTGGCTCTTGTTAATTACTCCTCTGTTTCAAAGAGAATGTTTAAATGTGAGAAAAATCAGAGTGGGATAATTGCTGGGAGTTATCAGTTTCTCACAAGGTGAATTCTCTAGAGCTTGGAAATACTTTTTAGCATTCAGATATTTATTGTATAGCTTTCCCTGCTGCACCTGCTGTGCCATTTATTTTGGGGTATAAATCTTGTTGTCAGATTCTGGTGTGTGCACTAAGTTGGCCATTTCATGCAAGTATTGCTGTTTGTGTGGCTGACCAGGGGTGGAAGGTGGCTGTTCTGTGCTGTTTGTAGCACCTCTCCTGCTCCATGTGGGCTTTATACCCTTGCAATGTGAAATATGTTTATCTGTGTATCTCTAGATGTTTATCTATGTATCTCTAGATGTTTTCAAGTGTTTGATATGTGACATGGATGAGGACTGTCTGTGTGTCCTGCCTGTCGTGTGCCAGTGGTTGGGAGTTCCAGAGGACCCTGTTCTATGCAAAAAATTTTCTCCAGTTCTGTTGCTGCTGCAAAGTAAAGACTAGAAGGGGAAAAAGGCAGCAGTGCAGCAGAATGCTGAGTTGCTTCACCTGTAGAAACCTGCTGGGAAATCCAAGACCAAACCAGACAGTCTGCAGCATTGCTGTTTCTCTGATGCAG
>VYXF01005649.1:0-45030 GCA_013397295.1 Polioptila caerulea
CATTTTTAGGTCTCTAGAAAGCAGATTTTCCCCACAAGGCAGTCAATTTGGAGTCAAGAGACTAAACAAGATGTTTTGTGAAAGGAAGTAAGTTGCACTTTTCACATTTCCATCAGGAAAGGGAGTAGAGGAGCAAGCCTTTTTTGAGACTGACACATGAACTGTTAGCGGAGGAAATGGTTTGACAAATGCAGTGCTGAGCATATATCGCTTGGCAGCGTTGGAACATAGGTTTCCCTGGGCAGGTTGGTCTGTGCTAAGCATTGTAATTGAAAACCCCATTTCATCGGCAGTGACAGTGTGGAAAAATCCATTTGCAATTCAGCCTCTGTGTAGGGACAATCTGCCCAGCTTCTTGGGAATGAGTTGTACTGAACCCCAATATTATGCAGCAGCTACTTCCAGGGCAACAGACACAGGAAGGAACAGATTTCTCTTCTGGGTTACTAATGATGATTATTTCAGGATATATTTTTAACAACTCAAGGAGACTGATAGTATCTTGAAATAACTGGTGATCTTACTCCACAGTTGTTAAACCTGTTTAAGTTAAGCCAGCTGCATGATTGGTGCTGTCTAATGATGTAAAGATGATATTCAGTAAAACCAGTAAAAATCAGTAAAATTTAGGAGTGGAAAAGAGGTCAAACAAGTGGAAAAGCCATATGTTGGTTCTTGGGAAGCACATTGGGAAAGTGGGAATTGCCAGCAGTTGATATTGGAGGCATCACCAGGTTGAACTGATATGATAGTCCTGAAATGGTATTACTTGTGCAGCACAGTCTAGGACCTCCAAGAATCCAATTTTTTTATGCTAGCACAAAAAGCAGGAGCACTTAGATTATGTTTGCTGATGGTGCAAAGCTAGCAGTGTAGAAAAGAACCACACAGTAAGAACTAGAAAAGAGGAAGGCTTGGGTGTGTAAGTTACAGGTGAGCCACCAATGTGATATGCTGGAGTGAGGGGGAGGGAAAAATAAGCACAATCCCCAGAGCTTGGCTAAAAGAGTGGAAATTTTACAGTATAGAAAAGGAAATATTTCGCAATTGTGGTCATTATGTTCATGAAAGATGAATTCAGGCATGAACAGGCAAAGTGTGGAAATATAATAGGATAGAATGAAGAAAGAAGAAGAAATTTTAAAGATATTTGATTTATTTAACAAAGTCAAGCCTGATAACAGAGGTCCTGGCTGACATTGGAAGGGAGAGAGGGAGGAAGAAACTTCATTTAAGGCATAAAGAAATGGTGGACATAGGAACAAATATAAATAAGCTGGTCAGGTGTATATTTGAAGGAAGGTCTCTAATTATTAAGGGCGTGAGGTAATAAATAACCTTATGATAGAAATAGTCTTCCAACAGAAGAAATGGAGGCCAAAGTCTTGTTCCAGTGAACACCCATCAGTTAGGCAGGAGTATATGACATGTTTACTTGTGGCAGAGAACAGCATGCCTTGCATTCACCTTCATCTCCTGATATTTGAGTGAAAAATTCAGATGACACCCCCATATGTAATAAGATAACTGCACAGTGCTACTGACATTAAACTAAAAGAGGCAAAGCTCTGTTTTATGTTTATATGAAAATTATAAATATTCCTCCATTTAATAACCTGTTTAAATAAACATGTATGGCAGTTTTGTGCAGTAGTTTATAATTACTGAAATTTTTTCTTAATCTAAGAATTGTTATAAGTTATATATTCATTAGGAAAAAAATCTGGGTTTATAAAAATCTTATTACTTTTTTTTTGCACTTAGGCTGTAGAGATGCCCAGAGGGAATGCTTTTCTTTGGCTATCTCTAAGTAAAACTGAATTACCTAGTCATTGTCTAATCTTGTGATGGTACGAAAAAGAACTGGGCACAGTTGATTTCAGATGTAATTTCAAATGGTTAATATTCTGTACTCTGGGGGCAATAGAGATCATTTAGAAGAGAACAGACCAGTTGCTTGAAACATCTATAGATTCGATTCAGCAGAGCTCAGACAGGCACCTTAGCTGTTTGTATGATCCACAGAGGTCAGTAAAGATTTAAAGAACTTGGATAGTGTGAGTCTACCCTGCCTTGCTAAGAAAGACAGGCCGTAATAAATGCTATTTACCTTCTTCATTTTTCTTGGCTTTTGTCTCTATTATTCTTTGGTAGTTTGTGAATGTAGTGGTTTAACCCCAGACAACAATTTAGAAGCACACAGCTGTTCGCTTCTTCCCCTACATCCCATGGGATGGAGAGGAGAATCAGGAAAGGAAAAAGCTTGAGTTAAGAGCAATTCAATAATTGAAACAAAGTAAATATAATAATACTACTGATATTAAAATATAATAATAATTGTAATTAACAAAAGAGAAGAATAAACCCCAACAGGTGTCGCACAATACGATTGCTCCCTACCCACATGGCCGAGCCCAGCCCTGAGCAGCAGTCAGTCCCTCCTGGCCAACTCCTCCCAGTTGCTGCACTGGGCATGGTGTTCTGTGGTGTGCAATATCCCTTTGGCCGTTTTGGTCAGCTGACCCAGATGTGTTCCCCACCCTTCCCCTAATTCTTGTGCAGCTCCTCGCTTGCAGAGCATGAGACACTGAAAAGTCCTTGGCTCAGTGTGAGCACTACTCAGCAACAACCAAAACATCAGTGTGTTACCAGCATTATTCTCATCCTGCATCCAAAACACTGCCCTGTACCAGGTACTGGGGAGAAAATTAACTATACCCCAGACTAAAGCAGGACAATGGAATAGAAGGCTTCCTGCATTAGTTTTCTCTTCAGTGCTGCTCTAGAACTTCTAGAACCGGTAATCTCACTGCTCCTTGAGGGATTGCTCATGTTCAAACACTCATAGCATGCACCATTATGGAATACTTCTTTTTCCTTCTCATTTGCACTCTGTGATTGTCCTGGACCTGTACAAGAAACAATGTGGTGTTGTGTGTCCAACATTGCATTGCTGGAGTTCATTTAAGTATTTCCTTAAGTGACTTTTTAGCCTGGCACCTTTACCATTTGACCCCTGACATGGATGTAGCATCTGTGCCAGTGGTAGCTGTGAGCTCATTTATTTTAGCATGGTTTCAAAGACTGGATAAAGGTAGTGGAAAATGATGACCTCAGTGATCTACATTAGGTGGGAATCTCTGAGATGCCACATCTCCTGTGAAAATGAATTCATGACAAATTAAGCTTCTCTCAAAGGATGGCAAAAAGCAAGATCCATCATAGTTGAGAAGTAAACAAGTGTTAAAAGTCCTGATTCACACATTTTGATCACGTACCAGTAAAAAAATTTAAATTTACCAATAAAAATCTATTATCAACCTGATGTGGGGAAATATAAAAATGTCATTTACGTTTTGTTCTGTTATATTGAAGACATGGTACTGTATATTTAATATGAAAATGCTGATTTGTATTCCAACTACATGTTGTATTTATTGGCTGTATTTTAAAAATTGATAAATATATTAGTACATTATTTCCAACAGAGAAAATAGATGACTCAGAGTCCTGACATCTTTAGACAACATTTGCATTCAAATCTGTAACTCTTCCCTAAAGAAGAGCTAACTGGAACCCATGTCAAAAGATAAACAATAAAAACACTAAGTCTGTATATTTTTGTTTATATATTGCCAAGATGGATATGTAATAAAACCAAAACTATCACTGATGTATCTGACAGATATAGATACTGCACATATAAATATTGGTGTAACTACTGATACTGCCTTTCCCTTTGATATGAACTTTATATAAAGTTTAGACTATTATGCAGTAATCCATTTACCATGTCAAGGATAATGACCCAGGATTTATGTCACTGGGGCAAACGTCTGGAGCTGTGTTAGAAGTGAAATTGGAATGAAGTGAGTTAAATGCAGAAGCTGAGGACTTGAAACCAAAGCTAGGGAAATGGTAGCAGGGTACATGATTTGAGTAGGGAAACAATGCAAAGTTGCATCAAACTATAGGGCAAGGTAAGATCAGTAGCTGAGTTAAAAATCAGCAGTAATGATGATAAATCAAAAATGACTAGCAAGTAGAGGTGTACAAAAGCAACTGGTAAGCAACAGGATCAAGGACCTGGCCCAGAGAAAAGGTTCTTACACCCTGTAGAACCTTGGGGTCTACGCAGGCAAGCAGAGTGAAATGTGCAGCTGCAGGCATGTGGCACCTGGGGCAGGAAAAATGATAGAGGAGACTGAAACAAGTTTCTGCAGTGGGATAGAGGGCCAACCCAAAGATCTAACTTGTTAGGCTCTTAGCCTTTGGAGAGACTGCTTATAACTATCTGATCATGATAAATCTTGGAAACTAAATGGGCCCTTTTCTGAACTATGATAGATTATTAATAATGACTAGAGAAGGAAAGTCATGTTCTGTTATGCTTCTGTTCAGTGCAAGCTGGGTGATCATTTAGAGAAGACGAGTTATTTCTCAGTCCCTCAGGCAGAAGCCTGACCAACATTTTGTTGTGAGAAATGGTTTTAAACATCTGGGCCTCTGGGCATGCACTCAAAATGTTTAGAAGACTTGACTGACAGAGTCTGGACTCACCAAAGTTCTGTCTTAGTTAAATTACTGTGTCAGTGAAAGACCCAAAAAGTGACAGAAGTACTAGTGTCTTTCCAGCATCAAGGAAGGTGAATAGACTAAATAGGGTTATTATGAACTAGTTTACTCTGAAATTAATTTTGGGTTAAATAGTGAGAAAGAGACATGGGATTCTACTAGTGATGATATAAAGAAAGTGACTGTAATATGAATGTCATTAATACTCTTTAAAGTATGCTTATGATTTTGAGAACTTTTTCCTAAAGAAATAATATAAGTATTATAAATATTATATTGTAAATATTATAAATACTATAAATTTGGTTGGTCAAGGCAACTCTTTACTGTAGAATTTTGTAAGGCATTTAGCTTGTACAGCTACACAACATTATCATTAGAAAATGAGCACTGCATAATTTCAATAAAACACGAAGAAGAGTTATCAACTCCCTGATAGGTCTTGGAAGACATTTACCAAAAAGAATGTTTCTGTTGAGCTCCACAGAGTTCTGACTTGGAGTCATTAAATGTTCTCAGGTATTTGGAAGCAAATACACAGCTGTTTTTGATGACCTGGAAGCTGGTGAAAGATACCAGTGAAGGTATGGGCTGTCCTGGGTCATTTAATGAACTGTGCCTGTATACAGTGTATTTTAAACAAGCTCAAAGAAGAATTACATATCTGTGAATAAGGAAATGCAAGATATACCACATGGTGTGGTTAGGATTACAGGAGGAGATAAAAATAGGTGAATACATCTTTCCAGAATGCAGTCAGCACTGAAAAACATTTTAAGATATATAATATAACCAAAGTGCACTGTCAGCTCACAGTTTAGTGTTACATCTGAAAGGTCTGACTGAATTCAGCATCAGCCCCAGCTGATGTGGTAAGTAGTAAGTTCTTATTCCCATACTCACTAATGCTGACCTCAGCTGGGGCTGATGCTGAATTCATTCTGCTGTCAGTAGTTTTAAAGGGATGTTAAAAATGTGTTTAAATACAGACACCTCGATTATTTGAGAGCAGAAGTCAAGCAGATAAGAAAAGGAAAGCAAAATACAACTTAGTAGGGCAAGCTTCCAGGGAAAGAAACATATTCATTTTTCTTTTATTGTCCTCCAGTTAACTCAGGATACTCTCTGGGAAAATGTGTTTTAGAGCAACATCTCAGTGTGAAGGTTATTGTATGGTCCATGCTGGATTTTAAGACACTGTGTGTAGTATCCAGAGGTGATGATCTATTGCCTGATTTTAGACTTTACCAGAACTGCCACAGTTGTACAGTCTTGTATCCAAGAGTGTGTTCTGCTGCTGTGGGCATGGTGAGTCCATCATCTCCACTGGATTCCAGGGCTTTTCTCAACATTTCTTGGGGATGTTGTTGCTAACCAAAATATATGCAGTTCAGAAATTCAACTGATAACATTTTGAGGGTAGCTCACCTAATCTTGTTTGGGTTTTGGTATGGGTTTTGGGGGTTTTTTTGGGTTGGTTGGTTTGTTTATGCTTTTTAGTTTGGGGGTTTTTTTGGTGTTTTGTTTTGGATTTCTTTTGTTTTGGTTTGGGTTTGTTTGGGGGTTTTTTTTGTCTGTTGAAGAGGTTATTGCAGGGAACAGAATTTGGACTTCACAGTAGGCAAAAAAGAATAGAATGTTTTAAAGAAAATCCTTGAGATGGCAAGAGAGCAAAGAATAGACTGGAAATGGCAGACAGAACAATACTTGTTGAGGACTAATGTGGAAAACATCAGTTTTCCACATAATAAGGGGTTTCTGGTAAAGTGGTGCAGCTAGCAGGACATAGTGGTCTCTTAACCCTTTGTAATCTTCAAAATTCAGTTGATTTGCTTTCTTGTTTTCTTCTTCAGATTGGTTTTTTATAACCAAACAAGAAAAGTTACTGCACACATTTGCTGGTTTTATTTGAGAAATAAATTAAAAAGTGGCGCTTTTATAATCAAGCAGATCTGTCTGCAATTTCTATTCTCTATGCAGTCATATCTGTTTTATTGCATGCTGGTTTTTATTGAACTCCATTTTTTTTCCTTCAGTTTCACATTATTTCAGGGTTTTGTGTGATCTTTAGCAATTTTTTTGCCCTTCTGGTGAGGGCTATCAGCTAGATGGAGAGGCATCCCTAATTTTGATTGCCTTTATCAACCATTTAGCCGGTGGAAGGCTGAGGTTGGAATTATTCTGGTGTAATTTGCTGTAGCCACTTGTAATGCAAGTTCTGATGAACTTGTTAAAAGCCATGATTTTATTTTAGCAGGTATCACTGTCATCCCATTTATATGCACTTTTACAGCCCCTTACACCTAAAACACAGTGCTGAAAATGGTTATGATCAGATTTCACTTTAAATTCTTGTCATTAAAATTAACTTCTTGAAAAGTATAAGCAGAAAAGCAAGAACTTCTGCTGTATGTGACACAGGATTTCTCAGTCCTGCATTTCAATGCCTTCCTCTGACCAAACAAGAAGTGCCCTACTGTTAAGGCTGGGGATAGTCGAATTTAGGTCCTGTGTAGGCAACACCTTTTGACGACAGCTTTGCAATGTCTTTTTTTGTTTCTATTCTGTACCCAACCACTTTAATTATTGAACCCTAAAAATCTGATATACTGAAAATTGGTATCAAATATGCCAGGAAAAAAATACCCCATAATTTTTCTTCTTTATTACACTTGATTGGAAAAAGAAATTGTAGTCTAAAGTGAAGTGTGCAGGAGCATAAACAGTAAACAGAATTACATAGTATACTGGCCATTTCACTTCCTCCAGCTTCACAAAACCAATAATAATAAATGCAGGAATATTAGCCCTCTTCATAGTTTTGCACATGTTTTAAGAAGTTGTCTCCAGTGCTGAATGTAAACAGTAGCATTTGTTTCACTGAATGTGGAACAGTGATTCCCTAAATCCTTTTGATTATCTATAGAAATTATTGATCAGGTAGATTTTCAATTCTACAAAGATACATCTTGCACCAAATTGCTGTCACAGGAGGGTAAATATATGCAGAAGTAAATGGAGCAAATCCAATACCCAGTGCTGTAAGTATGGTTCCTCTTGGTAGGAAGAGGATGTGCTTGATCTGTGTTCACATGTGTACCCAGGTTGCCACCTCTGAGCTGCTTCAGCGTCTAATTTTATGGTACTTTCTGCACATTAAATGTTTTGGGAATTATCCCAGGTAAGAGAGGGGGATCCAGAACTCTTCAAAGATGTGTTGCAAGAACCTGCTACCTATAAAGACTCCAATGAAGAAAGATCACAGTTTTAGAATAATGGAATTTAGTCATGAATATATGTGTTCATACATATCTGTCAGTTTTGATTCTTAATGTAAAAGGGATTTTGCTTAAAAAAGCTGCAGGTCTAAGAATATGTGTTTTAGTCACCTTTCAACTGGATATAATTTCCAAGCTAAATTCCAAAGTGAGTTTTGGGTATTGGGATGTTCTGTCTCCTGTTCATTTCTCCAAAATTCAGATTTACACTATTGTTGACTTTAAAAAAAGAAAAGGTATGCAAGGAATGACAGTGATGATCCTGAATATAAATAATATCAAGCAAATTGATGCAAGATAAAATTACCAAATCAACCTTTTTTAGTCTATATTTTATGGAATATCTAATCTATGTTTGGCAGTAATTTACTCTTGCCCATGAATTTCTGACAGTTTCGATTCTTTGGTCTTATTAATCAAAGTAGTCAGCACCAGAGCAATTTTTATGAGACTCACTAGTCATAAAAAATTTATTACCAGATAAATCAAAGAAACAACTAGCATCTTAATAGGGTGAACAAAGTGGCATGTAAAAGATCATTCAAGACTACATGCTTTTGACACTTGTGTATTGCATTTACTGCTAGAGCCAGGGGTTCTGCTTGCATTTTCATTAAGATACTCACGGCCGTGACACAATTGCTACCTTTAGTGCAGGATTTTTCTTCTTTTTTTATGTAAACATATATATAGAGAGAGTCAAGCAGTCACAAAAACAAAGAGTCACTTCTGGTTGTCCCTGTAGTCAGCTGAGCACTCAGGGACTGAGACAGTTCACCAAATAACCAAGCCGTGCTCCTGGGGCCCAGAGGGGAAGGGCTGGGCCCTTGGCACCTCTGTTGCTGGTGCCAGGCTCCTGTGTGCCCCAGCTGGTGCTGCCTCTTGTGTGACCATGAAGCAGGGGTGCTCAGGGGCACCCTGATATGGCAGGGGACTTATTTTAGTGTGAGTTACCTCCTGGAGCTCAGTGCCTGACAGGCAGCACTAGCCCGGAGAGCAGCGGCGCAGCCACAGCAGAGGTGGCCCAGCTGAAACAGGTTTGAGCTCCAGGGGCTGCTTACATCAGCCCCTCAGCCATGTGTCCAAAGGCATGAGGAGGAGAGCCTGAGCCTGCTTCATGCACCAATGAAGCAAACCTCCTATGAAGAGAACACAAGTGCTTTTAAGAACAAAAGAATTAACCTCACCTAGCATCAGAATAAGCTAATTGGAAGTCTGTATTTGTCTTGTGTTTGGAAAATAGGGGAGGGAGAAAGTTCTGACGGCCTGTGTTTCATATGAATCTGGTGATGCTGAAAATATGCAAGTCTCATTAATGGAATTCTTGTAAGTAGCTTTCATATGTCTTGTGCAATAAAAAAACAACTAAAGGGAGATTGAATTTATTCTGTGTTAATAACCAGAAAGGATGTTTCTGGATGGCTACCAACTGGTGCAGAACTGTGAACAATACAAAAGAAACCCTACCATTCCCTATTCCACTCAATGCATGCTTTTCCAGGAGAAATATATTTAACTTCAGCATGATGTTTTTCTGTGCTTGTGGTCCTAAGTGTGACTGTAAATAAGGCTGCCTGTGGGATGAGCTGCTCACAGAAATGCTGTTGTCTTGTAACCTTTAATGTTTGCCTCCCTGGTCTGACTCCAGTTCAAGTGAGTTATGGCTGAAAATGGCTGCTGTGGGTTGTTCATTTTGGTGAGAATGTAAGGTGTAAGTTAGTTCTCTTACTTCTAGATACAGCTTTAAAGGTGTGGTGGCTTTAAAACATACTGAAAACATTCAGCAGTCAATGCTAAAATCTGACTGCAGCTGCACATTTTTTTAAGCTTTCTTTGCTGGCCTACTTACAGTTTCATCCATGTGAATCTTTCTTGAAGAGTAGATTTTTATCTTCTTTTTATTCTTGAGACAAATCTATAATGAGATATGGAATTTTTAAGCTGTTTTATTTGTCATTAACATGTCAAAATAACTAATAATTTCTGTCTACTTTTTATGTGACTGCTACTCAGTAGTATTTGCATTAAGAATTGAAAGGACTAATCTTCTCTGGTCTTGATTTTAAGTCAGACTGGGGTTTGGACTGGTCCATGTTTGGGACAGCTTTTTGGTAGGATATGTAACACTACAGTAAAAAGAACGGTTGAATTCTGTAGATTAAAGGCTGTGATTTAGACGGTGGCTAAGGAGGCTTGCTTGAAATAGTTATATAGTTCAGAGTACTCTTAGAGTAAATTTGGAAACATGCACTGGATGCATAGTGAAGTGGACATTTGAGTTTCATGTCCTTCTATAAACTGGAGGGGTATCCAGAAGCTCACAGTGTGTAAGGTAGAATCTCAGTTCCATGTCTGTCACAGATCTTTAGTAACTTTTCAAAGATCTCAAAACACACTGTCTTCACCTTAAGGCCATAACCTCCCAAAAACTGTACTGGTAGGCAAAGGTGTACATGGATTTTGCAGTGGAGAATTGGCAGTTTGCAAGGCTGGTAAGAAATCAGCTGGTCAGTGGCAGACCAGTGTTGGAGCACACAGTTCTATTTGTTCCTTCACCAAGAACTTGTTCACTTCATTCCCAGTGCAAAATTTACCTGGCCAGGGCTTTGTTTTCCATAACTTCATCAGGATTTTCTTGAGTGCCATAGACAGGACAAAGGCATAAAGATCTACTCTTCAGCACACAGAGGTCAAGCAGAGTTTAGGTCCAAGATCCCACAGCTCCTTCCATAGGACTTACCACTGATGGAAAGAGTCAAGAACTGCTTTAATCACTAATATGGAGACCTTGAGGGACAGATGATATTTTTGTTTTCAAGAGATTGTCTCTTGTACCTTGCAGATTTACTGAAAGCTAGTGAGGCTGAATTCTGTTTGGTGTATTTGGATACCCGATACATCAGAGGTGGCCTCTGGTGTGATACTTTTGCTATATCTAGGAGACATAGTTCAAAGCCACTTTTATACACTGGTACATCAAATTATATTACCTACAAATGTCTTCACTGAGCCATTTTGTGCTTTTTAATTTTTTTTTAATTGGTATTACTAACTCCTTTTTCTTTGTTTGTTGGTTGACTTTAATTCCCAGTTTCACTCTAGGAATTGAAACAAAATAGTTTCTTTCTGCAGGCAAAATTCTTGCAAATTCAGTCTGGCATTTCACAATTTAAGTTTTGATTAATTTGTTTACTTGTTGCTTCCATTTTGAGACTATTCTGTAGATGCATGCTGTAATAAGATTTTTATCTCTTCCAGATAAGTTGATTTTTCCTGTTTTCTTTTGAAGTAGAGTCCTGTTCACATGATGAGATACTATCAACTGGATTGCCTTAGAGATTCAGGTGTGCCTTTGGTCAAAATCTGGCTGCTAATGGTGTATCAATTCCAAGTGATTCACTGCATAGATGCATAGATTCATACCTTTGGATGGGGCAAACGTGTTTAAGTGTTGCAATAATCTGTACATCCCACATTGTTTTATGGAGGAGAGTTTGCAGGTAAAGAGTCTTATCAACCTCAAACACACAGGTGCATCTTTTTAGACTAGTGACAGTGACTTGAGCAATCATACATATTTTGACACATAGTTTGCAGGGATAAACGATGGCCTTTTACACATTGGTGTTGTGTTGGGATTCTCATTGAGTTCTGGCTGGGCTGGTGGTTGCTTCTTTTTAGGTATTGCACTACTTGATTATTATTTTCTTTCAGTAATACTTGCCTATCAGCATATAAATGCCAGGTATTCTGTGACTTACAGTGTTAAGAATGGTAATTGAAACTTCATATTCCCTTTGCTTGACAACTCCTGTATCCACTAATCTATACAATTATTCATCAACTTAGTTTCATTGATTCATTAATCTAAATGTTTAGTTTTAATACTCTGAAACTTGGTTTGCTAGAGTCAGATTTACCTGTGTTCACAAAGTAAGTAGTGTGAGTTGCTTTCATTATTTCCTCACTGAAGAAGGTATTAGCATTAATGTGTAAGAAAATTAGACCATTCGTATCAAGGGTGAACATTAGTAATTCTTATTTCCCTGTTAAGGATTGATTTGTGATATTAGATAATACTAGGATGTATTTCTCACCAAATTTTCCTCTCCATATGTCTCACAGACAATGGAGCTAGGAATCAGAAAGGCTGCTTTCACATAAACATTTGTACCTTGGCATGGGAATATATACATGAGCTGTGAAAAATGTGTTTGAAAAGTATGGAGTTTGAAAAAATGTATTGGAAAAGTAAGGAGTCCAGATTAAGATGAGGTGAAACACCTCTCCTTATCTGAGAAAAAGATAGAGGTAGACTTCTAAAAGGTTTATATGTTCATGATATATGTGTCTCTACACACTCACCTGTCCATAAATATTCTCCTACTTTCCTGTATATATTTGGTTTAGTGCTGAAATTACCTATTGTTCAGTAAATGCATTCATTGACTCTGTTCCAGTTCATTCTTTTCAAGGAGGATAGATTTAGAAAAAATAGGCATTGAAGTGCAGAAGTCTGTTGACATGAAATTTTCAAAAAAAATTATTAAAAATAAATTTGTAAAATAATATCCATAGGTAAAATACTGAGATTATCAAAATGAATCATGGGATGAACTGATGCAAAATGTAGATTTTGCAGAATCCAAATTACTATATTCATGACGATCATCATTAATTATGTAATTCTAGATACACACATAGTATAGCCTAAAAATGTATTTAGGTTTACAACTGACTAGCTGTTTGATGTGGCAGAATGTAGTCTTTGCATATTTATTAAAATTATTCATAACTGCTTGCAGTCTAGATGAACTGCTCCATTCTTATGTCTCGCTTCAATACATTTTCTTACCCATTTTATCATGACATTATATTGGAAATTTTTCTAAATTTTAGAATGATCCATGGGGCATTTTCCAAAACTCCTATCAACATCTCTTAAAAACATGTATTTGCAGTTTACATTTAAGAATACTTTCAAAAGGTTTAGTAGCAGTACATATTTTCTATATATAATTGTTTGCTACTCTTTTTTTAAAAAAAAATGTTTTATTTAGATGAGAAAGGGTTATACATTGAAAAATTAGGGCTACTCATTTAATTAAATTCTGGCTTATCCATTCTCCAGCTTACAACTATAAATTGGTTCTTTTAAAAATATCATATGGTGGTGAAGCACGTTTATAATGCATTTTTATGGCTTACCCACAGATGTCCTAGCAAAGTTACAAAAATCAGTTATATACCTATGGAGTGTGTGGTGTCTTGTCAGGGCAACAAGGCTTTTGCTGAAATAAAAGAAGCAGGATGGGGAGGCTTTCTACCAATATGATGTGCAGTTAGAGTAACTGTAAGATAGTCCCAGTTACTTTTCTGGTGGCTGGTCTATAAACATTGGCTAATTTGTGTACACAGACCAGATATCTTTATTTCCAGTAGAATTCAAATGTAAAAGTGTGCCTGTAGCAGTATGCTGAAGGCAACTTAAGGTGATACATACATCTGTATCTTATATTGCCAGCCACATTGGTTTTTGGGTTCTTCTTTTAAGAAGAAAAAGTTTGACTTTCAGAAGGAAAAATATAGCTTAAAACATTTCCATATTAGCGGTGTAGAATAGTTGTGAGTTGGTTGGTTCTTGTTGTCTGAAGCTGGAGGAGTCTGATACTGTAGCTGGAATCTTTTGCTTTGTGGTGAATACTTTAGAAATGGGTTGCTGTGCTGCCATTTGCATGGTGATGCAGAATTTTTTCACTTGTTGTCAAAATCAATTAGAATCTAATGAAATTGGGTGCAAACCATGTGATGAACATCCTGCATTTGATAAATGTCCTGGTGTTTAATAAAGGAACAGTCCCTTTTAGGTGTTATTATTTCATGTTTTGCTGAAATACACTCAAGATTCCTGTTCACAATTAAATAGAAAGCAATTTAAGAAAAAAGCAGATCAGTGTAAAAATTAACCATGACAAATCTTCATGACAAACTACTTTGTGACCACTGCTGCCATGTCCATGGTTTGCCTGTAGGCCTGAGGTACAGCAATTACTTTACATTTAAACAAAAGACACAGTCCCAGCTGCACACTCCCTGTTCCTGAAGAAGTGCAGCATCTTTGTGTTTATCAAAAGATTTTGCAAAGCATCAAAATTGTTTAGACTTAAGTGATGCAGGAAATACTGTTGCAAGAGTGAAGTCTTCCACATAGGTGTAATTCTGCAAATAGGGGGAAGATGAGAAATAAGGAAAGCCAGAAGAGAGATGGTGCAATACATCTGGTTTACTTTATCTCTCTGGGGAGGTTTCTGGCTGGATTTGCTGGCCAAGTGTAAGTATCCATAAGGAGAAATCAAAAAAATTTCTTTTCTGGCCAGCTTGTTTATCCCCCTTATGTCTTCACATGAACTAAGTAAAATATTTTTCCACACCAATGTTTATTCGTTTAATTCCTGTGCTCAAATGTCTAGGAGTGATGTACCAGGTTGTGGGGGCTGGCTTCTCTCTTAGCTTTTCAGCAGGATACTATGACAGGTCTTTTTCCTTTTCACATGTGATGCAGTGGTTCAGAACAGTAGGATCATAGTGAAAGTTCACTGTTCAACTTCATTTTCTCTTGGGCCAAACAAAAGCTCCTCTCACAGATTAACCCTTTGCCTCTTCCCAACTTGTCGTAATGGTTTGTATGCCTGGTATGCTTCTCTGAAGTGATGTCATACCAGAAATCAGTGTTTAGATGGTGGTTACTGGGAGTTTTTGATGCAGCAAAAGGTGGACAAGAAAAATACCTAAAGTGACTGGATTCTGAAACGTTAGAGCTCAGCAGCAGCAAATGTCAAACCGTGCACTGATTTGAGAGGTTTGATCTGCCTCAAACCATCTGTGTAAGGGTGTTGTCTATGGTTAGCAAAGGGATTTTCTCTGTGTGCAGTCCAACATTTTACACCTTTAGTTGGGCGGCTGTTTGGAGAACCAAACAGCCTCTTCCATCTATTCTGCCAGCACAAGTGGTGTAGGTAAAAGATATTTGATGGACTTTCTGTGAGTTTTGTAATTAGAAGGTGTCTTTCAATGGATATCCAGCACAAAAGGAACTAGACTGGCTGGAAGCTAAAGAGAGATCTGGATGGGTTTGCATTTACAGGCTAATAGCAAGCCAGTGGTATTAATTTCTTCGTTAAGTCTCTGCAAGCAGTGACACTTCTTGCTACCTGTGGGTCTTCAGGTGGTGGCTGGCTCATGGTTTACTGTCAGCACAATTGTTTTGGGGATGAAAGATGGACCACTTGGAAAGCTTAACCTTTCCTTTCTCCTTCAGAGGGCAGACAGCCCTTTTCCCTCTCAGAACAACATGACATCAATTTTACCAGGGAAGGCTGGAAGTTTTTCAGTCTTGTTTTTTAACCAACACAATGGACAATTTGGGACAATAACTACCCTTGATCAGTTCTTCTATAATAGCAGCCAAAGAATACTGTCATCAATTTTATTATATCCTTTGGTTTCCTGTGAACCTACGCTATTGAGAGGAAATGCTTAATGCTCTTGCTATTACAATCTCAGAAACTTTCAGAGTCAGTAAAGAGTAACACTAGCTCAAACTTTGGACCTTGTTCCTGAACTTCCATTTAATGTAATTGTTATTTACAGCATTAGAGAGTGGTAAACAGCTGCTTGTGCCTGCTGGGGTTTTTTTTTTTTTGCTGTTGGTTTGCTGGGTGTCATGGAGGTTTTTTCCACCTAATGATGCCAACAAAAGTGACCTGGCGTTTTTCCTTTAATTAAAATGGGCCTTTGTGAATTAGTGTGTGAAAATCACGGGATACAGCACTAATTGGAGTTTAGGCAACTGTTCCTCTAACCTTTCACAGTGAAATTTCTAAATGAAATGTTTCAGTTTAATTTAGTAGCTTGAGAGTTTTTCAAGCTAGATATAAAATAATGGTTCTTTACCTTTTTGTACAAATAATTTTGGGGTTTTTTTCTGATAAAACCTTTACAACATCATTCATTTGTGGCTAATGTTACCTGTGGTTTGACTGCTTGAGCTCCCATTCCACACTAGGCATCCTCAGGACAGAGGGAAAGACTTTCTGTGGTAAAACTCTGACTCATTGAGCCCAGCAGCCTCCCCCAGGAGGCAGCAGGAGATACTGTTCAGGGAGAGCCCTGCCCAACCTGACTTTAATGTCTCCAAGGATGGGGCATCTACCTGTTCCAGTGCTTTACCATCCTCATTGTAAAAAAACTTCCTTATATCTAATCTGAGTCTACCTCTAATAATTTAAAACTGTTACTCCCTGTCCTATGGCAAGAGAAACTTCTATAAGCTCTGGCCTCTTCTTTCTTGTAGGCTGCCTTCAAGAACTGAAAGGCTGCAGTGTTTTCTCCTAGGGTTGGTGCTCCTGCCTGCTAATCACTTTGTTGGCCCTCCTTTGGACTCACTCCAAGAAGTCCATGTCTTTCCTGTGCTGAGGGCCCCTGAGGAGGATGCAGTGCTCCAGGTGGTGCCTCACAAGAGCAGAGCAGAGGGGCAGAATCACCCCCATCAACCTGCCCACCACATACTCACTTCCCTGAAAAAATCCAAGAGTCAAGTCACTGATAACATGTACAGTTTTCTTATATCTTTAGGCTATGATTGTTTATATACCAGAAGTTCACAAATCAGATGTTTGTCAAGGATGTATAGAGATAGCAGAGGCTTTTGACAATGTTAATGGATTTTAAGTATAAAATTTTAGGTGTCCTAATTGAACTGAGAAAAGTGCTGAAAATTGCCATTTTTTAGGAAAGCACTGTGCATAGATTTTGAACTCCAATTAGCAATCTACACTGCAGTAGACTAGATCAAAATCAATATTTCTGCCTGGAATTCACACAGCCTCTTTGAGAGACGAGATTAATATGGTTACTGTTCGACTCTGTGTTCTCAATCAGCTCAGTATGTGCACTTGTCATTCATATTTTGTTTTTAGCTTGTTATTCTGACAGAAGAGTCTCTGAGGAATGAAAGGAGAGCTAGTTTGAAGAGTAAAGCGATGTAACATTTACATATTTTCACACTGTTACGGAAGCTGGCTGTTAGGCTTTGAGCATTATTTATTCATTTGATGCTGCTATTTGTTACAGACCTCTGAAATATGTTATTGACAGTAACTAAACCATCCGTCTCACTTTAGGATTTCTACTGATTGCTAATTTTGTTGACTAAGTGGTGGAAGAACCTCAAAATGTGTTAAAAATAAAAAGACATGGTTCTATTAGGTTTTTCCTAATACCCTACTCCCATACTGAATTGCAAGAGAAGGGGTTTTTTTAATGTTGGCACATGCACTGACAAAAACATCATGTTGTAGGTCTTGCAAATCATGCAGATCACTTCAGTTTGTGCTGGTGTGTTCTAAAAATCATGCAAATGAGCTTTCCATCATGGTTGTTTACCCAGTGCGTGGAAATATAACCATCATATTCAAGCAAGTTGAACCAACTGACTCTAAAAGCAATTACTGGCAACATTGATTTTTCCATTAATTGGCTGAACCTTCTGAAACATGAAGTCTCTAAGGACAGCATCTGAAATGTGTTACTGCTTTTATTGCTGTTATGATTATTAGATTTGGGATGCTACGTAAATGTCCTGGACTATATTCAAAATACAAGTCAGTTCCTGATCTTGAGGACTGAGGAGTCTGAAAGACAAAATGTCAAAGGGAATAAACATTTCCAAAGTGCTTTATAATTTCATTATTATTTTTGATAACTCTTTAGGTGCTTCACAATATGAATGGGGCCTTATTGAAAATGTTGAGTTATAACAAGATAATTCTTGCCATAGTATGTCAGAAGAGATTTGTTCATACATGGGTTGGTGGAAGCACATCAGGAGTTTTCTATTTGTGTCGTGGTTTATCCCCAGCTGGCAATCTTGCAGCCACTCACTCATTCCCCACTTCCCACCCCCGGGTGGAATTTTGAGGAGGATCAGGAAAAATGTAAACACTCCTGGGTTGAGATAAGGCAGTTTAGTAAGTGAAACAAAGTTAATTATTGTAATAATTATTATAGAAATAATATTTACAATGAGGAAGAGAAAGGAATAAAACTCCAAGAGAAACAAGTGATGCACAATACAATTGCTCAGCACCCACTGACCCAACACTCAGCCCATCCCTGAGCAGTCATCAGTCTCTTGTAGACAACTCCCCTGGTTTATACACTGGACATGATGTTTTGTGGTGTGGAATATCCCTTTGGCCAGTTTGGTCAGCTGTCCCAGCTGTGCTCCCTTCCAGCTTTTTGTTCAGCTTCTCACTGTCAGAGCATGAGATGCTGAAAAGTCTTAACTTGGGTAAGCACTACTGAAAAACAACCAAAACATCAGTGTGTTATCAACATAATTCTTGTGTTAAATGCAGTACCACCTATTAAGAAGAAAGCTAACTCTGTCCCAGCTGAAACCAGGACAATGTGGGAAATAGGTAAATGGGACAATAAAGGTGCTGGGGGGAAAAGAGATGGTCCTTTCATGTCAGGTTGAAGTTGGGCAGAACCAACTAAAGAGCAATCAAAAATTAAAAATTGAGGACAAGGCAGTGAGGAAGGGTGAATTATTTTTGATAACTTCTGGACATGAGTGACATAGGGAGAGGGAAATTATGCTCTGCTATATGGACAGAGGAAAATGGCCAGATCTTCAGAGTATTGTGAAGGGAACAGCATCAGGATTCAAATCATGATTGCTCAACAATTTATTCAGTTTCTGGTGGAAGGATTTTCAAAACTTTTCAAAAAAACTTAATTTACCCAAGACCTTACTCACATTATCCAATCTAGGTTCTATTTACAGCTTTGTACCCCCTCTTTGACTCCAGCTTTGTCATTGCTGTGCTTCTTGTCCAGGGCCCATGAATAGTGGTGTTGTATAATTCATTTAATAGCTATAGATTCTTACACCTGCCAGATCTACTCCTGCTGGCTGCTAATTTTTGCACTTTACTGGATTAGAGTGTAGATATCTTCATTGGAAAATAACTCTTCAAAATGACTGTGAATGTTTTAAGAACATTTTCAAGTTTTCAGCCTTTTTCTTGAGCTAAGGACAGTGGCTGGTTTCCTAGAATAGCCAGTAGTGCAGTGGGAAGAATGCAGTCACAGAATAGTTACTCAACATGTTTGTTTATGATCTCAGGAGAAGATGATTTTATATTTAATTTTTGCTACTCAGTAAATCACATTTTCTTGTACCAGCATTCTTTCTGACTGGGAGAAGGTCAAACACCTTAAGCTCCATCAGGCAGGGGAAGCTGCCCATCCACAGACTTGTTTAGGTCCAACATATTCCAACTACCTCAGCCTTCCTGCAGGTGCAGAGGGTAGGCAGAGTGTGGGAACTGGGAAGTACAGTGAAGCCAGATATCAGAAATACCAAGTATTTCAGCTGTCTGCAACACAGTCTTTATCATGAAGTAGCAGCTATAATTTCCTTCCTTATCCTTCATACTCTCCCTTTTAATATTATTAATTTACAGGACATGCAGCCAGCAATTCAGTGTTTAATACCAGAAGTGTATGGATCCTCAGCATCTCAGACAACTACCTTACTGTTGTACAAAAGGTCTGAAAATTAATCAGATTGAGAGACATGTGTGCTGAAATAAAGTATTTGACATGGTTATTGAAAGATAGATATAAACATTTCGGGTGTTGAGAAAACCTTCAGTGGTAATTGTTACCCATGTTTTATGGTGATAGAAGAGAGGGGAGTGAGGCAGGAAAAAATAACCATTTTAGGGACTGAAGCTGGAGAGGTGACAGACACCACTTCATCAAACATATGCACAACTTCAGTAAAGAAGAGCAGCAATATCCACAGCAAAGCCCAGCTCTTTCAAAAGATGTGTTTAGATATACTATACATTTTATCTTTTTGGTCTTTCTGTTCACTTATGCATATGGTAACTGATTTTTTTTATATATAAGCCAAATTTAAAAGGGCTATTTTAAGATCCATAAACCTGATTCATCTGCACAATGAAAGCAGACATGTTACTCTGTATCATTATTGCTTGTAGAATTTTTTAAAATCTAAGTGTTTTGTTGCCACCTTTCCTCTATTTACACCTCTTAGATTTTTGGTTTATGAACAGCAAAAGCAAACTGTCACTATTTGCTGTAAATTGAAGCTTTTAATATCTATGTCTGTTCTACGACATTTGTCAGCTTTGAGTATTCTGTCAGTAGAAAATAAAAATAGCAGGAAATCTCAGCAATAGTGACACTGAAAATTTATCTGCTTATACTCAAAAGGTGCAAAATGCAGGTTTCAAGAGCAAGCAATTGTAGTTGTCCTTTAAAAAAAATTACATTTTCTGTGGCTAACACTAAACTCTAAATACATCACCACCAAAATAAATGACAAAGAATTTGTATGCAGTGTAGTTATCTACACAAAATACTATTAACCCCTTTAAATAGTTAAGAGATAGCCAAATAGATATTGTTTGTCAGACTCCACCTTGGATGCATTGTTGGACACAAAGAAGTTGTACAAATGCTCTGAAGAGTAGTTCTGCTCAATAACAGAGGTGTTTTATCAGCTCGTGAAACTTGACTGTTATGTGACAGTGTTTTAAAATGAAAAGATATTTCAAATGTAAACTTTTTCCAAAAGCATTGTTATATTTAATCTGCAAGTGTGGTTGGTAAAACAGGTATGTATAAAAAAAGGAAATTAAAAATTTATACCCTGTCATGTTGCATTGCTCTTGTTTTTCAGTGTTGCTGAGGAAAAAGCTCTTGTGATAATTTTCCTGAGATTTTCTTTTATTTAAGGTTTTATTTATTGTTCCATTTTTTCTCCTTGAGGAAAAAACCAAAACCAGCTAATACATCAACTTCAGTGGTTTTATTAATTAGTGCAGCATGCTTAGAGCAGTAGTACAAACTGTGAAGTTCAAAAGTATTATATAGTGGTGGATTACTTGTTACAGAACAGGAATATTTTGAGACAGCCCTGGCTGGATTTTTACTTGTCCTTAGCTGAAGTGTTTTCCTTGCAATGGGACTAGTTCAGTTCTGCCATCACAAGTGTGTTATATCTAGCCTGAAACACTGTTTTCCACCTGAAACAATTTCTGCTTCAGATTCAGTTTTCTCTCATTTTATTTGTGAAACGTCAAACCAGGTAGTTATGGTTTAGTCTTAGGAGATATTCTGACAAATACCTGTCTCCTGTAGTCTTTCTGTTTAGTAATGGATGGCTAATGTTTTAATTGTGTTCTTCTTTTCTGACGGTCCACAAGCCAGTACTACCATTTTCCTCTCCAATAAACCACCTTGTTCACAATCCTCCTTTGAAATTGTGAGGCTCTTTTTGCCAGAAGATGAATGTGATTAAAAAATAATTTCCATTTTAGGAGAGGGTCTACAAAAATTTTATCTGATCAAAAAGAAGTGTTACAAGATTGAATTCCTGTCCACTGCAGAAGTAATTTTTGTCTGACAGTGCCTTCAGTCTGCTGTCAGTGTCTTTCAAGAGTAATACAGGAATGTAAAGATGGAGGGGGGAGACTTACCTAGAGAGAGATAAAATTATTCCTCTGGGAAATACTTCTTGTCTGTTTATTTCACAGCAAAGGCTTGAGTCTGTTCTTAAATGAAAAGACAACACAACCTAGATGACCCAGCAGGGGTCATAGGACTTGTGTAATTTAGATAAAGGCAAAAAAATTCTTAATTCTCTTTCCTTTTGGATTTTGTTAAGCAGAAATTGTAAATAGGTGCACAATCATGATAAAAGTGGTGGTTTTGTCTAGGAGTTCATTGTGCAATTGAAGCCTGTAAAACAATTTTTCTTATGTATACCTGTTAAAGTCTCTAAAAGTGACTTGTGTACTTACTCCAAATCTAAAAAACTGTAACAAAATCTCTTCAGCCTGGAATCATATTTTTTAAAAATGTGAAAAATTAGTCTATTGGGTGACAAAACAAAATTTGTGGTTTTAAATTGGATGTGCTGCAGAAATATTTGAGGCATTGCAAACTCAGAGCTTATAGGTTTTCAGTGACATTACCCAATTAGGAAGGGAAGACTCTTAAGTCACTTAAAATAATTACTATTGGTAAACTTCATACAATAAAAAAAATACAAATCTGCAGAAATAGACCTGAACACTCCACCCTGGGAAGGAAATGGTCGACCATGATGTGTTTGAATGCTGTTAAATAGTTAGTGGCATCATACACTGGAAGAAGGAACTTTGCTAAATGTTTCTCATAATCCAGGAATTTAGAGAGATAATCTGGGACAGAAGGAAGAAGGGAGGTGGTTTGGCTTTTAGCACGGCATTCGTTTCCAGCCTCATTCTGCTGCTGTCTGAAGGCAAGATCACTCCATTTCATATTCCCTTCACTATTGTTCCCACAGAAGAGAAACTGGGCTGCATGGACCAGACAGAAATGTGCTGTCTGGTAGCAGTAGTGGTCCATAACACATGCCATCACCTAACCCACTACATCTGGCTACACCATTACCCTCCAGATGGGAACTTTTGCCTGAGGAAGGAGCTATATTTCCATCTCCTGGACATTCCTTGGATGCAGCCAGAGTACTCATGTTCAGGGGTAAATGCATAATATTTATTAATAAGTCAGGTTATTGAAGATGGATCCACCTAAAGCTCTGAGAGCAGAAAAGCTTATTATTCAGTGATACAGGCATGGGAGTTCAAAGAAGGTTGTGCAGAAGTCACCTGTGCTTGACTGGAGGGCAGAGTGACACATACCAAAGAGAGATGCACTGAGACTTGGGTGGGACCTCCTGTTATGTCAGCATCTGTTTGGCAGTGCAGCAGTGAATTGCAGAGGGTCACGTACTTCCAGTGCATTTAGCAGAAGAGCAGCTGAGGTGTTGTACTGTGCCAAGAGGTGCCCCAGAAAAGTAGTGTCTCTGGCACCTGCTCCCCACCAAGTTGCCGTCTTGGAAGAGCCGGAGGAATAGTTTCCTCCACAGAAGACAGATAAAAGGAGCCCTGTTTCCCTCTGAGGAAGAGTGTCTTCTGGTACCTGTTGGGTTTCTGTGATTTGGATGCATGCAGTCTGACATGCCACTTGGGCAAGGTTGCTGACCCATGGTCTGCACAGAGTCACAGCTGCACTGGCTGAGACACTACAATTAATTCAGGGTCATTTCAGCTTTTGGGGCTGGAAGCTATTTTTAAGATCTCAGCTGCTACAAGGTTCCCTGCCCTTTCTTCAGTGCTGAGGCTCAGAGCAAGGGTGAGATGCACAGTCACAGGGTCACATCACCTTCCAGCATGCCAGCTGAGACCCTGAGACCTAGCAGGGCTCGCTTCACATCCTGAGGCAAAGGTGCTGAAAGCCTCCAGTGGAGTCACTTGCCATTTACTGGGTGGCTGGAGGCCACGTGCAGACAGCTCCTGCAGGGGCAGCTCCTCAGCTGTAAGGCCACAGCCCAGCCTATGGATGGTGACTTGTTTGCCAGATCATGCCATTTGGGAAACCGTGGTCCGCGCCTTAGGTAATGTAGGGGATCTTTGTCCATCTCATTTTCACATAAGGTCAGCATGCATATGGTTTAGGCAAGTTTTGAAATACATAGAACTTAAAAAATATTTTTCTTGTACCCATGAAATATCTCACCTGCCTTTTGACAGAGTTATAGAAGCTTCAAAGCAACCATATAATGATATGAAATAGTTTTCTTTTAATAACATCTAGTGGTCCCAGTTCTTATTTATGTTTCCTAGATTTGTAACTCCAACAACAGTATTTTTAAAAGTCAGATAAAGTGGTCTCATCTATTGGTTATATTTTTTGATGCTTTGGAAGATCTGTTTAGTTTTTATGTTGAAAGCCAGCAGGCTGTTTTAGAACCTGATGAAAAACATTGAGAAGTAATCATAAAGCAAGGCTTTGGGAAATCACAGGAAGCAGAGTTCCTGGTAAATATATTAGATCTGTAGTACAATTTAAGGACAGTACTTTTAAGGAGAATGTGTTTTGCAGAAATAACTTTTGTCATCAAGTCGTTCTTCACAGGTAAGCACCCTTTCTTTGGTGCATTGCAAGAACTCCTGGGCATGTAAATAATATCAGCAATGTCCTTGGGAGCAGGGTCTAATGTGAAACAAATGTTTCTCTGGTGCTTCTGCTCCCAGAGAACTCTCCCTTTGTGTTTCATATAGTAGTCCAAGCTGATTCCTCAGACATTTTTAATAAAGCTTTTCTTACTGTCTTCTGTCCCCACATCTTTACACACTTCAAATTTTGAGTAATTATTTTTTTCCTTTCAGTCCAGCTGTTTCCCAGGCATTGCCAGTTAAAATGGTTTTCCTGTGCTCATTGGTTCAGTAGCTTTGGTGAATTGGTTCAGTGACAAATGCCTTTCAAAGTTGTCCCTCAGACCCGCAGAACAGTGCTCTGATGTGACAGGTAATCCCAGTGCCTTTGAAACAGGAACTCTCAATATAACTGCATTTTATTATTCACACTTGGATGATGGTGATTTTTTTTTTACTTTCTTGACAGTCTGTGTGCAAAAGAATATGTATGTGTGTGTAATTTAATGAATGAGTCTGTTGTCCTTTTCACCTCGCTACTTTCTCCCAACCCTAAAAACAAAAAGGAGAAAGAAACAACCTACTTCTTAGAAGCAATTTTGATTAATGCATTGCTTCAAAATTCTGGCATCAGGAAATAGAAGAAACGTATTTTGGATAACTGAATTTTTCTGGAAGACCTGCTTTTAAAAGTGGGTTTATATCTTTGCCTGGGTTAAGTGATACAGCAAATGCTTTTGATATAATATTTGTGTTTCATCTGAAGGCTGTAAATATTTTTTTTCAGATCTGCTTCTGATAACCCTGTGTCTAGCAGAAATGCTCTCACTGACTGAAGCATATCCATCATTCTTCAGAGTATCCATCATTGCACATTCTGATTCAATAAGAGATTATATCTTGTTATCTTTCCAGTGAGTCACCATATTTATGGATTTAACTGGTATTGTCCAGATGGATCATCTTTGATTCAGTGTTTTGGGTACTGTGGGACTTACTCCCCATATACCACATACTGGAGGTTGCTCTTACGTGGTGCTGAGCCATCCCAGGGACTTTTATCTATGAGTGGTATCAACAGATAACAATTGAGGTTTTGTTAGTGCAGAGTTTATACGTTCAGTTGTGTTAAAATGAAATGTTAAGGAAAACTTCTGTTTATCTTGTAATGCTGAAAAGTCTAATCTGATTTGGTAGTTAGGGGTTTTCATGGAGTTTCTTCTTCACAGAGGACTGTACACATATATATACTGTTGTTTGGTTATTCAGTGTTACGCTAACTCTCAATAAATATTCCCTGATTTTATGTGGATATATCAACTCTTCTGAGAATTAAAAGGCATGAGGCATATTCAGATTGAAACTTCAAGAAGTCTTAATTGTGGTGGATTATGGGACTCTTGCTAAGTTTTAGGCTTTTTTTTTTTTAGATGATGCTTCACATAGCTTTGCATGTTGTTCAGACATCTGTTTTAAGTCTTTGTGCGTAATTAGTTGAAAATTGTTTTGGTTTTCTGCTTTTTGTAATTACTGTAAATTACCTTCTAACCTTGTTAAAATCCTCCTAAAAAAAACCCAAAAAACTCTGCAAATGAAAACGCAGGAAGAATGCAGAACCAGGTGTGCTTTTTTAATGATGACAAATACAGTACAGATTTCACAAGGTTAGAGGTCAGACAATACATCTTTCCTTATTTGTGCATTTTCAGAAAATAATTTTAGAAAATAATTGAGAAGATATGCTTGCAAATAAAGCAGAAGACATAAGGAACTGTGCTTCTGTGGCAGTAGTAGTTGCCAGTAAGGCAGTAGGGGAAGGAAGTTAATTACAGAATTTTAACATTTTACAGATTCTTAAAAGATGCAGCCACTAGTCAGAGTAGTAGTTTTCTATTGCTTATTACTAGTGGCATATGGACAGTTTTAACCTGCATGCCAAAGAAGACCTTTTCAGGTCTATATAGCAGTATACAAGTAAATTAACTCTTAGATCCTGCTTTTTCCTGAAGTACTTAAAACACGTTGTTAGCAATATTCAATATAGGGTAACTCTTCCATTGCTCAGAGCATGGGCTGGGTTCTGTTTCTGGTGCTTAAAGCACTTTTCTTGGGGCCATCCAATTACAGCAATTTGTTAACCTCTTTGGAGAAGAAAACTGAAACCCATGTCCAGAGAGATGAATGAGATGGACCTGGGGGCAGACAGCTCACCAAATAGGCTTTTGATTAAAAAATTACCTTGTTCTTAAGTACTGATTGGGGAATTTCTGAGAAACAAATGAGAACCTGCTATAGAAAAATTCTTGCATTTCCTGCCAGAGAAGATTGTTCATGCAGGCTGCACGTGGCCTAAATAATCAGCTTTTAGAAAATCCTCTTTGCAGGAGTCAGTAATTTCAGTGCATTTTTGAGACACAGTTGCTGGTTTTCCCACCAAATGTTCCTGATGGTTACTGCATGCAGGTAGCAGCCAAGCAATGAAGTAAAGTAATTCTCATGGAAGAAAAAAATCCTTATTTTCAAGCAGCAAAGGCATGATCCAGATAACTTATTAATTTATTCGTTTTTCAGCCTTTGGAGTCCCTTCACATAATGTCTTAGACTTGCCAAATTAAAGGGGGTGAGAATTTAAATGAGGAAAAGAATCAGACAGAAATTGCCTGAGTCAATTACAAGTGAATGTTATAAGAATATCTCTCCAAACTCTTAGGCACTCACAGGCCACCTAAAGGTAGATGTATTTGCCCTCCAACATACTTTTGCATACTTGGTAAATCCAGTCTCAGAGGAATCTTTCCAGTGCCAAATCCTCTGGCCCAGAGTGGCCTTCTCTATCCCAGTTTTTTCCGATTTACAGTTGGTGAGTTCCTATATTCTGGGCATGTGTGAGTAATTAAAAAAAGTTGTCTAGTGGCATCACTCTGTGTTAGTGATGGATCTAATACTCAAGATCACACATGTCCAGTGAGGTCAGAGCTTGTTTGATCTGTGTCTTGCAAAGTTGCTTATTCTTCCTGTATAGAGACTGAAAAATGTGAGTTCTGCATTTTTTATTGTATTATCCAAGCCACAGCATTATGTCCTTTCCTTAAAGCCGGGATTGGTTTTAAACTTTGCAAAACGAGTTTCTTCTGTTCTGGTGGGATTTCCTCAGATGCTATCAAGTTACAAATCAGTCATTCCCAGGAAAAAGTGAGAGCAGGTGTGGGGAGGAGTTGTTACCTATGTGCCATTTCACTTGCAGATCCCTGTGGTGGTCCTGGCCATTCAGCTGCTGCTGTTTGCTTTGCTGCTTGGTGTGACTTGTCTGCTGTGTCATTCTTCTGATTCTGAAACATACTGTTTGGCTGGCTTGGCAGGTTTCTTTGTGCTGGCTTTGTATTTCTGGATAAAATTTCTTGCAGATATAGTGGCTCCTTCTTCTCTGTCTGGTTGGTTTCCAGTAGTTGTGAGGCTTGTTGTCAAGATTTTGAAAGGGGTTTTCATAGGTTGGAGTACCTCAAACTATGTGGTACTCACTGGTATTTGAGCCTTCCTGAGAGGCAGTTGAAGTTGGTAGCTTGTGGAGTTAAAGTATTCTTCTCTGTCAAAGAAATTATGCTTGTCAGAACAGAAAGTGTTCCCTCACAGGTAAGTAAAAGGAATAAAGAAGTTCTTATTGATACATATACCTGTAAAATATCCATGGCTTTTTCTCAGTTCTTTTCTGCTGTGTAAAGAAAGGACCTTCAGGGTTGTGTTTCATTTGTCTGTTTTTGCTCTGTCCATCTGAATCTTGTATCTTGTTAATTAAATGTAAACCTCCTTGCAGTCATTTCAGTGGGTTTTAATCTACTCTGCTGGTGTCTTTGTGTACTGTTTGTGTTCTCAGTGTGACTGCAAGGAGATAACATTTCTGAGTCATTTGTGGGCTTGTTTGCTTATCATGCTAGCTGGTCCACCCACTGAATTTTTGAGTATACTATTGACAGAGGTGTCAAAGGCTAGATCTTTTACCCTGGAATGTTAGAAAAGGGTATAAGGTGGTAATCTCGTAATTAAGTAAAATAAAGAGATTGTCCACCGATGAAAGAGGTCCGTCATGCTGTTCCAGCTTACACTTAGCAAGCCCCATGGTATGTAAAACAGCATGCTTACTGCCTTGCTTTTGTCTGTTCTTGAGAGGAAAGTCTGATGCCCAGCATGCCAGAAAGCACTGGAGCTGGCTTTAATGAGTACGAATAACAGTAAAGAGACAACAACAGACGGCTCAGCAGTCCTGTGCAGCTGAAACTCAGAGCTATGCTTCTTCACTGCTTCTGTTGTCTGTGCTGCCTTGGCTGGGAAATCACTTCTTCCCTTTCAGCACAGACCTGCAGTTAAGGAATGACTCATCCCTTTCTTGCACTGACATTGACCTCCGCAGTTACTCCTTTTCTGTCTGAGAGCAAATGAGAGGAGAATCAAGCCTGCAATCCCGAAAAGAAGAATTGCTTAAATTTGATCTCATGAATAAGTACTGAATCCTAATTTCATACTATTTCTGGTCTTTGGATGGAGACAGCAATATATTAGGAATTAAATAATAGTTTTGAAGCAGGATTGAAAATGCAGCATCTGCTCCGTTATGACCTTAACCGTGTAACTGTCCCCAGTGATGGGCCCCCAGCATGAGACCACACTGACTTTGATGAGTTTTTCATGATGTTGGCTGCTTCCACCATCCAGCATTCTTGTTTTTTGCTTTCTTCTAAAACAAATCAGTAGGATAAGTTCTTACTAAGAGATTATGTACACTGAATGGTGACATACATTCTGTTGAGTTACTGTAATGCTGCCCTGTTTCACAACTCAACAGCTGCATTTTAGGTAGCACTAGAACTTGTGCCCTAAAGCTTATTGTTAGGGATTAAGTCCCTAGTAAAAGTCTTCTGACATCACTTTGAGATGCTGGGGTCCAGCTTCCTGAGCTGGAGCAATGTTAGCATGGTTTGGTCAGGTATTAATGCCTTCCCTGTCAGAGTAGGCAGGTTTGATTTCGGCTGTGTCATTTCAGTGAAGTCACGTTCAAAACTCAGACACGTGCAGTGTTAGTGCCTGGGCATTTGGACAAAGACACTTTGGAAGAAGGTGTTTTCATGCTAGTAATTCTGAGTAGGGAAAAATAAGATCCTTGAGAAACAGCTTTCAAATTGTGGGGTAGACTTTCTACTGTCCAAAAGGTAATACAATCAAAATGAGAAATTGTTTTTTAGTTACACATCCTGTGTCTGTTATTAAGGTACTAGTAATAATTACTGTCTAAACTCCCTTTGGACTAATGGCAATGCTGTTCACAGCAAGAGGATTAAAACTCAATGGCTTTTCAAAAAAAAAATTGAAATTTAGTTTTGCAGGTTAGGTTGTAATACTGAAGCATTAAAAAAAAAAACAAACCTGAAAAAGAAAGATCAAACCTTTCTCAGCTGCCTC
The DNA here is from genome assembly GCA_013397295.1 of Polioptila caerulea. NCBI lineage: Eukaryota > Metazoa > Chordata > Aves > Passeriformes > Certhiidae > Polioptila > Polioptila caerulea. Next base: position 29,387 of record VYXF01005649.1, read on the forward strand.
CACCACTCAAACACTTTCTCTCTCTAAGAGAAAGTTGCTGTAGGGGCTCTATAATATATTACTCTTTGCCCAGTGCTAAAAGCTGAGCTGTTGTTTCTTTGGTGTTTTGTTTTGTGTCTGTTTTTTAGCAGGTCTCCTTGATCAAGCTGTGTTAGGAGAGTGTGAAAAACAGCATGTTTTTATGGTAATGAGATGTCCCGTGCTTTCTTTACATTTGCAGTTTGTCCAAGTATGTTCAGGACGTTACCTTAACTGCCTCCCACTGTCTCCTGTTTGCCAGGGACAAAGAATGGATGGAGTGAGACATTTGCCAAAAATTGCAGCCCGGTGGTGGGAAAGGACTTGAAACAAAACTAGATCATGAGGTTAAAATCTTAAATAGTGGTAGGTAACAAGGTAAATCTGTGTGCTATGATGGATCAGGGATGCGTCATTTCAGCATCCCAAATCAAAGGACTTTGCAAGCATCCCCAAGTCTCTCACTACATCAGCTCCTGGTAGAGCTGTCTGATTTGAACACAGTTTTGCAAAGTTACATTCCCTCCTGAGCAGTGTTCCAGTAAGTGGGTCCTGAGGAAAGCTGTGCATTGATCTGACAGGGATGTTGAAAGATCATTACTGCTGAGCAAGCCAGGGCCTTGTAAACCTGTCACGTTAACGCAGCAGTGCCTGTAGCAAGCTGTGTTCATACGCTCTGGTAGAAAGGGAAAAGCACTTTCCTCTTCCAGATGTGAGGTGAGGTGTTCAGTCAACCTGTCCTTGTGCTCTCTGCTTTATGGAGTATGAGAACTTCAACATTGTTGTCTGGTTTATATTTATTTGTGTGCTGTTTGAACTGCAGGCTGTAGTAGTCAGAGATCAACAAGCCAAAGATAGGGGGAAAAAATTGTGTAAAAGTGATCTGCTAGGAAAGGATCAGCAGCATCAGATGAAAGATGCCTGTCTCAGAGGAGTCATTTCTACCCCTCACACCAAGGATAAGTGAACAGGGAATGGGCACCCCCCTTACAGCCCCTGCAGAAGCAAGTCTCTGCTGGGGGCTTGTCCCTCGTAAGAGAACATCTGTCACTGTGTGTAGATGGTCTCAGAGAGTATTAGGTGCCTTGTTCTTCTCTCTGAGTAATTTAGCCTGTAAGAGAAACCCACACACTTGTTTTTACGAAGCTGCTTGTTGTGTAGGAATGTGCTGGAGTGGGTTTTTTTAAAATTTTGTTTGTTTGTTTGTTTCAGGAGGTTTTTTTATGAAAAAAACTCAAGTGAAACAGCAGGTAGGAAGAGTTGCAGTTTTAAAATCTCACACCAAATCATTCAGCTTTCATCCCTGCTAGAATTTATCTATAAACAAAGAGGATGATTTGTCTGAGATGGGACTTGATCTGAGATTTTAGATAAGAGTTGGTGATGTAGAGAAATGCTTCATAAGAGACAACTGTTGAAGTATGTCCATAGCTTAAAAAAAGGTGATGAAGTTGGTGGTAACCTGCTCATATTTCAGCCTGTTAGTTTTGTTTAGTATACATATGGCATGGTGTGAGTTTTTCTAAAGCATGGTTCTGTGTTTCCAAAGGCCAGTGTAAGGAGGATGGGCACCAGTGGACATTTGAGTGGGTCCTGTGATGATAGGAGTGCTGGAAATGGATGCTCAGTGCTGGAAAAAAACTTTATTTTCCAGCTGACTGCCAGCTAGAACTAAACACTAGATCCCATATCTTTTAAATTAATTGGTGGAACAACACCATTGGCAGATTGCTTGGGTAAAATGGCATTGATGTACCTAAGGAAACTTTTCTGAGAAAAGTTTTAATTATTCAGCTTAACTTCTCATTTTTAGATACAGAATTATCAGTTAGGCTTAGAGGGTTTAAGCATAGAATCCAAAGGAGAAATTAACCCTGTTCAATGCAAGGAACTGGAGTTTTACCAATAGCTTGAATTGAAGCTGGCAGTTCCTTGCTGCCGATCTGCTGGGATGAAAGTATGCTTGACTGCAGGAAAATAGTGGCACTCCTCATTTCCCCCACTCCATCACATGCCAGGTAGTCTTAGCCCTCTTGTTTAGCCACTTATTTGGGGTTTTATGCTTACCTATGAACAAAGGAATTGTGCATACAGTTCTGTACATAAATCCTGGCTGAGACTACTTTTGGGTTTGTCAGGTTTAGCCCACTATGGACAGCACAGCTGAGCCATTGAGGGCACTGAATGACTGTTCTCAACTGAGAAAATTTCACAGTAGGTCACTCTTCCTTCCATCTCAATAAAAAATCATGAAACCTGGGAATTTTGTTCAACACAAAAAATAATTGGAAGCTTCAGGCCAATCAAGAGGACTCGTATTCCTTTCTCAGGAGCAGCAGGAGTGTGAATATATTAACCCAAGGTGTTCTACTGGAATCCTATCATCTTACCTGCCCTGATGATGTAAAAGCAGCCTCATGTTAGATTTAGTACCCCCTCAGTTAAAAAAAAAAGGGGGGGAGGGGAGATAAAAGAGGTACTTGAGCACTTGAAAACAAGTATCGATTTGTAGCCCTGCAGATGCTTGATATAATGTAAGTTATTATGAAAGTACATAGATTTGGTGTGAAAGTCTTCCAAAAATATATTGGATCATTTATATATAGATGAAGAGATAAATATTTTTTTAAAACTAGAGCTTCTGAGCATCTGTTTTTTTCATATTGTTGCAATGAAATGTGAAACACTTGTTCCCAGGTTTTAAACTGGTCATCTGCATGAATTGCAGTGCTTCTGTAAATATTTCTCAGCATGGACAGGTAGATGCTCTTGGAAAAACCAGAACAAATTCTTAAGTTGCCAATATTGTCACAAAGTCTCCCTGCAGAGTGAAGTTGTTTGACAAAGTGTTTCCCTGGTGATTTGGCTGCAGATGAAAATGTCTTCCGCAATAAAATTCTGTGCTCAGGTCTCAGTTCTCTATGCTCATCAATCAGCAAATGACATATCAAGGATTTTTTTGCTGGATTAGTTAATATGGTGGGGAAAATATATGAGGCATTGATACTCCTATTTTTATACATAGGGATGTTTTCACTCTTAAATACACATTGTTTTTAAATAAATCTATTTTGTTGTCTAGAGCTTCCTTTAGTAATCAGTAGTGCTGCAATAAAATTAATATAAAACTATATTTTATGTACTTAGATTTTCTTGCCTGGAGATAATGCCTACTCTGAAAATCACTGTCAATCATAGAAAAAAGAGAGCTGGGTAAAGGGTGGAGAGATATACATTTAGTGACAGCCTTTCTACCCTCAGTGCACTGTCCTTTGTGGGTTAATGTATTAACATTTTGTCAATAAATGGCATTTTGTAGAATTTTTGTGGCTCTGTATGTTGTAAACACAGTTTTGCTGGGGATAATCATGTTCTGCATCTGCTGATACTTTCATAAAGTATCATTAATGGCTTTAGAAAGTTCAATTACATGCCTGCAAAGAAATAAATTGTCTTATAGTTTAATTACCCCTAATATAACAGCAGCAGATATCTCCTGGGAATCTTCCTCCTGTGTTACTAAATGACTGTCAATGATGAAGTTGCTTTCCTTAAAGGATGCTCTGTTAGGGAGGGAGATTGTTTCACAGTGTTTTATGCTACATCTGTTTTATGCTGCCACTACTAAATTTTATAAAGGAATTTAAAAGATGACAGATGTCAGTAATAACTTTTATTTCATGCCTGCTTTTTAAGGAAAAAAATGGAACTTACTGCAGTTTCCATAAAGAATTATAAGAAATGTTTCATAGGAAATCCTTTTTAAATACTTCTAAAATATTTCTTGAATTATTATGTGAGAGCCAGGAAAATATCTTAAAACACATTTTAGCAGATCTCCTCTGCGCAGTGTGTGCCCATCTGCTGTGAGAAATATTAAGAAGGGACCTTTATTTTCCTACTTAAGTGTCTCAAAACAGTTACTCCTTTTCAGATCCAGCCACCAGAGAGGCAGAAAGGGAGCACAGATGGAAAGATGAGTATCCTTTATAAAAAAAGAAGTGATAAAAGGATGAGAAACGAGGAAAGGAAAGAAGAAAGCATAGAAGTGGTACAAGAGGATGACCAGTAAGAAGATGCAGGCTGACGAGCTGGAAACAGAAGTGAGATGAAAAGAGCCAAAGTCCTGAACAGGGAAGATATATGAGAAGGGTTGGCTGATTAGGCAAAGGGGAGAGACGGGAGCAAGCAAAATAGCAGAAACATTGACCATTTAGTAAAAGCAGAAATCAAGCAAATAACCAAAGATAGGATATAAGACGATATTTTCTGCCTTTTCCTCCCATCACCAATCAGTAGTGGGGAGAGAGGTATGACGGACAAATGTCAAAAGCACAACCAACTTGTATTTTCTTGCTTGTCCTCTTCTTAGAACTCTGTTTTTCCTTTTTGTGATTTTGGTTCACCATGTTTACTTTGGTCAACTGCACTTCCTTTAATACCACTAAATTGCTAAATTCGGTGACTGCTTCCAGTTATTTAAATCATATGATTTTAAGATCATTGCTTGAACTAAGAGGCTTTAAAATTATTCTGAGCAATTTTGAATCATCACTTCCTCTTGCTTCTAGAAAAGTGCAGGTTTCAGTACGTCCCCTCCCCTGTTTAAATCCAATAACTATGAAACACTCTGTCTTGATATGCTCAAGTGTGCAGCCTTCAGTATAAGTACAGTGGTGGTGCATAATCTCAAGCATCTCCCTGTCCCTGGGATGGTGAGGTGGCTCCAGAAGAGCTCCCAGGATTTAGGCACTGACCAAGGCTCATGACTGTGTGCAGGCATGTGAGCCCCATGGCTGTGCCACCCTTTTATTTGCTGGCTAACAAAGGTTGGGCAGAATGGGAGGATAAAAGAGCAAGGTGTTTTGAGTGATGAAGCCCTGGTATGTCTTTTTCTCTCCAGATCAGAGTAGACCAGGGAGTGTGCCCTGCCCTTTTCTTTGGGCAATTTCTTTACAGCCGGGGTGAACACTTGTTAACACTTTACAGGGTAATAGGTAGGTTGTTAACTAATGGCTATTTCCAGCCTCTAAGTTGTAGGCCATAATAAAAAGAATACACTCTATTTCAAAGGGGTTTTTTTAAAGGAAAAAAGGGATTTTTGCTGTATTCAGGAGGTGGGAGTTAGGTAGCACTTAATGTATTGAATGCAGTGAAGGAAAATTTGAGCATAATGTACAGAGACATGTAGGTTGGATTTGGATGAACACATTTGTGTGTGGAAAATTATATACTGTCTCAATGAAAATTACTTTTTTCCTTCTGAAAGAAAATGTTTTCTTCCATGTATTGGGGAAAATTGCAGTTCTCCCATGTGTAGTTTTTTCCCCCATGCACATGAACAGAATTACTATTAAACTAATTTTTGCAAAAATAATATGATTCCTTCAAGGAAGTTTCTTTCTTTCTTCAAAATGTTTTCATTTTCTGTGTTAATTATTTTATCTTAAAGCTGTGAACTCCTGGCCTGTTCTTCATTGTTCTGGAAGGAGTAAAAAGTACACCACAGATACATCCCCCCCTTCCTAAAAATAATTTCCAAATTAGAAAAAAAAATGTTCAGAAAGGCTCTGAAAATATCTGATTGAAAGTTGCCAGTACTGAAATTTTGTGTTAAGAGTATAGTAAAAGAACAAGAACAGAATCAAGTTAAATGAAATCTTTTTGATTATCCCAGGCCAGAATTAATATAAGTACAGAATGAGTGTCAAGTGAGGAATATAATCAGAGCCCATTTAAACCAAATAGCAAATAAGGAAGATTTATCCTGGAAAAAATATAGGTCAAAGCAAAGTCCTGCTCTTTTGTCCTTGCGTCCTTGTTTTTATTTTGGCTATCTACAGGTGATCTTCATTGTCTTTACTTAACAGGGATAGCTTTTAAAAGGCAGAGCTCTCACAAGAACCAGGATTTTCCAGAGAAGGTCTGTACTCTGCCTCCAGTGATAGACAACATGTTTGGGTTTGATTTTGGCTCTTGTACCTAGTCTGGAGTGGGACCTCATTTGGGGCAGCCGTGATAGTTTGTGACATGGAGCAGTAGAACTGTGTCAGAGATGTGGGGACATCAGCAGGGAGTAAAACTCTGTTTTTAGAAACATTGTACAGGGAAAAGAGGAGATTCTTCAAACATCTGAGATGAATGAGAGCAGAGTGAGCCCTGAGCTGGCTCGTGCTGTTTGCAGGATGCTGGACGTTGCCATAGAGACCAAGAAAGGGGGAACAGAGGAGTTTTGAAGAGAATGTCTGCTGGGGCTTTAGTAATGCTAACTTAGCATGTGATGTCTGCCAAAGAACCCTGCTGGGGAGCTGGGCACTAATGGGGTATCCGAGCAGGAGAGCATCGAGGTCACCTGGCGTCTGCTAAGAACGACTGAAGTCACATCTTGGACCTGTGAGGACGTGGTGGAAATAAACTCACCTTGCGTTCACACACGCAGGTTATTTCCAAGTTATCTGTAGGCACATTTCCTGACAAGGTAATTGCTTCTGGTTCCTCTCCCATTCCTGAAAATACTTGGTTTACTTCTAGCAGTGACTGCTGTGGAGATAATTGCCAAATCCTTCGTGTCTTGGGATCACCGCCCACACATCCCAGAGGCCACATAGGCTCTTCTGCTCTGGCTGCCTTGGTTCTCTTGGCAAATAAAAAGAAAAATGCAGACTGACCTTTTCCTTGTGCTTTGGCAATCATTTTGTGCTCTCTGTAGTTTTTTCTGTTGATTTGGGGAAAATGTGGAGTAGAAATTGTGGTTGGTTTGTGTTAGTGGAACAGTTTTAGGAAGGTGTGCTGCCTGCACAGCTGTCTTCACTAGGGTCCTGCATCTGAGCTCCTGGATCAAAGACAGGTGTTGAGTGTGCTCATAGGCAGCTGGCTGGACCTAGCACTTATCCCTCAAGACCCACCCACTCTTCACAGAGCTGCACATTTCTCCCTCAGCTGTTTGGGCCAACTGTTGTGTACAGAGCCAAGCATCTTCTCTCTTCAAGCAGATAGTTTTAGCTGTATTGTGACTATACTTTACAGTAAGTCACTCTCCATAATTTGCACTAAAATACTCATTCTTGATTTAATACAAATTACTGTCTTCCACTAAATGTGTGAAGCCCATCAAGTGAGTAAAATACTTAAGATGTTGAGTAAATTAATCATGTGCAAGAAGGAGAGTCAGGACAGAGTTTGTCTCTACAGCATGGAATCAGAATCTGGACAAGACTAAGAACTGTTCAAGATCAAGATATATGACTGCTCTGATACAAAGTAAATAGCATTTTTAAAATTAATGTCCTTGGCATTGGCTGAGTTAATACTTCCCTTTTGCAACATTTATTTTTTCATTAATGGAGCTAATGTGACTGAGAGATGGATGTGAAGAAGTGCCAAGCACCATGTATGTTCAAACGGGGAACAATCTGCTGCAGTGTGTGCTCATGCTGACAGTGCTTGTTCTTGAATTAATGGCACTGAAAATCGTAGAATGAGGAGAACAGCATCTGGGGGGGGTATGCTCCTTGCATCAGTCAGAAGCTCCATGTACCATAAGAGCTTCATGAATTCACATGGTCTGCATACTCATCTATTCCTTCCTTCCTTCCATGCTCCCTTTCTTCACTGAAATGAGAGTTGCCTGCATGTTTCCTGCAATATACCAGCTTTGTCTTCTTTTGCTAGGGCCAGTTGCTTTTCCATACATGAAACTTTGTGTGTCTCTTACCCTTCTTATGACCTCATAAGAGGAAGGTTCTTCCTTCCTCCTTTCTGTCTTCTCCCTAGATTGGTCTTTCTTCCTCTCTCTGAGGCAATTTTTTTCTGGGTGTCAGTGTTCTTAAACTGTTCTGCAAGTCCTTTAGGGAAAGGGAGGAAATGAGGGACTCATTAACTCTGGCAAAGAAGCTGGCAGCCATTCTGTGGCTCTTTGGTCTATAGGCCATTACCCCCAGACCTAGCTGGCTGAAACAGCTGCATATGCTAACCACTGCAAGAGGTCACAAATCCTGTGCATAAATATACCTTCTCCCTCTCGTTTTCTTGCTTTCATCAAAATGAATATAACATTTTCCATTGCCTAGAACATTCCACGAAATGTTGGAATTTGTCAAATAGTCTAGCATCCTGAAATGATCTTGTTATAGACAAAAGTATGGAGAAATGCCACTTGTCCAACAATCATAATATCCAGGGATGATATTATCCAGAGATAATATCCAATATCATAATATCCAGGGATGAAAACTACCCTCCTGTACAAAAAATAAGCAGTCCTTAAGCACAGAGGCTTTTCTGGGCTAAATCAGTTTCCTTACAAGACTGTTCTATAGATTTGTCTTATAAAGCTTTGGTGAGGAATTGGGCTGCCCATTATTCTGTGTGTCTCTGTCCCTTTGTTCTCATTCCTCACCACTCTTTGTCAGCATTGCTCATATGTCAGGGCTTGTGGGCTTTGAGTGACAGGGAAGTTTTCTCCGCAGCATATATGCACATCCCACTGTGCAGTTACACCTTCCCATTCCCACCATCTGATTTGTGAGGGGAGTTTTGAATTAAAAAATGGATTGATCTGTTTTCTTCCCTTTTCCTTTTTTTCCTCTGCCTAGGGTTTCCCATGCCTTCATCATGTTAAATATGATAATCAAAGAGCTGCATAGACACATCAACTTGCTGACCTGACAGAAAGCATGCACCCCAAAACAGAAACATTTTCTAGAGCAGGGTAACTACAGTGCTGGAAAGTGGTCTGAGCAAACTGTACCATGAGCATTAGACTAGGAAAAGAAGTGAAGTTTGTATACCTTTGTCTTTGGTTACTGATGTTTAGTTATGTTTCTTTTGAATTTGCACTGTGGCTTTGTATTTGTGACTTCTGTTCTGCTTTGGTTGGATATTTTTGTTTGTTTTTTTAATGAAAGGATATATTTACTTTTTGTTAGAAAAATAATAAAGCAGAAGATGGAAATTTTCTTGAACAGAAAGAAATATGAGTGGTTCTGGAATTTGGTTTTTTTAAGTTTCAGTGTAAAATATGTCAAAAAGACTTTTAATTTGGAAGCTGACATGAAGCATAAACTACTCATGTGTACTAGTATTTAACTTTTGAATTAAGTATTTTTCATTAATCCAAAAATCTGGTATATATTTCAGTTTGGAATTCGCCCTTGATCCAGTTTACTTGCTGTGATAAAGCCTGTGGTCCATTTAAGCCCAAAGAGATTCATAGAGAGCAGTTGTTCACCATAGTATCATTTCTCAAAGATAAATTATGCAGCAGTAAAGACAAGTTCATAAACTTTATTGTATTGCTTTAGTAGCAGTGCTTTAGGTTCTACTGGGAAGGCAAATTCAACACTAAGGCCTTCCCCAAGGTTTATTAAACTGTCCTAGAAGCTGCCAGTGTCATTTTTTTTTCCTTTTCTGGACATTTTTCTAAGCTCAATAGTGGGAGAGGGAAGAGGAGGATGGTCTTTTTTTCTTGGTCTTCGGTTAATCTTTCTGACTTTCTGCTTCCACTAGCATGTGGAAGAATCATACTGAGAGTGATCCTCTCTTGATTGACTCAAACACATAGAGCTTTTTATAGGCTCACCATTTTTCTTCAATAGCATGCATCTTTGTCATAGTTTAAAAATTATCTAGAAATAGTAGTTACAGGTTTTGAAATTATGTGCAGCTATGAGCAATATGTACCATCCACATTTTCCATATGTCGAGACAGGGTTCTAGTTTTATGGGTGTAGTAAAAAATTATAAGGAGTAAACACTGGAACTTACTCGAATACTGAAAAAAATCGGGATCAAAGTACTTTGCATTAGTATTCAAAAGAATTTTAGGAGAAAATATTTTTCAAGCCCTTATGTGGTAATCCTGAAATACTAGATGTTTCTGGCCATTGCAAGCTGTATAAATGCAGTGTTGGCACCAGATGATGTGTGTATGTTTATCTTAGCTTAATTTTTTCTTCAGAATTTCAGGAGATCTTTAAGCAGCTCTCATTTCTGCTATTTATATCTGGGTTTCATTTTAAGTAGAATGTAGGAATATTGAACTACTGCTGATGTAGCCGATGTTGGAGTCTCTTCAGAGATGTAGTTCAAACTGGAAGTTACAAGATAGAAAGATTTAAAGAAGGGTAAGAGGGAGAGTTTTTGTCTTCACTGCTTATGCAGGTATATCTTTTACAGCACAAGTGCAGTTTTCATGTAAAATCCAAGGCCCAGATTTATTTTTTGGGGGGGGCACAGTATCTCTGGGTGATTTGAGATCCAGGGAGCTGCCTATCTACATCATGGTAAATGCAGCTTTGTCCCAGTGAAGGTTTTACGGAGAGGGAGCAAACAAAAGCTGCTTCTCCTGTAGTAAAAGTCACATTTTGGTAGTAAGACATAGCCAAGCAGAGAGCTGCTACCTAGTTTTTGAGTGTCGTTTTTTAACTTCCACTGCCTTTAGATAAATCCTAGGAGGTGAACATCAGGAAATTAAGAGCAATCTCAAGAATGCAAGCACAGTCATTGTGAAAGGATCCAGATGTTTCCTCTCTATGGGAGCAACAGTGTGGATCTTGAACCTCATGAATCCCTTTTCTGAGTCCTGTTTTCTAGAGCATGTGCTAATCAAGCTGTCTGGAAACACCATTAGAAAGCAACCTGTCCACTGTGCAGTTGTTCAACTGAGGATGCATCTTTTCTGTATCTGAGAACATCACAGCTCCGATGAGTGCTGGAAAATACATTACCTGAGATGAGACTAAGGGAACCAAGCCATCTTCTACGTATGCTCTCACTTTGGCACCAAGCAGCTTTCTGACTTTTAGGGATTCAAATGTTTAATCTACATGAGCACCTCTGTATTGATGCTGCTCATTTTGATTGTCATAATAGACCAGAAAAAAAGCAGGTGAAAACGCAGTGCCAAATTCTCCAGGGTACGCCTGAGTATCTGCATACAACTGTTATGTCTAGGCAAAGTTGGTATTTATAACAGCTCTGGAGTGGCGAGGAAATGAGGCATGCTATGAGGGAGAAGATGTTTTAGGCCTTAAAGAGGGATTGATTTGTGGTTATTATTGCTGCCTTTGATCTGCCAACAGGGATCTGAAACTAATCCACCAGAGCAGTGCAAGTCTGACATATAAAGCCAGATGGAGATGCCAGAGTAGGTTATGCCTGCTGTCTTGGACACTGCCTTATCATGAAGTGATAAAACAGGTAATAGAAAGCAAAGCAGGCAGAGGATGGGAGTGTGTGCCCTGCAGGAATGCTGCCAGTGGTGTGAAGTGACCCACAGCAGGATCAGTTTCCGCAGCATTGCCCTGTCCTGGCGAGAGGCAGAGGCGTGTGAACGCACTGGGCGCTTGGCTGCCGTACAGCCCTGACCATCTCCGGGTGCTTCCATGCTACATCGAGGGAGCACAAAATGCTGACTCCTGTATTTCAGAAGTAATCCCACAAGTACATATGGCCATAGAAGTAAAAAACAGTGTTTGCCTAAGGACTTTTTTTTACTTCCTACCCATAGCATACTTTTACCCCCGCTGTGAGTGTATCAAAGTGATACATTCTAAGATGTGCTGTAAGCAGGGAGTACGGTCTAGTTGCTGAGATGTTACTGGGATTTTATCACTTCTGGTTACATTTTGTTTAGAAATTAGAGCAGTTTGGGGCTCAGTATAGCTATTAATTCTCTATAGATCTCATCATTATCTGAGTCAGCTAACTCGTTGCATAAGAAGAGCTTTATATAGATGTTGGGTCAATTGGCAGTAAGTTGTCGATAAATGTGTCTCCTGGACACTGCAATTGACAGGTTAATGAAGTGCATTCTCAGTGACAGAGAGCTGTTGACAAATCTTTTGTCACTTCACTTTTCCCACTCCTGCATTTCGCATAAATCTGGTCCATATCACAAGCTTGGGGAATGCTGGGATTAGAATCACAGGATCACAAAGGTTGAAAAAGACCTTTGAGATTATTGATCCAACCATGAGCACAGCAGTGCTTGTCTACCACTAAACCAGAGCACCACCAGTATTTTGAATACTTCCAGAGGTAGTGATTCCACTGCTTCCCTTGGCAGTCTGTTCCAATACTTGGCCACTGTTCCAATTAAGAAATCCAATCTAACACCTTATCTTTCAGAAGTAAGGGGTGCCTGTTTGCTACCTTGTGTTCATAGGCTGGATTTTGGAAAACATGTTAATAGCCTGTTGGTTGAGAAACCAGAAAGAAAGAACCGACCATGTTTCCCCTCCATGCAATGTGTCCAAAATGTTTCAAAGAAGATGCAAAGTAGGTGATCTGCATTTTGTCCACCAAGACTGCAGTGTTGCGTTTGGCTCCCTGTTGTTGCACTGTTTCTGCCTTTGTTGTTGCTGTGGCACTTAGACTGATTCACTGCAAGTGTTTTCAACTGCATGTTCCTTTGCTTCTTGCCCAGAAGAAGGTGGAATCACTGGTTTATTTTACATCATGCTTAAAGGTTCCTGTGGGTGCCTTTTGCAAATATATGATGAGTAAACTAGTTCTTGTCCTTTTCAGTAAAGTTCCATATTTATTCCTTTAACTCATGAGCATTCTTAAGTAGTAGGATAAGTGCTGCCTACCTACAGCAAAAGGATGTTGAGCAAAACCAGATCAGTATGCATAATCCTTCCTTGCAAGAGAAACTATTTTGGTCAATGTGTGCATTAAGAAGGCACAGAGTGACTCATTGGCCTTAGCTATTACTCGCACTTGATGAGAAAGCGTAATTTTCACTCCACTGTTCATAGCCAGTCTAGATGTTGTCCATAGTTGTTGTACATAGTTTGGGGTTTGTGAGCCACACTGCAACTGCAGTTTGCCTTTTAGCTGGCATGGATAATTGACCTTAAAGGCCAAACCTTGAACCCAGTGAAATCAGAAGCAAAACTTGTATTGATTTTGTTGAACTCAAAATCAGGCTGACAGCGTATGGCCGTTTCATCTTGACAGACATTGGGGGAGAAGAAAGGCTTTATGTTTTTCACACTGTGGGCCCTGAAAGACTGTGAAAGTAACTTGGGAAGTCGTGCAGATTGGATGACATCAGAACTTAACTGATGTCAGCATTACTGCTCTTTTCCAGCAGGTTGGTCAGCTTCTTGCTTTGCAAGAGGGAAGGAAGCCAGTGTAAAAATCTGCCTTAGATTAGGGATTCTTCAAAGGGTGAGGACTCACATAGTAAGTGAGACTTCTTATCTCACCCACTTCATCTAGCACTATGGAGCACAAATCTAGGAAAAACACTGCTGTCAAGAAAGCATGACTATGTCACAGTTTGTTTCTGGTAGATGAAGGGAAGCCCAACCCTTTGCTCAAGGTGTTAATGGCATGAAAAAATACTATGTGATTTTCCTGTTGTTTTAGAACCGCCTCCAACTGTAGGCAAGTTTGTTTTACAGAATGGAGCTTTTTGAAAGAGGACAAACTAAAAAAGAAATGGTAAACATTCAAGCAAATGTTACTGTCTTGTGTTACTCAGGAGCTGGTTCAGTTTGCTGATTGCTCAGTTTCAGTGTGGTCTGAGTAATGAAGAGCTGACTAGTGAGCCTAATTTGGGGTAATTCCCTGAGTACTGGGAAGCATAGCAAAGCCAGAAAAACTCTAATGAAAAATAATAGAAAGGTAGCTGGGGGCTTAACTTATGATCTCTGCTCATTACAGTAAGCGACATTTTCATTGCAGTGTTGCCACAAAGATTATTGGCTGCCACATAGCATAGGTCCCTCCTGAAAAGATTCTGGAACAGCTTTGTTGGCACAGTAAAAGCCATGGAAAATCACCAAAGATTTGCTTAAAACCCAGTGATTGTTTGCCAAATATTAAGGTTGTGATGCTTTGTTCAAAACTGGCTGGAAAATTGGGTGAATAGTCTGTATAATTTTATTATGTGGTTTCTGAGTGACTGTCTTTGGTCTTCCACAGTAAAGTTATATAACTGGAAAACTATTGTATTGATGTGTTTTGTTTCCATATAGAACTACTCAGTCTTTGGCTTTCAATATTGCAGCATTTTAACATATATGATGACAATGGTTTTGAAATTGGCTTTGAATCACCTTTTTCCTTTGCATGTGTATTGATTTGTCAGAGCTCAACTTACCAGGTGTCTGTAAGATTGACAGAATTTGCATGTTTGAGCCCATGTTGGCCAGGGGGTAGTTGAAAGGGCTGTGTTTGGGAACTGGAAAGACCTGCATTGATCTGGTAAAGCATGTTCAAAAACTCTGTCCAAGTACAGCTGTTCTGCAAAGTGATCCATTCATGAGTTAAACAAAGTCGACTCATATGGCTAAGTGAAATTGGAGTGTCTGAGATGTGTAGCACTTCAGATGTGGTCCTTTGTGTCAAAACACGACATTTTCATTGCAGTGTTGCCACAAAGTGAAGTGAGTTTCCTCTATTCTTCACCTTCTTCCTGGTGGTGCTTTTCAGCAGCTAAATCCAGTGTCCTGGAGGAACCAAATAAATTCCTTCTCTGATGGCAGTGAGTCCCTGTTCTCTTGTCCTGTCACTAGCAAGGCTAAGAGTCTCAGAACTTGTGTATACACATGGCCAGCCATGGGCAGATTAGCATGATGGGAGGACAGATGGACACATAAACACAGAGAAGACAAACAACAGCCAGACTGCGTTCCTCAATGCTGAGGGAAAACCCTGTGTCAGGGATCCCTCTGATACCTGGCTCCCCAATCTTGATGTTTCAAATCAGGCCCCCAGACCCAGTCTCACCAGCCTACATCCCCTCAGTCTTTCTGGGGGCTGATCCTAGAGTCCCTTGGTCACTCCATTATCTGGGGCTCAGTCCATGCTATTGACCAGCTGGTCTGTCTTGAACTTTGCTGATGGGACATGTATGCATGCTGCCAGAACAGTGGGCACATTGACACAGAAAACAGCTAGAAACAGGGTTTAGGCAGGGCAGAGTCAAGGTGATTTGGCACAGAGTTCTGCCAGTCAAGTGTTCTGACCTGCTCCTACTTGCACACTGTTGACCTCATTTATTCCCTGCCTCATCCTCTCTCTTTTTCCCTCCACTTGTTCTCTGCTGTCATCCTTGGTCACTCACTTCCTCTCTATTGCTCTGTCCTCAGAAGAACTCAGAAGTCCTGTGTAATCCTTATATACCTTTATTCAATCCCAAAACTTTGTCTAAGCATCCCACAGTAAATCCTGTGCCCCCTTTACACAGT
The DNA here is from genome assembly GCA_013397295.1 of Polioptila caerulea. Classification (NCBI taxonomy): domain Eukaryota; kingdom Metazoa; phylum Chordata; class Aves; order Passeriformes; family Certhiidae; genus Polioptila; species Polioptila caerulea. Next base: position 44,608 of record VYXF01005649.1, read on the forward strand.
GGTCTGCAGAGCTCACACAGCCTTCCAGAGTTCCTTGTGTTGGGTCACACAAATGGATTGTGTGACAGCACTGGGACTTCTTCCTTTCCCTTGGAGGGTCTCAGAGGTGGTGATTCAGAGGGGTTAGTTTGGCTGAGTTCCCTACCTTGTCACTGTGTCCCTTGTCACTGTTCAGTCCTTATGTTTATTTTAAGGAGCTGTTGGACAGCTGGCCCTGCAGCCAGTTGGGATGGCAGAGGCAGACACCCTTGGAGAGCCATGTGAGCCAGCCCAACAGAGCAGGGCAGCTGATTAAACCCTGTGTGTGGGGAATTGCAGTCTCCTGAATGTTCTCCATGCTATTGCCACTGAAACTGGTCATCGACCTCAGTGTGAAGCAGAGCAGGCTCAGAGTAACTCAGACACTTCAATTTTGCTTTAAAA
>VYXF01005649.1:45072-77383 GCA_013397295.1 Polioptila caerulea
AAAAAAGGAAAAAGAGACTCTCTTTATCAGTATTCCCCAGAGTCTCTTCTATACATTTTATTGATACACATTGTCTAGTTACTGGAAAATAAATACATACCTCCCGGACATATAATAACTTGAAGAAAGTTCCTTCGTTTGCACTTAGCTGGTTTTGCCCTCTGTTTTTCCTTTTCTTAAATGTTAATCAGGTAAAATGCATGTAATAAATCAATAATCAAGATTATGTAAGGGCATTTATCTGAGCAGCAGTGTAGCATTCAGAAAGGAAAGTGAGCAGTTTTGCTGAAGCCCAAAGGACTCCACGTGGACAACCACATTAAAATAACATAAGAATGAAGAATACTGTGCTCAGCTGTCTCCAGGAGGATGTCTGTGCTGCTTGCCAGTATGTTTGCTGTGCCATGTTTGCTGCCTGTCCAGCATTAGATTAAGATCAGGCAGGAGGCCTTGAATGTTGTCCCAACAACACGGTCTGGGGGAATGGAGCAACTGTTGGTTTATTAATTGCGTGCTCACAAATTAAAACTACACAGATAAGGGTTGTGATGGTGCAGATCACTTCAGTAAACAGAGCACATTTCTTTCTCATTTGAGTTGTCTTTTTCCTTCTTAGCGGTGCATTTTTATCTGCAGCTAGTTGTGCTGGAATCTGCCTCAGAAGCTGAGCATGGCCATGCAGTATCTGTGGCTCCTGGTTGCTTTTCATGAATTAGATGTAGGATGCCATTTGTTCTAGTAGGTACCTCAGCCCTCAGAGTTTAAACTGATGCCTGTATCTGGCACTAAATTGTTTTCTTCTGGTCCTAAGTAGGAAAGCACTATTTCATCTGTGAAAAAAAGTAGGAAAATACTCCACTGCAATCTGTGGGAGTTCTTGTCCTTAAGGACTTCAGTTTCTGGCCTATGCAGTTTTTTCGTGCCTGCATTGGATTCGGGGACTGGTTTGCACGTGTAGGCTGAACAACTCATTGCTCCATTCCAAATGGAGCATGAGAAGGGAGATCAGGCCTCCTGAATGTGCTTGAAGATCTGAGTCCCAGGTGAGAAATTCTTCATAATTGAAGTAGTCTGACAGGACTATCCACATGCAGAAATGAATTGATCTCTCCCTCGTCCTCTCAGGCTGCTGTTTCATTATAGTGGCCTAGCTGGGGTTGTTTTATCAGCCTAATAGATTCTCTGGATGAAATCTTAATTCCTCTTTGTCTCTGTTTTGAAAGAAGTAAGAATAACCGTGCCCTGTCCTTTCTGTCTTTGTGACAGTTCCATGGAGGCTTCCCTTGTGTGTCTCTCTGGATTCATAGCACGGCTGAAGATTTTCAGTGCTGGGGTCCCTGGGTGTCAAGATAGGTCTTTCAGAAAGTAGATGTTAGTGTTCCTTGTGCTTTCAAAATTGTGTCTGCCAAAAGCCATGCTTCTTGTAAGGTCTTTCAGGTTGGGTATGCAAAGTCATTAGCCAGCTTTGCAAATCTTGGCGTCTACATTTTCCTTTTAAAAAAAAAAACTTTTTTTTTTTGCTAGGCTTCTATAAGCTTCCAGCTGTGCTTCCCTAACAAGCCTCACATTTAAAGTACTTGCTTCAAAAGGCTGCTAGCCTCAGAGAATATAAGGGGAAGGCTTTCTTTTATTACTGTGTATTAATTAAAGAAATATCTAACACCTACTTGGAATTCCTTTATGGAAAAAAAGGCATTAGTTCCCCATAACATGCAAGATGGTGGGTTCAAAGAAGCAAGGATTAAATTGACCATTTTAAGAGCAAATGTGTTTGGCAGAATTAAAATTATCCATCTGTTGCCAGCCCGATAGTAGAGCAAGTGTTTGTAAATCATCACCTCAGCTCAAATCTCCCCTCACTGACACATCAATCAGGTTTGGACCTGTGAGCTGAGGCCAGGGGTCCCTCTGGTCAGGGTCTGTCTCTGACAGTAACATGTAGGGATAGAGGGTGGGAAGTGTGGCACATAGAGGTTGAGTCTTGCTTTTCTGCAGGTATACAGAGCAGCAAATACACTGGGGTAGAGGGGTCAAGCAGAAGGGAGCCCTGTGGAAAACTGAATGGTCAAGTAGTCAGTAGGAGACACATGAGATTTATTTTGAAGGGTGCACATTCTACACAGATGCTGAAACTGAGCTCCAGAAAGTTTTGGCAGAATACTTTTTTTTGCTTGTTGAGATTTGGAGTGTTTTTAGGCAGGAATTCTGAGTAAGTCAACTTTGGACTGTGTGACTCAGCAGAGTCTCTAATGTAAGATAGCTAACAGCTTGTGAGAGTGCAGAGTGGGAACACAGAGGGAGTGGTTGGGTGGACTCCATCTAGCATTTTAAAATAGCTAAACACGAGTGTCTGTGTGTCAGCTAGCTACCCACTGTCCTCTGTAGCTGATGAAAATCTTTAACAGAGCAGTGCAGCTCAGCGTCTCACAGCAGACTCTTGTACTTGAGCACCCAAAAAGCTCTTTACTCCACTGGCTTCATTAGCCAGATCTCCACTGGCTGGCAGGCATGGGCTTGAATAGTTAGCTCTCCACCTGTGCTGAATCCTCTTCTTCTTATCTAATATGGGCTCCAAAAAATGAAACTAGCTAAAAAAAAAAAAGAGCTAATCCAAGATGGGAAGAGATAATCAGTTCCCCTAATGAGTGTCTGTGGAGTGAAGACCCAAAAAAGCATTTGAGGGTATTAGGGATTTCTGGTGATGCAGAAAGTCTCTTTAAAAGGTGAAATGCAGGACTTAGGGGGAATTAGGGAGAATCATGACAGGCAAAGTCTGCAGGAACTTCGGGTTATGAAGATAATTGAGGCAGGTAGAAGGAACAGAAAAAAAACACAGGTTGTTATACCTGGGAGTGTCTTGGAGCTGGGCTCTGGCATGTATAGATTTGGGGCACTGTGAGGCATTAAGCATCCCAGAGTGACAGTGGGCTATAGAGGAAGGCACACTGTTAACAGACATAAAAATAATGGAGCAGTTTCAAAGCACATTGAGAGCTGCACATTCAGTGGCTCTGAGGCTCTTGCAGCACGTGGCACTGCCAGCACCTGCCCCCTTCATCCAGCCAGTGCTGCCTCCATTGTGGAGGTAGTTGTGCTGAATGTGTTTTTCAAAGTGACTCTTCTGACCTTTATGAATTTAAGACTTTTAACTATGGTTCTATTTTTAAGTTCAGTGATTTTGGTAGCAAGACTAGATGCTTTCAAGTTACAAGGTTCCATGCCTGATCTTACACTGTAAATTGCAAGATTTAGCAATTTGTTGCTTAATTTAGAAGGATCACCTACTTTCCTAAATGCTTAAGTAATGTGGCAAGCTGTGGTTATTGATTCTCTCTGAATTTATTACAAGAAAGCTGTATTCACTCTCTCCTCTTGGGAATGCCTCTCCTGAACTGCATGCTTGCTAGTGACAGCTTAGACCCCTGATACATAACCAGAGACCTTGCCTAATATCCTTGCAACTACTTAGGGAATTTTTATTAAGTAAAAGCATCATTAAAGTAGACAGAATGATGAAGTTTAATGAGCATCTTTCTCACTTGATGTTGTTAGTTTTGCTGCTGCAGCAGCCATGCTGTTGTCGTTTGTTACTTCCAGTGGGGCAGGTGGAGAATGCAGGAAGATTTTATGTTTACATCTGCATACAAAGAAACATTTTTTCATGAAAGATACTTTAAAAAAATATATACAAGGAAAGAAAGCTTCTCAGAGTCTCTATCTGAGGGCTTTCTGCACTTTCAGGCTTGCATGTAATCTCCCCTTTAATTTTAATGTAATGAGAGGTCTGCCTACAATACTGTAGCTGCTAAGTCGGCAGAAGTTCTGCAGTTTGTGAGCTGTGCTTACAGTAACCAGCTTCTGACTGTTACTGCAAACTGCAAATGTCTCAAATATTTGTTTGCACTCGAGTTTTTGTCCTTAAGCAGAGGTTTTGGCCTTCAAGCTGTGTGCAGTGTCCTGCTCAGACCTGTAGAGTGCTCTGAACAGGTGATGTTTCAAAGTACCTAAGGGGAAGGCAGTGCCATGGGTGTGTTACCAGCACTTACCTCCCAAATCTGCCTTGAAACCATAGCCACAATCTGCAGCAAAATTCCTCTGTGTGTTTATGGAGGAAACACATAGGGACTTGAAAAAAGCTAAGGGTCTAGCCATGCAAACAGCTCTGTCAGGGTGCCATCCTCTAGCACATCACCATCCGTCAGCTGAGCAGCAGAGCTGTCTGAGTGCATGTCTTCACCTGAACTCTGCTGCCCAGGATGATGTGCAAGTGTCTCTGCCTAACACATCTGACTCTTGTGTTCATGCAGAACAAGGGCATGTACCTGGTTTGTACAGCTTGGTTACATCTGTTTCTGTGTCTTTCCAGTAAGTACTGAAATTATTGAAGACTTTATGCAAACTTTACATCTATTAACACTGAAGGGTTATAGGTTCTTGTGGAAGTCAGATAATTGCTTCTCTGTGCAGATAAGCTCCATTAGTGTTTTTATTTTGCCTTTTTGTTCCCCCCCACAGCTTTTTTCCCCTGGGAGCTGTAAAAGTGGTGTCTGTTGTTGTACCAGAAGTTCACTGAGAATTCTAAGTTCTCTTTTCCCTAGCGTAACAGAAGGCAAATTCTGTCCCAGAGGCAATATCACAGTCATTATTGTATTTAAATATTGTTGTGACACCATATGTCTCCTCATATTTGATGTATGCAGACAGAAGAGAGAGGCCCTGTGTGTGAAGGCTTGTGTAATCTAAATATTTCTGATCCTTGCTCTTTGACTAGCAGTCTACATGAGAGATTGCAAAGCGCTCATCTTCAGTTGGGATAGCAAAGTGCATTGAAACTCCCTCTCATTTTGCCAGGGAAATCTAAGTAGATATATTTGATTTTCTTATTTCAAACCCAGTAAATACTTTGCTGGATGAAACTTTGGTGCTCGTGCTGATAGAAGTGAAAAATGGACATGAAAATAGGTAAAAAGAATGTGAAAATGCTGTAGGTGCCTTCAACTCATGTAGATCTATTACTACTAAATGGGGCAAAGGGAGTTGCTGGGGCACCAATAGCACTGAATATTGTAAGGAGCAAATATCAAAAAAACACCAAAAATATCACGAGTGAATTGATATTTTTACTGCTTAATGCACACGGTGGCTCTTGGACCTCCTTTTGTATTCAAAAGGCATTGCCCAAGTACACTTTACCAGAACTCTGAAGTTCATTCAAAATTGTCTGTATTCAGATTTTCTGCATTTTGAAAGCGTCTGTGTAGTCAGTAGAATTATCACCACAACCTTTTTCTTTGGGAAAGTTCACTAATCTGAGGTCTGACAAGGCCACATGCTTGAACATTGGCTCTGAAGCAGGAGGAAATGAGAGGCAGAATGAATGCCAAAAGGAACACCTGAGAGGGAAAGTTATCTAAAGTTTCCAAAGCAAAAAGGGGTAGCCTAAATCAACTTGAGCAAAAGGAGGGTATGTAACACTTGACAACCACTTCAGCTGTCTCAGGCCTCTTTGGGTTGGCACTAACAGGGCAAAGGAGCTGTAGGCAGCAGGATGTGGAATGCAGGACAATGATGGGGACTTCTGTTCCTATCCATGAAGGATTTTTGTGCTCAGATACAGTGGCTGACTGGATTCTCTGTTAATCAGTGCCTGAAGTCCCAAAAAGGGCCTTGAAAAAAGCCAAAAACCAGCTTGAAGGTTAATTTTGTACTTACCTAACTAGTGCTGTCTTCTAAGAGTTAGAAAATTACTGCTGACAGAGGTTCAAATGCTGCACTGCCTGTCATTCAGAACAAGATGCTGCTTGTTCCCCGACTTCTTCTATCCTGGGTGGGTTACTAATGGGACAACCTCCTTGAATGTCACTTCTCTGCTCTTCTCCAGTGATAGCTTTTCATGATACCGAACCATCTCCTTCCATAGACTCCCTTGCTCAACTCACTTAACACCTTCCAAAACAGGAGTTATTTAGGATGTATATTTGATTAATACACATACTGTGTACTTGGATAAAATATAGCCTTGTGCTGCTGGAGCCCTCTCTCTTAAAAAATAAAAGAAAAATATGTGCATTGTAGCTAATACAAAGCATGTAGTTATTGCAGAGGGTCAGGGCTCTCTGCTTTCATCAGGAAATGCTGCCTGATCCCTTGTTGACAGTAGGTGATGGCACACATAAAATTTCAGTAAGGTGAAGTAATGTCATAGTTTACAGTTGTATTTTCCTTGAGCAAGGCTGTTTGACTACAGTACACCTTGACAGCAGCCTGCTTAGCAGCATAATGTAAAATTTCAGCTGCAGAAAAGTGAAAGCAAGCACTGCCTCTCCACCCCCCCCTACAAGAAGCTCTAATCCCATTCCACACTCCAGGAATGCTGAGGTTGAAGTATCTTCTGGATACAGCAACATAAAGATCAGATCAGATGGTAGCTTTTAGTCTTTTGACATAGAATAGTAAATAGAATAGAGTCCCAGAATCACAAAGGTTGTAAAAGAGACCTCCAAGATCATACGTATTGGTGACTTTGGAAGACAAACATCATCACTCCAAACATCCCCCCTTCCTTCTTCTCCCACCTTTCTATGATGAGCAGGGTGTGGTATGCTCTGGGATATGTCTTGGGTCGTTGGGGTCATCAGTCCTGGCTGCATCTCTTCCCAACAACTTGTCCACTCCCAGCTCTCTCACTGGTGGGGTGAGGAGCAGAAAAAACATTGGCTCTGTGCAAGCCCTGCTCAACAATAACTAAAATATCCCTGCATTAGCAACACTATTTTCAATGCAAATCCAAACCACAGCCCCATGCCAGTCACTATGAAGAAAATTACCCCAGCCAAAACCTACTAAGTGCATCTTCATAAAGCTCTTAGTATCAGTAAGGGAAGTTAAGTTTGAGCTGTGTTTATTTTGGGTAGGTTTTTAATTTATTCTAATCAGGATTACTCATAAATTATCTATTAATTACTATATGATATTTAGCAAGATCCTCTCAGCCATGTAGTCCATTTAGCTTCACAGTGAATGCTAGCCATCTTAATTGTAGGGTACTTTGTCAACATTTAATCAGTGGTACTTACTAATGTGGCATTGATGTGTTGGTATCTGTCCCAGTGCTATCAATCATGTGTGAGCAGCAAAGGCAGCTGTGACACCATTGCTCTCTGTCACATTATCAAGCCCCTGGGTTTTCTGGTTAGGGATGATGCTCACTTTGCTCTAAGCAGGCACTCTATCTCTCCAGTTCAACCCAATTTTTGTCATTGTCTACTTGAATACACATCCTTGCAGCTTTCCGAGCCTTAATCCCATAACTGCAGAATAAAGGTTGCTAGTTCCTGAAGGCAAAACTGATTGCTCCTTCACTGCTCCAAAAGCCTGCTCTTCCCTCATGTTACTCCCCTGAAAAGTTGCAAAAAAACAAATGTTAATGACTGCAGTTTGAGAGCTAATAGAAAATTCAGTGTGGTGAGACAAAATAAAGACCTTTTTTTTTTTTAATTTCTAGTAACTAGATGCATTGTTTAATGTGCTGCAGAGTAAAAGTCTGTGTTTAGTGGTTGTATCACCATTTTTTTTCTCCTTTCCTCACAGTCTTTATGGCAGACACATGCAGGCGAACCCTGAGCCTCCAAAGAAGAACAATGACAAGTCAAAGAAGATCAGCCGTAAACCTCTGGCAGCCAAGAACAAATAAGTGCCTGGCTTCTGCCTCTGTTTTACATCTGTTGCATTGCTTTTGCTTGTGTCCACAATATTTCTACATATCTCTTATTACGTGTAAGAAAGCCAGAATTAGAATTCAATGCAATTTACTATGTAAAATGCTTTAGAAGATACTGCTAGAGGGAAACAAAATTATATGTGCTCCTAACTATGATCACATTTATATAGCCATTTAATATATCACTGTCAAATGTATTTTAGCTTTTCTATTTATATGTACATTAATGTCCTCTCTTCACATGTGTCATATCCTGTTCATATAGGGGAGTTTGCACTTATATTATACGATATTAAATTTCATATGATATTCCAAGGGATTTTAATAAAGCTCTTCATTTGTATTGTTTAGTTTCTTCAGTAGGACTTCTGAATAGGAAATTCCTTGAGGAATGTATGTGTCCGGTTTCCTGTAATATGGTGATTTCTTCTGTAGGAATGTGGTAGCATTTTATCTAATCCAAGTTAGTTAAAATGCAAAACATTCTGTTCAAGGAGTGAAACATTTTAATCAGTTTCTCTTTCTTTTTTTGTGGTGCTGTGGACTGTTCTTTTTGCCTTGAAGGTTATTTTGAAATCAAGGAGTAGGGAAGGGGAGAGAGGGAAAAAAATTGTCTTTGTAGAGAGCTGCCAATTGCTAGACTCAGTTTGGAGAAGAGAACTTTGTCATTTGAAGAAACTGGTACTTCTGCCAATTTTTCAAGTTATTTTTTTCTTTAGGCAGAAAACCCAAATAATGTGTTTAATCTCTGCTTAAAGTGCTTATATTGAAGAGTTATTCCAAATGGCTTTTGAAAATGCCACAGGTTCTATATTTATCTTTACAAAGCTGGCACCACAACCAAGCTCAGAAGCTGCAAATGGTTTAACAGCTCAAATAGTTTCAGGTTTTACCAATGGAGAAGAAAAGCCTGAAATCTACAGACAGTGTTTCCCAAACAATTTTATTCTTAGGAGAGCAAAAGCAAACAAGGGAACTCAAGGAACAAGAACAGAGATTCTTACCTGGATCACTTGTGTCAAGACCTTCCTGCCCTTGATTTCCAATTTAATGAATTTTGTACCCGAGCAACACATTGCTGAGTGTCGGCTGCCATCCCATCCGGACAGCAAGCTGGGAAGCATGCCCAGACTGCTGAGACAGACCTCTTGTGTTCAGTGGGAAAAGAAAGGGTTTAAAATATGTCAGGCTAGAAGTGGTGCCTTCTGCAAAAGCCGATCTGAAGTTTCTGTTATCAGCACCAGCCTCTCTAGTGCATTCAGGATTGCCCCAGCATTTAGGTAACACAGTTGCCTTAGTCTGGGAATAAATGTATTGACATGTATTTTGCTACAGTTTTTTTTGAACTGGCAAGCAGAGCTAGGAAGTTGGCATCAAGCTTTAGACACACTTTAAGTGGTCTTCAGTACTTCAGAAGAATGAGGCAGTCTTGGTAGGCAGATGGAACACAGTAAAAATGGTAGGCATGTCAGGAACAGTCAATTCTATCTGTTGCAAGCTCTGCAGAGGATTTTCCAGACCTCCTAAGCGATCTGCCTAGGGAACAGGTCCAACTGAAACAGGCCCGTGAAGGTGCTAGGTTGGATGCATGTTAAGGATTCACAGCAAAAACTGTGCCCCATCTGGAATGCACACAATTAAGTGTGGTGAAGGTATTAACATGTGAGAGGGCCTACTGACAATAATAATCATGCTACAAAAAATCCTGAAGAAATGTCAATGAAATGTCAGAAGATCCCCAAACTCCTATTGCAAATTGGTTTTGGAACAAAATAAATAGCAAGGGCACATCTATCAGGAAGGGGTGAAGAGACTCTGGATCCTTCCCCAGCACTGAATGCTACCCCAGCCCTGGAGGAAGGCACATCCTCAGGGCTGCACCACTGCTCTCCTGACAGATGCCAGATACCTGCTTTGAGCCTTGGAGACTTTCTACATACACTCACTTCCAGCTGAAGTGGATTCACCAGTCTTCCAAAATCTCCCTGGGTGCACACAGACATGGTTTTCTGTGAGTGGGGTGGCAATCCAGCTTTTCTTTGGTTCAAACAGAAATCCAGCCAGAGCTGAAGGTTCAGGTGGTGTCTGAGACTGCGTCCATCACCCACTCCGTGTCCTGGGGTGTAGGCAAAAAGAAGTTGCTACAAGGCTACAAGTGTTTCAAAGCAAGGAGTAGTGTCTCTAATGTAAAATTCAAAGCTTGTTGGGGAAGGCCTGATGATGTTATTGGTGGGAAGCAACAGCACTGCTTTAAAATAAGCTTATGGTTTTCAAGCATTAGTCAGACTTTCATTAACTGCAGTTGCAAATTTTGAAAGTGTTGAAAGAGTCATGCAAGCTCTCCTCTGCAGGATTGCAAAGTATTGATTGGAGCATTCTTGTGTGCTCATAGCAAAAAAATCCACCCAACCTTCCCACTTCTTCCCTCATGAAGGAGGAAGAAACACAGTTTTGACAAGCAAAAGCAGGAATGAAGGGCCTGGGGAAGAGTAAGTGAAAAGCATAAAGATGAGAAGGATAAAAGAAATCCTAAAGGGAGAAGTACTATACCGAAGATGGTAGCAGATGAGGGGGGGAAAGAAGTTTCTTGAAAAGAAAGATGAAAAAATAAGATAATGATCTCAGAAGATGATGAAAACATGAAATGCATAAAGCTTTGCAAACAGAAAACAAAATGGGTTGTAAAGGAATACTCTTCAGAGGTGCAGGGCATAATAAAGACAAGGGAAAGAAAAGCAAACTATCTGGGATGTAATGTGCTAAGGTTTTAGAGTTTCTAAAAATGTGCCATCTTCTTAGAGCAAACTACACAACAGTTTTAATGTGAGTATGATGATTTTATGCATCTGTTCTCTAAGGTCATTCCTTTTTTAATATTTAAAAACAATGCTGTATTTTACTGGGTCACATTTATTTCCCCATTGTACTCAAGGAAAGGAGTTTCTGTATCTTACTGTAGTGAGCCACTTAAAGAGCAGTGCAGCTCATGATGCTCCCCATGGTCCTTTCTCCAGAGGATCCATCAAACTGAGGCCCCTTCCGATGGTTGCTGCACCTAGGTGAGCCCTTGTGCTGTGCCAGCTCTGGAAAAGCTGCTCTTTGCTCCACAGATCAGTATTGTTTCACTGGCCTAATTGAAAATGAGATCCCTGATCCTTTGCCTTGAAGAGGGCGTCTTTGCCATCCATCTATCTATCCATCCATCCATCCGTCCATCCATCCATCTACAGCAGCCTGGATTCATTCATGGTCACTTGTTCAGGTTGCCTCTTTGGGCCACCCTCTCATATGGCCAACAGCATTCCCCTTCGAGGGGAGAAAATGATTCCTGTGAAGAGAAAATTTGCTTTTTTACAGCTTTCCTGTGCCTGAGAGCTTTTTGAAAACAGTTACGCTGGTAATTCTGTTTTGATTTTGCATACGGTGAACTGGAAAGAGTATGGCAAATTTTTTTGTGTACTATACACCCTGACAGAGAAAACCTTTTAAAATTACCATAAACCTGACATGCTGTGCCTGTGCAAAGAGTGGCCTGGGGAACTAATGTTCCTTGCTAAGGGCAGAGCAAAATGAAACCAGAAAACTTGCTTGTGCAGGCGCCATCCACAATTTTCTTGTACTTAACGGTGTCAATCCTGTATTTCCTCCTGCAGTCCTCTTGATAGACAGGTAACAGTAATGAAAAAAAAACTCTGTTCTGAGAAAATGAGCACTTCTCTTACTCTCTTTCTTACTTAATATGTGAGGAACAGCAACTGTGATTTTAAAATTTCACCTTTTTGTGATTGTTAGTCTAGGAATAAGTTTCCTATGGAGTCACTGGTGTTTAAGCACCTTTATTTTGGTTTTAGTCAGGTCTTTCAGGTTAAGGAAATGACAGTAGCATCTGTTATCAATTAGCTTCCATCCTTACAGCTGGCAATTCACAGCAGCAGTAAGGGAGTTTCTCCTGAGCTGGCAGCTTGTTCCAAGGTATGATATGAGCCGATGTGGCTCATACCTCTCCTCCCTTCAGCACTGTCTGTACTCCCCATCCTCCTCCTCTGGGCTCTCCCCACCATCACTACATGGGACTGAATCCTGCACTTCTGGAGGAGCTGAGGAGAGAAAAATCTTCCTCCTGTTCTGCCTGACCCTCTGCTCCCAGGAAACAGAGAGGTCAGGAGACACTTCTAGCTGCAGCAGTGCTTGGGTGTTCCACACTGGCTCATGGCTTGGGGCTGGTGGGAAAGCTGGGAGGCCAAGTCTGTGCCATCCCCACGCTTGCTGAGCAGCAGGAGCTCCAGAGACGGGGAATATTTCCAGTTTGTAGCGGGTGGTAACTGTTAATATCCTCATGACAACCAGGAGGAGTGAGATTGTCATCGGTTATATTAGTTGTTAATTTTGTAAATATTAACAATTTCTAGGATTATGGCACAGGATGTGAGCTGTCAACTTGCTTTATTTTCCTCCTACTCCTTCTTGTAATGACACATCTTTTATACTCTCAGATTCATGCCATGTGTTGGTTACCTTGCACTGACACCAGGGCTGGCAGGTTTTCTGGGATGAAAGCATGATAATATCCCAAAAGTTAGACTTTCTCCCCCTCCTGGGTACTTTGTTTCCTCTTACCTAAGGGGAAGTAATTTGCCTGTAAAGAGCAGTGATTTATAAATCTCTGTGGTTGGTTTCCATCCAGCGCTGCTGCCAAAGCCGCTGCCATTGGCACAGCTGAGCTCCCGCTTCCCCCTCCCGCTCACCTGTGAGTGCCTCAGGCAGGCACTGCCACTCCAGACCCTCCCCCGAGCAGGAGCTGAGTTACAGCTCACAAGGAACCGTATCCCTGCTGTGAGAAAGCCCTGAAAAGTGACATTTTTACAATGTGTCTCAAGAGCAAAATTTTAACCATATTTTTAGATCAAGAAGCACGGCAATTGCGCGAGTACCAGTCACAGGAGTCACCCCTGCAGCTTGATGGACGTGTTCAGAGGCAGCTTTAGCGGCAAGGTGCAGCTGGGGGCAAGGCACCAGGGAAGGTGGCTTTTCCAGGGCACTCGCTCCTCACCTTGGCTCCCTTGCTGCTGGCGAGAGCCTCTCTGCTGCTCTGCCCTGCTCCTGTGCCGCTGGCAGCCCTGAACATACAGCCAGTGCTCAGCCGAGCAGGGATGAGCCCCAGGCTGAACGTACATTCACAATTTCCCTGATATCCCAGTTGCTCAAGGTAATGTTTCAAATGGCCTGGTGCTGGGGCAGCCCCCAATGCCAGCAGGAGTGGGGAGCATGGCTGTGTGCAGCTGGGTGCTGGCAGGGGGACAAGCTGCTCCTCCAGGCTGGGATGATCCATGCCTGCAGATGGTGCCTCGCAAGCACCGGACTGAATGCCCCACTGTTTCAGCAATCATCCAAATGGGGTGCCCTCTCCCAGGGCCGACATCCTGCAGGTCCCCAGGCAGTCTTGTCCGGGACCCGAGCCTGGGCGATGCTGTGCTCCTCGTGGTTTTGCTAATCTTTGCTTTGCCAGCATGGAAGTTGTTGGCAGTGTAGTTCCCAGCGACTGGAAGCGATGCCAGGCAGAGCCTGGGCAGCAGGGACAGCTCCTGCCCTGGGGGTGGCCCCTGCCGCCCTCGAGTGAGACCCAGCACCCACGGGCTCGGTCAGCAGCACTCCCCAGGAGCCGAGTGCCGCCGGAAAAGTCCTCGTGGGGCGAGGAAGGACCCACGTGTGGGGCTCAGCACGGCGGGGCCTCGGCGAGGAGCAGCCGGAGGGGAGCGGAGCCAGAGAGCCGGGCTGGTCCTGGGACACGGAGCACTGCCGGAGAGGGGGCAGCACCGCAGCGGCTGTGGGCCGTGCTGGGGTGTGGGTGGCTCAGACTCTATGTAGGAGAGTGGATTTGAACTTAATGCTGGATGTTGTTTGCCCTCCAACTGTGTAGATCAAGGTGTAACAGCTTTGGCATGATCTTGTCAAGTGCCCCCTCACAGCGGTGGGGGTTAGAAGCCATATTATTGGTGGCCTGGTTTGAGGATCCTCAGCCACTTCTTTGCTCTCATATTGATCCAGATATTTTATTTTAGGGAGCTACTCAAACATGCCTGGCACATGATTTCCCAACACAAAGAAATGAGCATCTGTGTTTGGAATGGAGGAGAGCACTGATTTGGAGGAATGCAGTGCATGGGTAGTTCCTGGGATAGGATTTTAGCAGCTTCCATCCAGGCTGTACAAACGGGACTTTCCTGTTTTCATTTCTGGTCAGCTTAGGCTACTAGAAAGATTTCTGCTCTGCCAGTTTATACCCAGAGACTCATTAAACACCTCGTGGATCAGACATTCAATTCTAATCCGCTCTGAGGGCAAACACAAGAGTCAAAGCTTTGAATTCAATGCCGGTGCCTTGCAGGTACCGAGTGCGCCTGGGGTCCAGCCTCCGGCGCCTGCGAGCTGCCCGCCAGGCCGGGGGGATGCCCGCGGCGCCTCGGGATGCACTTTCCGCCTGTGCCAGCAGCGGGGGCAAGAATACAGCCGGAGAGGCGAGGGAGGGAGCACCAGAGCGCAGCCAAAACTCCGGCCCGAAATCCTTCTCATTCCCCGTGTTGCTGGTGCAAAAACATGCCGAGACAGTGCACAGTGAGCACGACTGTCACTCCCCGGCTTGGCAGGGTGTCCCCAGGGAGGCTGCTGGTATTTCCTTTCCCCTCACTTTGCTTTTACATCAACTCCGCCAATTAAGCAACCAAATAATTCAGAGGCAGCCATGTGGCATCGAGTGCTGTAGCTATGGCTAAAAATAACCCCAAAGCCTCGGGAAAAACAGCTCCAAGGACTGCGCACCAAGCCGGGCCCCGCTGCGGTGTGTGTGAAGGGGATCACAGCCCTGGCTTGCCCCGTCTGGGGGGCAGCCAGACCCCCCAGCTGGCCCGGCTGTCCCGGCCGGGCTGGGGCTGCGGGCAGTGGTGCTGCTCTGCGCCTCTCCCCGGGACAGCCCGCAGGGGCCGCGACTGCTGCGGAGGCGCACGGGGGCCCAGGCACGAAGGGAGCCTGGAGCCGCCTTCTCTATCCCGAGGCAAGCGCTGTCTTGGAAGTGGGTTCATGAGCTGGTCCTGGGTTGACCATCAGCCTGTGCCCGATGGCTTTGCAAACCAGGAAACGTGGGCTAAAACTTACCATTCCTTATTTTAGAGATAAAACAGAAGCACCCAAGCAATAAATATTGAAAAATTCTCTGAAGTCTTTGAAATTACAAACCCCCGAGTTTGGGAGAAAAATGGAATTTCTTTGGAGTAAATAAGAAACCAGGGAAGGCCAGGCCACCTGGTGTATCTCCACAGCTAGACCCATGCTCCCACCAGGTACAGACAGTTATAAAAAAATAGAACAGCACATCCACTTTTGCGTAGAAGTTTTCTGTTCTTGTAAACCAAATGAAATTAATCATTATATTTATCTACAGGGTGTTCTATAAAATCAATAAGTGCTGCATAGCAGTCAAAATATGACAAGGCACTTAAATTTTGCCAACTCAATCCAATTAATTATATCTTCGTTAGAAAACAGTCATTTTTATAGAGTTGGTTGGCTCTTCAAGGACCATAATACAAGCTTGATATAAGCTCATTGATTTTTACTTTATGATTTCCAGTTGAACGCAAATAGAGATCACTCGCTTTATAAAACTGTGAAAAAATGTGTGTATTTAACATACCAATATAATTTATAAGCAGCAGCTAATATTTAAGTGCCTCTTGTATGCCTTGATAAAAGTGGTTCATGATTCAGCCCTCTCAGATGTTCAGAGGATGTTCTTCTACATTATTGCTATCGTCATTTGTCTTTCCCCTCTGACATGTGCAGTTTTTTATGCAGGAAAACTCTGTAGATGAGGCTCATCAGCAAGGAGGAGAGCAGCCTGAATACCTATGAGGTGTCACTGCAAACAAACACTGCTGGACATCCCAGCCTGGCTCTACCACCTTTTTTTTTACAGCAGCCTGGGAGCTGGCAAGGCAGAAGTGAGGCCAGAGGACCCTGGGGAAAGCAAGAGTGGAGGGGCAGGTTGATAAACACACTCGACGTGTGGGGTGTTAGAGGAAGGGAAAGCTCAGCAGGTGGTAAGGACATTTCAGGGTGACAAGGAGAGGGAGAAAGGTTTGCTTTGGAGTAAGGACTGCAAGAACGGCAAGAAGAACCCTGAGATTCATTGGGTGCACGTGAAGCTCACAAGCCCCCTGGAAAATGGAAGGTAAGAGGCGAATACTGCAAAAATAAATGCACATCAGGCAGTGGGCAGCACTGAACCCAGCTCCTCTAAGTGCAGGAAGGTGCTACTCCAAGGTTGTCAGGACCTGCATGTGGGTCTCTCTGGTGAGTGAGTGCCACATTTTTCTTAGAAATAGTCCTTACCAGAGAAGCCACATTGGTAAGTGCAAAATAATCCCCTAATAATGGGAAACACTTGTGTTTTGCTGTTTTATTGTCATTAATAAGAGACTCGTGATAAAAATCTGAATCTATGAGGGAAGGATGAGTCAAACTGCTTCTGTCCCATCAAATGCCCAGGATCTTCCCAAAACTAAGGAGAGTGTCCAGAGAATGAGAATCTGGGCTTTTGAAGAAAAAGATGAAAAGTGAAGAGAAGACTGAGTTTTGTTTCCTTTCCAAAGCGTGACTCTCATTTTCAGTTAGAATGCATCAGATACAGATGAAAACAGAAAATAAAGTTTGCTTTCCACAGTAGTTGTTTGCAGTTTCCTGGTGCACTGCTCCTGCTTCCTGAGATGCCCTGCCTGGCCAAGGTAATGGCAGCGCTGGGATGTCACTGGCACACGTAAGAGTTGCCATCATCACCAGCAGACAAAGAGGGGGTGTGGGGGCCCTGGAGCCAGGCACAGGGCTGTGTCTGCAAGCACATAAGCCCCTGCCATGGCAAGTGAGCTTCAAAGCCAGAAATTAGGGCTGCTGCCATTCCCAGGGCGCAGGCAGCTGGGCTTGGCTCAGAGGGAGAGAGGACTCGGTGGCAGGAGTATCGCAGGACATGGAGGTCTTCACACCCCTGTGAGCACGAGTCTTCAGGGAGCTGCATTGTAACCATCACAGAGGAAAGCTGGTCTCAGATTCAAACTTCTCCTTTCCCCCCTTCCCATGGGTTTTGGACACTGGAAGAAATATAACAGGGTGAATCATTAGATAAGTGTCAAGCCAATTTTTTTATGGTATTGAAATAGCTGGGTTAATGGGAGTTCCTCAAGCCAATAACAGAGTAAGTGAGGAAAAAGCTGTGACAGGAGATGATTAGAAGATGGCACCAGGGGAGCCCTGCCCAAGTCAGAAGAGCTGCTACAGAGCCTGCTCCCTCTCACAAATGCAGCGACTTTCCTGGGATGGACAATTCAGTCCTGGCCAGGATTAAGTGTGAGCACACATAATGGAGGACTCCGTGCCACCCACCACTCTCCTGAGGCTCCTTCTCCGCATTCCACTGGGCCCCTGGTGTGGGGAATGACAGGACAGAGCTGTAATTAGGCTCAGGGCAAACAGAGGAGGGACTAGATGCTGCGGGTGCTAGTAGTGAGAGGAGATGGGGCCGACTCCTCTTCAAATATCCCAACTAAGCAAAGCCTGTCAAGTGGCCCAGCCCTGCTCCAAGACCCAGCATTCCCAGGACAGCAGCCAGGAGCCCCTGCAAACACGGCAGTGAGAAATCCCTTAGAAGAGTGAGTGACAGTGATTGGGAGTAATTGCAGTAACAAAGACATGGAGAGAGCTTCCTAGTAATTCACCATTTCCTAGTAATTCACCAATTCTTATGAAACAATATGAATAATATCCCTCCAGAGTGATGGCTAGGGCCAGCCTCATCATTTTTTGCATTTTACCTTAAACTAGTTGTAGACTGAGATAATCAGTTCCTGGGGGATTTTTAAGACCACATATCTATTACACATTTCAAATAAGCTGTTTTCCCACCTTCTCTTTGTTTAATGTAATTTTTCTTTATTGACCCTATAAAAGAAAAAAATGTTCTTTTTCACTCACACCTGCTCTCCTGGTTACAGGTTCCATGGCAGACATTTCCTACTAGGAAGGAAAATAAAATTAGGCCCAAATTCTAAACATTTTCACCGAGATCACAACCCTTGTCTTCAAGGTTTTACAATGTTTCAATTTGCTGGAACAAAACTTGACACTACAGGAGACAGAAGCAGACGTCAGCAGCCACTGCAGGAGCTCACTCTGCTAAATAAGGGTTACCCAGAATTTAGGGTGAAGAATGACTGATGGCATCATGCAAGACCATTGTCCAGGTAACAGCCATTAGGCCTAATTTGGGTGTAAAACTGCTGATGAAACCCAAAGCACAAGCACATTTCCTCAGCCTCATGCCTCAGCTTTTTTAGCTGAAAGGGCTTCCTACCTTCTTCCTTCTCACCTCACAAGTTGTCTGGTGGCTGTTCCAGGAGGATGGAAGATATGTTTGTAACCTGTAGCACAAATTATTAAAATATTCAAGTGTGGTTGAGTAGAAAATGCTCATGTTCTGTTCAGAGTAAGTCTCAGGCAATATTTTCCATTTCAGTGTTTCAGCCAGCAAGAAGGCTCATCTACCTTCAAGGCTGAACTCACCACATTGCTGAGAGACCTGAAAAAGTGGCTGCTCCTCAGCCTGGATAAGGAGTCAGGTGTTACCACCCCAAAAATAATGGGTTTAGTAAACCCAGGGCAAAGGCTCAAACTTCTAAAGGGAGTGGATGAAGATGGACTCATGGGACTTGCAAGATACTATGAAGAGAAATAAACTTTCAGGGCCAGGACAGGGAGTGTGGTGCAGGGGCAGAGGGACAGCCTGCCCCAGAGGGTGCCCTGCCTGCTGCTGCCTCTGCAAGGACTGGGTGCTGAGGGCTCCTCAAAAGGAGCTCTGCTGTATCCCAGGTCTGTGGCAAAAAGCAGTATTTCCAAATTTCTGAAAGCCAGGGCTCTTATGTGGATGCCTGGAAAGGTCTAATAGCATGACAGTGGCAATCCTCTGCCCTTATTTCACAGAGCATGTCCCTCATGATTCCAAAAGCCTGGCAGGCTTCTTGTGAACTTTCCTTCTGGGCAAAGTATGTTAAACTGCTTCTGTAGTACAAAATACTTTCATCTGAGATTTGGTATTCTGGTATGGTCCTGTGTTCTTCTTTCCATCAGTCACAGTGCCCCTTTCAGGCAGCCTGGGAAGTGACTTCCTCTTCTGTGCATGCAGATGGGCTGCAGGAAATGCAAACTAGTCATGAGCAAACTCAGCTGTGACCTGCCACTGCATTCCTGGGGTTTCCAGTGGGGTGCACACAGTACACGAGCTGGGCTGTGGTGGGTGTGTGCAGCTCAGAAAGAATTAGAGTAATTTTTCAGAGCAGAGGCTAGCACATAAACCAGGGAGCAGAGGTCAGAGTAGCACGATTAGAACATTTGAGGCAAGGAAGGTTTGGATTGGGATTTGTTCAGTTCTCTGCAGATTGGCCTTTCTAAAATATTTTGGGAGGAAAATGGACAGATGTTGCTGTTGGGCAAGCAATGACACACACAGACTCTGTCTGGTGAAAAGGCATAAAACTATTTATTACAACATTTGACTCGATAGCATTTCTACACAGAGCAATGATTGGAGGAGAAGGTTGACACCTCTCCCATCCCCTTGGTCAAGACAACTGCCCATCAGTTGTTTTTCACCCTAAGAGAAAGTATGTAAACAACCTTGTCTTAACATAAACGTGTTTTTAGTTATTACACCCGTGTGTGAGAAAGAACTACGAACTATGAAAAACATCCAGCTGTAAATGCACCAGAAAACTGAAAAAATCAGGGTGACAGACAAACACATTGTGCATTATGATTTTTAGCTTATGGAGAATCTTAGTTGTCTCATGGCTGTTGGGCACTGGAGTGTCAGAACTCAGGTCCAGAAGAGTGCACCTAATAACTAAGAGTTCCTAATAACTTCTTCATACTGGTAATGAACAGGCTTTCCTTCTGCACCTAAGCCCTATCAGCAGAGAGCCTTCTACCAGGCAGGTCTTGGTCCCCCTTCTTCCCCCTCTTCCCTTTTTGAACTGGCCACAAGACCTAGATAACTGTGAAGAGTCTTTGAATGAGATTACTCACAAAGCAGTGCTCTGTTTCTGGATCTTTCCTCCCAAACAGAAAGTCTACATCCATCCTGATCTTGCAGGTAAAATCTGCCCCTCTGTAGAGTACAGAAACTTGGCTCTAAACAGAAATTCAGGCACCATCTCTAAAAACAATCTAGCCTATTCATGTAATGGATTAAAAAGAGAATTTTCTGTCTAGCATGCTCAGATAACTTTGTATCCATCATGCTGGAAATAGCTTCCAGATAGCAAAGCTCACTCATCATGCAAACTCCTTCTATACCAGTATGTAATCCTTTTAATTATCCACTGCAGGATGACTTGTCTGCTATCACTCAAACCTATTCAACTCAACCAGTATGGGTGTAATAGCACTATCTTGGGCAGTCTTCAAAAATCCCACCACTGCCTAGCTAGATTTCTGTATTTATGAGACCTATGAGCACAGGCTGGTGGCTCTGATTAAACCATGACAAAGCTGGGGGCTTGGTCTCCCCTAATCAGTCCTAAAATACAGTTTTTACAGTTGTCCCACTGCCTGCAGAGTTTTGGCATCCTGACAGTAGTTCAAATAAAGTTGCTAATTTCTGGAAGAAAAATGACAAAGCCTTTTTCACAAGCAAGCTATCAAAAGCAACTTCTTTGATTACTAACTAAGGCAAGAAACTGAATCAGCTCTGTTTCCTTGCAGCACTTTTGGTATTCTGTTGGTGTTTCTAAGATTTCTCATCTCCTGACACACTGAGACATTCATCTTCAGTTACAGTCAAAACCCACAGGTTTGCAGAAAAGTCAAAAATTTGTCCTCATCTGCTGCCTGTGATGCAGTCAAATGTTTCAACCCAGCAGCTCCAGAATATCTCATCCCTTTTGCAGTGCTTGCTCAAGTATGTCCACTTCTCCCCAGTCCTGTGCCCCTCTCAGGGTGTTTCTCAGCTAAGGGCTGTGTTTGAAGAGCACTTGCAGCCTCACAAACATCAGCCTTCGAGGTGCTCTGTGAAGAGGCTGTTAAACAACAATGCAGCAGGAAAAAAGAGGGAGCAAAATACCAGGATGACAGACCAACCTCACAGAAACACATCAATAGAAACAGGAGTGGTGACACAATATCAGGTTAAATGCAGAGCTACAGGATAGTGCCAGTACAGGAAACATAGGCACAAATACATTTTTCAGAGGGAAGAAAAAGGAAGAGGCATTATAATTCTCTGCAAAATTCTGAAGCTGAATATACCTTCCAGCCGTTGATTGTTTTTTCCCAAGCTGCTGAACAGAATAATTCTTATGGAAAAACACAGCAAAGATGTGAAGAAAACATATTAGGAAATCAGAATACATTTGTCAATCTAAATCACTGAGCTTTAAAAAATTACTGGATACAATTAGCAGCAGTGGCACAACCTGCACACGTGTGCCCGAGGACCAGATCCTTGGGGCGCAGGGGGATGCGTGGGAAGGCAGGGAGGCATTTTGGGGTGCAGCAGCGTGCAGAAGCTCTTGCTTCTGGTGCCATCCTGCTCTGAGCACTGCATCACAAACCTGCCAGCCAGCAGCTGCCTCCCACCTGGGAAACAGCATCCCTCTGGCCCTGCCGAGCTCCTGCCTGTGTGCTTCGCTTCTGGCTTGGGGAGGAAAAAGCCAAACCATGCAGCACATGAGGGAGCAGGCCCCTTGCACGGGAACGAGTTTGCTCACTTCTATAGTCCCAGTGGCTGAAGAACACCTGAATTAATAGGATTTTTCAGTCTATCTGCCCAACCACTTTTACCTATCAGTACTTAGTGCATCCAAATCACACTCCCAAGCAACCAATGTTTAGCTCAAGTGTCCATTTGGGGCATTAGTTGCACGCAGACACGTTTATATTTCTGTAATTATGCATTTCTATCACATACTCAGAGCTGCCCACGCTGCTCTCATGTGGCACAAATCCTATCTCTTTGCCTAAGCTTGGCCCTGGCAGGAAGGAGAAAATCAACTCCATTCAGCTGCAGCCCCAGAGTGCTCTTTTGGGGACAAAACTGCAGTTCCAGTGAGCTTCCTTAGTCTAATAGAAACAAATACCACTCCTAGACATTGTACTCTTGCAGACCTGACTCTGACAGGTTTGTGACTGTATCTTGGACTGGCTCTGATCTGGACTGACAAGCACACCTTTTAGCTCTAAAAGAGAATATATTTCATTCATACAAAAATGAGTAGCACCTGAGTAAGAAACCTGTTATGTATTCCCAGGAACTGGACAGAAATGCAGACATTGGTGGCTCCAAAATCGCCCAGGTAATTAAACATTATTTCAGAGCAGTTTGAACAGCAGATGCCCTATATTAATGACATCAATTAAAAGCCAATTCTGTGTCACTGACCTGGACATGGCCAGCAGCTGGAGCTCTGTGTTTTGGTTTGACTGGAGCTGGGTAGAAGAGTAAACCAATTTAGATAAGGTGGTGAGATGGCTGAAGTAAATGGGTTGTTGCTGCTGTCTGACACTGCATCCAGCACCGTTGCTGGAGGAGATCACTTTGATATGAGAATTTCTTTTCAAGTCAAACATCCCTAAATCTTGACCAGTGATTGTGGTAACAAGCAGTAGTGCAGGCATGCTCTTCCCATTATCCCTTTTCATGTGACAAATGGACAGTTCTACCCGGCCCTGTGGTAGCAAACAATCCTGTTTGCAGGGGGCAAAGGAGGCACCTGCTCCCTTTCTCCTACAGCAGTTAGGAAATCCTGTGTCTCCTGAAAAAAAAAAAAAAACAAAAAAAAAATTAAAATTTGCCCTTCCTTATGGAAAAAGGTGGTTGCTGATTTTTTTTTTAAAGACTGTGGATCTGCTCGCCTTCAGAGTGTGATTCTGCAAGACCCTGTGGCCAGAGAGACATTGGATGTTGCCAGGCTGCAGACTCAAGGCTGCTTTAATGGCCTCAAGCTACTTGATGTATCAGCAGCTAAGCTGTTTTTTGTTGGGTCCCACATGCTACTGAGCACTTTGCTTTCCTGGCACAAGTGGGCAGCCTCATCCTTCTCAATTTTGTGAGCCGGGAGAGCCTCAAAACAACATTCTCTTTAAAGGGGAGCAGTCAAGGAGAACTATGCTAATTATCTTGGGTAGAGGATCCTTTAGGTCTTTGCCAGTTTTTATCAAAGCATAAAAAGCAATTATTAAAATTAATGCAATTTACCATGTGTTCTACTTCTAGCAAAGCTATTTTTGGCAAGGGTTTCCATCTGTCCCATTCAGCAAGATCAGCCACAGATTTCTGCTCTCTGTTCCATTCTCAGAGTTCTCCTGTGGAGCTTGGCAAACACATGCCCTTTTGTAGAGTGGAGCACCTCCATTGCAGCATCTAGTTCACCTGAGAGTTGCCATCACCTGGCAACTGTGCCCTCATCAGGACAAATACTTCTTTCTCTGTTGCTCTCTGCTGGCACTGTGGATGCCCCTTGGTGATGAAATGCTGCACCCTCTGCCCTGGTCTAGTGGGAAATGCAGTGGGACCAAGTGATAATTTTTTCTGCAGGTTTTCGAAAAAAAGCTTTTATCTGTATTTTTCCACAATTCTGCAGCCTGCCTTAAAGCAATTAGAAATTAGTTATCTACATTTTCATACAGCTGAAGGCAAAACAGCATCAGGAGAATGCATTTGTAGGGAATAAAGACTGACTCCAGGATAGTGTCCATGGGCCCATTGATATTCCAAGTGTTCTCACTCTGGAAACCCAGCACAAACACCTGTATAAACAGGGACACTGCAGGGACACACACCACTGGCAGCAGCATCCTCTGCACTGTGATCTCACCTCTGTAGAAGTGAAAGAGAGCCCTGCAAAGGAAACAGCAAGGGCAGCTCAGTTTATCCTTTGTGCCCCTCATCTAAAGTCACACAGATGAAGGAAACTGTGCAGATGAAGGAGATTATTCTAACATGACATGCTGAAATCACAGAGGTGAGGCAGTTTATTTTGACTGCAAAAATAGAAAAAGAAACTGTGTTTTCACTTGTCCAGTGAATACACCAAGAGGAAGGGAAGCCCAGATGTGATGCTGTCACTGAGATACCCACTTGCTGGCTTCAGATTAGTTATTTATTAGCACTTTAAAATGAAAAAGCTGTAATAGATTGAGTGAGGAGGTGTGATAGGGATATAATTAAGAACAGCAACCTAATAAAATCTATATGTTAAATGCCAAATAAATGCCTACCCAGTGTAAAGAAAAAAAAAAAAACTGGGATATAAAGCCCAAGGGGATGATTAAATACATAAAAAGCAAACTGACTCAAAGTCTTTAGACTCAGTCTCTCTGAATCCCACAGTGTCCACGCTTGGCAGCACAGCAGCATATTGCTTTCCACCTGCCATACTTTCTGAATAAAGGAACCTGAGTCCCAAAGTTGGCTGCACAACTTTGGTTTGTGCTTAAAGTCGTTAATATCCCTACCTGGTGGGAGACAAATGTTGGAGAAGCAGCCACCAGACAAGTTGTCTGAAGAATTTGCTAAAAGCTGTCTTGAAGTTGCCGTCATTCACCTTTGCTGCAGCTTTGCTCCCTGTGCTGAAATAGAAAGATTCCTCCTGCAGGCACACTCCCTGTGCTGCATTTTGCCTGGTTCAAAATTAATTCTCAAAATAATACCTAAACATGTTTTTCTCAACATATTATCACTGCAACATTATGGCAGGAAATGCTGCTCTCCAGAAATGGAATTTCCTTGGTAACCCAAGTTCACAATAGTCTTACTCTGCTCAGAGGCACTGCTCTCTGCTCAGATATCCTTTCCTGATCCCTTCCAGCATTGCAGGGAGAAGTGGCATTTATCAGGACACTCAGTGAAAATTCTTCATTTCATTCTCTCTCCCAGCCATTAAAATCCGTAAAAGATTCTTGCCTCTTTAAGATACTGAAAGACTGGCATTAGTGATTTAAGGTTAATGAAACAGGAGATTCCAGGGTAAATTCCACTCTCACATATAGCAGCGGAACTCCAATGTAAGTTCAGTGAGCTTCGCTGTGTGGCAGCAGAGGAGCGAGGGCTCCTGCCAGGCCAGCAGGGTCGCTCATGAGCTAAGTGCGGACAGCATTTGGCACTCCATCAACTAGCTCAGTACAGTCATGCATGCCAGTGATCGACAGTATTTTCATGGAATATTCTGTATGTTATCCTGCTCGTTTGGATTATGTTTAAACAATAAAACACAAAATTGCAGGTTCCTGAATTGTGATAGCCGTAGGTTTTGTTGTTCTGTTCTGATTTCACAAAAACACACACATTTCTATTTTACATATGTGTGCATGCATGTGCATGGGCATATGTGTGTCTCAGCATATTGAAAACACATGTGTAATGTCTCAGTGAAGGAAAGCAAGCATTCTAGCTGAAATTTTCTCTTCCTGGAGATCAGAAAGTCTCCATCCCAGGTGGCAGACATGCTCTCTAGCCAGTCATGTTCCATTTCCCACTTGAGGCATTTTGGATTTGTGCAGTAATTGTACACAATAGAGTTGTAATGCTACACAGAAAGAATACAAACAATCTAGCTAAAAATGTATTAATTGTATCAGAACACATGCATATCTCAGGAGGGGGTAAATACTTCTATTTTTGTCTCTCGACTGCATCCTTTACTCGTTATTATTGTTAAATGCCCAAATAACAGAAAATAACAAATACCAAACCCAAAGTTACATCCTGAACAGGATAGCTTATTAATAATGGCATTGGCAATATATTATGCTAGAAAAAGTACACAATGGTTCTTCTGCAAGGTTTGTATTTCTACAATGCCGCAAGGAATGTCCTGGTCCCTTCCTCATTGTTCAGGCATAATCAGTCCCTCTTGGGAAGGAGAGCACTCATTGTATCTCCCTGTGATTTGCAACTCAGTTGCAGCGAACCGATTTTAGCAAACTGGGAGAGCGGAATTGAAACGGGATTCCAGGAATGTGATGCAAATCGCAGACCCAGTTCTGATCTCACATGTGCTAGTTAACATCTCAGTTTACAATTTACATCAGTGGAGTTATTCCTAATTTGTGATGGATTGAGCCTACAGAATAATATTGCAACATGCCTTTTTTAACAAAGAAAGGCCAACTTTCACAAAATTCCAAACACAGTTGCCTACTATAATAATCAAAAGCTCAGCATCTTGCAGGGTCACACCAAAGTCCACTCTATGCCATTTTATTGTGGGGAAGATTGTTTGGGATCAAATGGTCTCCTGCTTTAGCTAATGAACAGATAGGAAGAAAAATGAATGATCACAAGTAATTGCAACTTGCAAAGTAAATTACATCATTAACTGCTCCAGAAATCAATAATCAGGCACAAAAAGAAATTCAGTTGAGGAGATGACAGAAGAAAAAATAAATCTCTTGGGCATCTTGCCACTCTGGGGATTTTAATTTTGAGTTTTCCACTCCCATCTATCCATTCTTATTGCCCATCCATCAACCTCCTGATGAATATAAAGGACTCCAGTATGAAATGCCAGAAGATTGCTGGGTTGGTAGAACAATGGAAAGGGAGTCTTTCAGGTTTGGAGGAGGAAGGGTAAATCACAGATGACAGTTTAGAAAAGCTTGTCTCTGCTCTTGCTTTTTTCCCCTAACATCTCTCTTTAATAGCATTGGCAGTCTAATAACCATTTCAAAGGTAACCAAAATCGTTCTCATGGGCAAATCATCTGGAAATCTCCTCCTGATTGACTCTAACTACTGACATAATTTTTAATAGGAGTGCAACATGATATATGCCTTTGCTTATTGGTACAGTTTTAAGCAGGGACAAAGTGGTTGTGTAATCTTGCTTCCATGTTAGAGGCATTTATCTTCCACCCCTTTGTATTTACTATTTACATCCTCATAAGAATGACACTGTAGCCTTCATGATTAGCAATACTCCTTGATTTAATAGCATTTATGACTATATTTTGGGCTTTACTGATGAACACTGTGAGTTCTTCTGAGTGCCTCCTTGTGACAGGTTGTCTTCTATGGATTTTGACCAGAAGGGAGTTAAAAAGAGGAGAGGGGATCAAGCAGAAACCCTACATGGAAAACGTTGCCACCACTGTTGTGATTACATAGGTGGTGGCAGAAGACAACACTACTTCATTAAAAGAGGGTGATGAGTTAAAATGCTCATCCTACAGGAATGGAAAAATGGGGTGTGGAGAGAAAAAAAATGTTTTCAGGTAGTACAGCTGACGTGGTGAGCTGGACCCTGCTGCAAGCAGATACTATGTAGGGACACTGGATGCCCAGGCTCTGGTGAGAAAAGCTGGTGGGAGTGCTGTGTAACAACCCTCATGGCTGGAAATCCAGTTCCTGAAATGCAGTGCACTTGTGGGCAAACTGAGTCTGTTCATGCAGGAAGCATTTACTGGTTGGTGCAAGCGTTATTCAGTTACCCCTCCACAGCACCATGCCTCTTAGACACTCCAGAAACTGTCCAAATCCCAGCTCCCTGTGCAAAGCAAAGTGTGAACCTGCCACTTGGAAAGGGGCACAGGTAAGAAAGAAGATGTTAGTGGGTGCAGCTTTACCCAGAGACCATGAATCTGGCACAGCTCTGGCAGTTCTGTGCCATCACCAGGGCAAGAGCAATGAACTGCTCAGGCCACACTGTGGCTGCAGAGGCACTTGCATCATAGCCAAAATAGTCCCAAGGTTAACTACACATATGCTTTCCCAAGCAGCACTACAGCCTTGTATTCACCACCTTAAATCATGACTCTGGAGGGATGGAACAGAGAGAAGACACAGACCAGCAGGCTTGAAGGTGAATGGGAAAGAAGGAACCTGAAAACAATTTTTTTTTCCTTGCAATTAGAGTTTTATTTTGAATAAACAGGAGCATTCACAATTATGAGCATCTTTTACAGTTAACTACTGCTATTTATGTTGGCAATTATCAAGTGTCATATATGATTATTTTATAGCCTTAAACTTTGTCAGCTGAATGTGTAATCTTTAGCTCCCTATGTGTTTAAGACTTATTTTTACGTACACAGTTATGTTTTTATATCTGTGGTAATTCACCAGTCAAAACATGACATGCATGATTTTGGTTCCAATCTTTCCACTTTAATTCTGCTCTCTCCCCTTCCCTCCCCCCAGTAACCAGTCATATTTGACTGATCTTTTCAGATTAAAAACTAAAAAGGAAGAAATATGTCAGATTTATTTGCAAATTCTCCTTGTTGAGCCCTGTCACTTTAGCGACAGCCCTCCTCAAATTCTCTCCTCATTTGGATTTGAAAAGTGGGTGTAACCCTTTCAAGGCTGGACACATTTTCTTTGGATCATTTTCCTGCCTTTTCATTCAGAGATTGATCTTATTAATTGCAATAAAACTTAATCCACAGTATTTCCCATCACACATAAAGATGGCTTAAATCCCTTAGTTGCAGAGAATAGCCTGGGAAAGGACTTCCTATGTTCTAAAGGACAGATAAAAACATCCAGAAATCAGCAAAGCAATGTTTTTCTTTTACACACCTAAGCTGATTTTCTTTCCATGAGCACAAAAAGTCTAATTTGTATTAAGGAATACAGTGGGCGTCTTGAAGCTCCATATTTTTATATTGTATAAACTTATTTGTATATTTTATCAGGTCATCCTGATCAAAACAGGTTTTGTGAGAGTTTAGTTGAAGTTATCTGTACAAGCTCCTAACAAAACTGGTGCAGGACATGGTCCTCTCCAGGATCTGCTACCCAACACAAAGGGCAGTGCTGATTTCACCAAACTAAGGAAACAGACATGGAATAGGATACCAAGGATGGTTTGGGATTGCAACATGTCACTGCCCTGTCTGTCACCAAGGTACCTTTGAGCCACCTATACTGAGATGAATATTTTTCCCTCTTTACATTTTACAGCATTGAACCTAATTATGTGTTGGAATGAGTGCATGTTTTTTCCTTGACCATATCACTGGCATCCAGGCTGAAATGCCAACCTTTACATACATAATTAAAACAGTGTTTATAACAGCACAGTGTAGCAAAGCCTTTATTTTTGAGCAGAGTGAACTCAAAACACTTCTTTAAAATAATAATAAAAAGAGATTGAAAATATCAGTGAGAGCAAACCAGATGCAGATAGGAGTGAGCAGAAGCAGTATGGAGCTTGGCACAGCACTGGCACACTCATTTGCTAAGCATATGCCTTTTTCCATGTTACTCCTGCTTATTGTAGTTGGTAAAGGGTTTCCCCTTTTCACAGAGTATTTTTCCTGGGGTAATTTTAGCAGCACAGGCGTGAGGAGCCATTTTGTGCTTGGTGCCTGAAGAACATGTTGCCCTGTGTGCCAGGGGACAAATTTTTAAATAGTTTTCTTCAGTTTTCCCCTGTTAGTGCTGAGGCAACAGCACACGTGTAAAATGGACATGCATGTTATGCTGTATGTCTTTAAGTCTCTGTATGAATATTAACTAATTAATTAAAGGGCTGTGACAAGGTTGCTGCAAATGGCAGAAGCTGCAGGGGCTGCAGCTTGAACCAACCAGCTGCATAAGGGCCCAGAGAATGGGAAAGGAAGCAAACAAGCTGAAAGGTTGGAGCAAGCCAGCAAGAGGGCTTCTAAAATACAAATAAATTTAGCACATTAAGACTGGCAGCAGCTCGTGTAGGTTTAATGGTTATACTAAAAATGGACTGTCAATCTGTACTGTCAGCCTTTAGCACGGAGAGATTATAACCTAAGCCTTAATTACAGCAAATCAATGTTTTGACACATCATTTCAGGACAACAGAGGTCCCATAGTTGTCCTGGGTAGATTAAAAAAAGTTTTCTACTCCTAATTTTCACCAGGCTGTTGAGATTTCTGGCGCATAACTTCTGAGCACTTTGGTTTCTTAGTTTTCCAGGAGAATATGACTTTTCCTTGGGAAATAAGGTTAATCTGGTAACTAAATCCAAGGTCCCAGGTTATGTTCCAAGCTGACATATAAGCTCTGCTGACAGCCCAGTATTTGCCCTGATCTCTCTATTCTGGTTACTCTGGCTGTGATTTCTGTGCCTGTCTTCTTTGGGAGAAGGTCTGCAACAATTCAGAGTGAATGAGCATCGCAGGCACTATGCATCAGGACAAAACTACTGAGGAAAACGTGGTTGGTAGGGTAGGACCTCACTTTAGGGATCAAGTTTATCATAGATGGAGTAAGGAGCTGAGGATGTGCTTGATGCCAGTAAGTCACCAAGCATCACAATGGCTTCACAGATCATGACAGGTTTGTGTTTATTTGAGGGTGAGATCTGTTCTTTGCCTAACGTGTAACACAGCCCTTGCAATGAAGGTTTATGCACACCCTGATGTCACAAAAACCAGCTGGCTTAGGGATGACTAAATACAACACCTCAAGGGCTCAGCTACAGGCTGAGACAGAGCAGTCACTTCTGGCACATCTTTTCAGTTTTTCTTGCCCAGAAGAAAAAGCAGTGCTGAAAGCCCTTTCCCATGGGGTGAAGAGAGCAATGAGATATGAACGTAATCCTCCAAGAGTGTTTGACTGCCTTCCTGGGTCTTGAGGGGAAGCCCTTCGCTAAGGGAACTGGCTAGCTTGTGTCAGTGCCAGATAAAGAATTTTTTAAGACAGAGCATTAGAGAAAAGAAAAAAAATATCTTTTTAAAAAGGGGAGGGAGGAATATTCACAATTGCATGAATGGAAGCTTTGTCAACAGTTTTCTGGGGAGATAAGGAGGTGGACTGGCCCATCTCTGCACGGCATGGACACACTCGATGCCTTTGAGTCTCTCAGGAAAGAGCAAAAGGAGCTGCTGACATTTCTGCTTAAAAGGAAGAATCAATGAATCTTTGTTTCCCACTGCCTGCTTGTTTGACCTTATTGTGTTGTGGAATAGAAAAGAAATAAAAGAGAACAGTGAGAGGAGAGCAGGTTCGTGCTAATAAAATCCAAGACAAGATCACAGCCCTCTGATCATCACTGGAGATGCCATTATTTGGTTGTTGTCCTATTTGCTGCTGTTGCTCATTTCTGATTCTTGCCTTGCTGTAATAAGTCACACTCTTTCCAGCCATCATCCCTGTATTGACAGGCAAATGTCACCCAGGTTTGATTGACGTCCATTGCTCCTGAATACAGAAGTATGATTTAGGAATCAATTCTGTTTGTTTACTTAAACAGCTCTTTGTGTGCACCTTGTATATCTGTAAGCAGGACAAGTTATTTAATATTTTCTCTGCAACCATGCCACTAATATTGCACATTCACCTTCCCTCTCAGTCACAGAGGTGCCCACCAGACCTTGGGAGAGGAGAAGCCTTTCATGCACAACAACAACAAAAAAAAACCAAACCAAAAACAAAAGCAAAAAATCCAAAAACACCTCCAAGATTTAACAAAATGTTTTGCTGCCCCTGAGTTAAGCCAAAGAGATCTTCTTCTCAGGTTTTCAGGGACTTGTCAATTTGTATATACCCCGGACTTTTCTTTGGCTTCTAAACAAAAGGAACACTTCTCCCCCAGTGTCAGTTTACAAGCAGAGCAGCGGCTGGCTTAAACACCGGGAAACACAGTAGCCGGTGATGAGTATGTAAATTTTAATTCACAGGAAAAACTATTTCGTTCTCTGCCTTTATGGTTCCAGTTGGGATGAGGAGGAAGAGGGAGATCCAAAATTGCCAGACACGTTAATCTCTTTATTATTGTGGGAGGTATATTTTCAAATAACTTTTACTAGGACAATTGGTAAAACATCTCTGCATTTAAAGCGGCATTTCCCAGAAAACACAAACATGGCAAAGTGGCCTCAGGGAAGCGTTAAGCAGGAGGTGGATTGACCTTTTAATTCTCGATCGGTGACCTGAAGGGTACCCAGAGGCTGCTAAGCACATCTCTTCCTTTCGGTCTGCTTCAGAAAGAGCTGTCATCGCAAGATGCAGCTAGTGAGTGAGGCTCACGATTTCGCTGTTCATCCGTTTGCGGGAGGGGTGGGGGAGGGAGAAAAGAAAAAAAAATATATATTTCCCACACTGCCAGAGTAATGCCAAACTCTCTGTGAGTGGGAAGAGCAGAGCAGATGCTGGAATGAGATGCCAAAGCAGCTCCCCTTTCCCCTGCGCTTTTGGGTGCCTATAAATTGCTCCAGCGCGCTCGTCAGCCTCCTCCTCTCCTGGCAGGTGGCACCCGGGCAGGATCCCGCTCTCCCTTCGGCTCCGGCTCCGGCTTCGGCGCGGCGGCGCGGGCACTGGGCGGCGGGCACCGGGGCGGCCGGGAGGCGCGTCCCCGCTGAGGACTGTCGGCTCTGCGAAAAGAGAGAGAGGGAGGGAGAGAGAGAGCGAGGAGGCGAGCGGGGCGATCGCGAGAGGAAAGGCAAGTTCCAGGGAAAGTTGACTCGGACTGGCACAGCCTGCAAAAAAAAAAAAGTCGATCGCCAGCGGGAGCATAAAAGTGCGGGCGGCCGGGGCGCGGCGGCAGCTCTCCCTCTCCCGCTCCGCTCCGCTCCCTC
>VYXF01005649.1:78170-105661 GCA_013397295.1 Polioptila caerulea
AGCTGGCGGGGAAGCTGCGGGGAGAGCCGCCCCGCTCCGCCCCGAGTGTCCGAAGGCTGCCGAGGGCCCGGGTGTTCCGCGCGGAGCCGAGGCCGCCCGGGCTGCTGCGTGAGCGCGGACTCGACGCGCTCTCCTCTCCGAGAGCCGCGCCGCAGGTGCCTCTCCCAGCCCGCTGTCCGAGCAGGGCAGCTCCCGGCCCGCCCTGGCCGCCGTCCCGGCCGCGGAGCGCTGCCCGCAGCTCTGCCGGGACGGGAGCGGGGGGCGGGAGTACCAGCAGCGCTGCCCCCGCAGGGGCGAGAACAGCTCGGCGCTCCCTCGGGGAGGGGAAAGTCCTCGGCAGGAAAGAGCCAGGGGCGGTGGGTGAGCTCAGGAGAGGGTGGTGCTGTGTGGGGAAAGGGTGAGGTGGGTGGGAGGAACGCATCCACGGCACGGGACGGGGCTCCCACGCAGCGGAGCGCCAGGTTTGACACGCTCAGCCCCCGGAGGGGAGCGAGGCTTCTTCTCCCTGTCAGGAGAGCCGGTGATAGAGCGAGCCCGGCGGCCGCAGACCCGAGCCCTTGGCGGGCCGGCGCCTGCTGACGGACCGTGCTCGGAGGCACACTGGGCGGCCGGAGAGCCCGGGCAGGACCCGGGTCTGTCGGCATCCCCTGGGCAGGATGAAGACATCGGAAATAATTAAAGGCCTTGCGATGCTGCCGTCTGAAATACAGAGGAATCATCCCTTTCAATTAGGATAAACGTAGCTACTGCGCTCGCAGGGGCTGTGCATGTTACATTGACCCCAGGGAGCTGTTCTTGGCAATTTTGCGCCTCTTCCGTGCGTAGTTAACAGACACGGTTAGGCTGGCACTAATTCCTACGGCGCTTAGAGGCACCGCCACCCCTCCAGGCTTTGGGAGCCCAGGGACAGTGCGAAGCGCCCAATCGTTCCCGTGTCCCCGGAGCTCCGCAGTGCTCCCGCCGGTACCCCGGCCCCCCGTGGGGCTGCAGGCCGAGGGCCCCGCCGCGCACCGGCGGCTCAACAGGTCCGTGAGCGCCCGAGCCGTCCCGGCGCCGCAGGGCGGGCTGGCGGCCCGGGGAGCCCGGAGCCAGCGCTGCCGCTCTCCCGGCGCTGTTCGCCCTCCGGCGGGGTGCGCCGGGGGTGGATCGGCTCCCCGCCGTGTCCCTAGGACTGAACACCGGCCCCCGTGTCCCCGCCGTGCCTGGCGGCCGCGGAAAAGCTCCTTCGTTTGCGCGTCTCCTCCCCCGCCGAGCACGGCCGGCTGGCGGCCCTTTGTGCTCGGCGCGCACGGGAGCGGCGGCGGCCAGTAAATTAATCTGATATGCCACTTAACCTTTTGTTTATGGCTCCTCAGAAGGACTGTAAAAACAGAATAATGAGGACATCAGCGGCAATTAATTAAATTAGAAAATGTCTGTCATAAATACTGTCTCAGCAGATGAACCAGGACTGGTAAAACAAAGTACATCCTAATATATTCACTTTGATATCTTCCTACAAAAGCAAAATTGTTCACTGCAGGAATACAATTTTACTTACAATTCAAGAACTGATCTATTTTTACCCCTATTTATAATGTTGTAGAGTGTTTATTTTCCCAAATCCTGAAAAATAAATATGTAGCAGTAGTTTTAAAGAAGCATCCAATTACAAATATTCAATTGAACCTGAGGTCTAACTATTTCCAAACACAGGTATTTCCAGTGCCAGACATGAGACAAATTAAACTCATAGTTATTCAAAGAAGAAAGAAAAAACCCACTCAAAGAGGAGATCTATGTGAAAATGTGTATGTACTATATAAGATAGTTAGGTAAATACCTGGATATAAATGGTTTTAAATCGACCCAAAGTTTTAATGCCTCAGTGATTGATTATGATTTATACTTGAAACACTAAATGCTGATGTGACAGGCTTTATGTATATTTGCAAGAAAGCTCAGAAATTTTGGAAGTAAGTAGTTAAATGGAGTGACAAAGGCAACATTATAAATCCAGTGTTCTCTAATAATACAAAACTCCAAAACATTGAAAACTGTATGACTTACAGGAAAAAACCCCACATTCCTAAGCAATATATTTGTGGAACCTCAAGGTCCCCAGTGTTACCACATGTCTGCTTTAATGGTTATCAAGCTTGATCAGGGAAGTGCTTAGGTATGTGTGTGCAGGTTAGGAGTGCAGCTTCATGACAGAACTTACATGGAACTTGTGAAATGTATTGTCTCATAATGCTTTAATTTTGAGATACATTTACCCTCTTGCAGCAGTACAGTCACTGAGAATTCATTTGAGACTCTTCTCCTAGGCTTTAAAAAGAAATTGCTCTGGCTAACCAAGCAAGAAGGTAAACCCACTAAGAATGACATACAGGAATTTTGCTGCTACGCACAGGGCAGTAAGATCTACATTTTGGTTTATAGACTGTCGATACCCAGAATCTGTTGTTCGTTTTGGTTTTTTTTTCCAACCAGTATGTATTATGTAGAATCTTAAAAATGAAATATCCATTGCTATTGTAGTCAGTGTCCATATGCTGACTCCCTTAGGATAGTCACTGATGTAATTCAAATTCTCCCTAAGAATCCACAAGATTTTACACAAATCCACAAAGTAGCATTTCATTAGGAAGTGAATGGGAATTTGAAAAGTCCTTTAAACAATTTTTCTTACCATTATGCAAGATACTGGTGAAAGTTTTCCTAGCTTGTCTGTAGCCTTTTCACTCCTGCCCATTTGCCCTTTCCATTTCCACTGCCAGCAACCATCTTAGTCTGTTATTTTCTCTGGAAGGTCTTTCCAGGGTTAATGGCTCAGAGCCTTAAAGTCTGCCCTGCTAGCCACTATTCCAAAGGAAACATCCAGTACTTAGAATAATTACTGCTTAAAGAAACTAGCAAAATAGATCACCTCTGTAAACAATACCAGGCAAGTCAGAATCAAGAAGTCCTGAAATAGTCAGGGTTTATCACCATGGCACGTATCAGTTTAAATTTGCAGCCTGTCACAGCTCTGCAAGCCTTTGCAGCCTTTCTCACTGTTCATACAGGATGCATAAAGAATTTCCACCTACTGTGATTTTTAAGCTTCATAATGCCATAAGATCCTGCATGGTAAAAGAACCCCCTCCTTTTTAACATTTCAATATTAATGTGAAATCATATCACATGAAAATTTAATCTGGAAATTTATCATGTAAACTTTGAAAGGAATCCATGGAAAATTGTGACTTATAGCCTATTTTTTCAGTTCAGAGCAGAAAAAATCCCACATATAGTACGCCAAGTCATGCATTATTACTTAGTTCAGATTTGCAATGCCACTAAATCATTTACTGCTCTGTAACTATGCTAGAACAAAGACAAGCAACAAGCAGATGACGTGTTACACTGAAATAAATCACATACAACCATGTTTAAATATTTTACCAAACAGAGTCAAATTATATATAAACGATTTGGAGACTTACAATGGCACAGGCTGTTCATTGCTGGAAACAAACATACATCTTCAAATTACAGATTACTTTCAGTTTGTAAGAAATGTCAAATTTAATCAGTAGTGGAATACCAAGGGAGAAATGGGGAAAAAGGTATGTTTAAAGGGAAGTTGCAAATGAAAAGCCCTCAATGACTTGTAAATTCCAAAAACCTCTTACAGCAAATAGTGACTTGCCTGTGATTTTTCAAAAGCGAATTTCTTAAAACATAGTGAAATTAAATGTTTGCTTAATGAAATGTGGTCATAGCAGTTTTCCCAAACCCAGACTGCTCCCGTGCATGTGTGTGTGGGGGGTGTACTTCTTGTATTCTTTTTTGCAGCATGATCCTATTGCTTAGTATGACAATAAACTGCTTCTGGAAAAAGTCCATCTTGGGAGCTCCCTGTGGGCCTCCCTGTGGATCCTCAACATTGTCAATCACTTGTCCCACTGCTACAAAAGTCACACCAATGTAAAACCGGTGCACAATCAGATCCAGTTCTCCAGTTCTCCCAACTCCAGCTATTCTTACACATATTTTTAAAAAAGCTCCATACATCTACAGAAGATCGGGCAGTTGTGTATTCATCAGATGACTGAGAAAGGAGAATATTATTGCCTTAAGTTTCAGAAGTACAGTAGGGGAAAATAAGCAATAGCTTATTAGGAATAAACTATAATATACATTGCCAGATGTTTAAAGGGGCAGCTCATGCATGTCGAATAAAATTTTGAGCATATGCTTTAATTTCACCAGGCAGGAAAAACTGCCTGAGTTTTCTTAACCAGTCATTCTGTATTTTATGTAGGTTCGAGCTAGTGCGATTGCTCAGGATGCTGACCAGAACTACGACTACGCCAGTAACAGCGTGGTTCTTCACCTGGAGCCAGGAGATGAAGTTTACATTAAATTAGATGGAGGAAAAGCACATGGAGGAAACAACAACAAATACAGCACATTTTCTGGATTTATTATTTATGCTGACTGATAATGAGTAAAAAGACCCACCAAACCAGTCGAGAAACGAAGCCTGCTCTTCTAAGCGATGGATTTGCGTGGCAAAAGTCAATGAAACAAGCACCCCGGCAGAGAGAGACCACCAAACACCTCAGCAGCGGGGGGAAAAGTCGAATGCTACCTGATTCACATCTGTACAACACAGAGAAACCTTACGTTACAAAACCACAAACCAAGTTAAACAGATGTGTGATCCACTTCCGCCAAAGCAAATACTTCCTCATTGTTAGTGTCCATGTGAATGAAGTTCTACATAGATCCAATTTTTATAGGGAAGAAAAGCCCACCTAAGGACGCTGAGTTATTTCTTCAGTGTATATGATACTTTGATGTGTTATGATCTTGCTGCTTTATCCATACTTCAGCTTTGGTTCTTGTGACTTACCTGCTAACAATGATGCTTGGAGTCCACTCATAGTGTGGTGAGGAATGATTTTACAATAAAAGGAAGAGGTAATCAAAATATACTTTCTCTCTGCAAAGAAATTGTTTGCCTTGTACTTTTCTTACCCTTCCACTTAAAACTAGAAACTAATCAGCTTCAAGCCTTAACTCAATGTTCCTGCTTTTTAGGTTTACATTAGAATTTTAACATAAAATTAATCCAGTGGAGTTATTTAAATTTTGTCTTTCCCTTAGCTGTCCTCTAAAAGAAAAAGAAAGATAGAAGAAACACTATTTTCCCCTGAAAAATATAATGGTTGACAAACTATTCCATTGGACCAGATCCTTGATTCCACCAAAGCAAATGGCAAAACTCTCATTGCTATTACTGGAAAAGGGATTTGGCTTTGAATTTGTATACATGTAAATATATATTTAGGCAATTATTACAGGCCCATTCTTGATGGTTAGTTGTGTAAATATTTAGAAAGCCTGGCATCCACATCATCAGACTAAGGCAGAGTGTTTTCTTTGCAGCAATTAGTCTTCATTAGTCTTTTAGCACTTAGTCTGTACCTGGGATCTACTTTTAATAAAGTAGTTATGGATTAAGATACCGCAGATGTTCCACTAGAATTTCATAGGAATATAATGGGTCAAAACCATAATTGTGTCTTAGGTGTCTTGTCTCACTGAAGTTAGTGGGATTTTTCCAACAGAGGAAGAGTGGGAGATTTGACACATGAGAAAATGCTGTCACACAGACCTTTTCCATGGAAGCTAGTACCAGTTTGTGGTAAGGTGTGCCTACGAGATGGACACAGAGAAGCATATTACCAAAAATGATAACACATATGCAAAGAAAGAAGCAGATATTTACATGCAAAATAAAGTGTGTATTAAAACCTATTTTTCTCATTCATATAGATATAGATATATAAAGTCTCAAAGAAGCTTAATCCATATAGAGGATTAATGGCTTGGAGAATTAAACTAAACATAGATACATAGTTATAAAAATGCTTTAAAATCAGTCATAGCAGTAATGTCCACAGAATTTTTTTATTCAGAAAACGGATTTATTATTTGTTTTGGTTTTGGGAGGCTATTTCTCTCAGGTTAAAATTTGCAGATTTCATTCTAAATCTAAATTTCAGCAAGATTATTATATTTCTTTAGCACAGTTTGTTATGTCATTTATTTTTAACCTTTTGGCAAAATCAAGGTAACATTTCTATAAATCATTAAAGAGTAAGAGAGGCTACCCCTAGCATGGCTATTTCATATACTCTGTCACAAGCAACCTTGTCTAATGTAATAAGGGTACAAACTCAGATTTATCTGCACTGAAATTTCCGAAGTATCTGCCACCCTGATAAAAAAGCTCTCCCATGCTGGCTACTCAGCAAAAGTCTGACAGAGATTTTTATGTATCTCCCTAAAAATCTCGTTTGAATGAATGAACCTTTTCCTAAACAGAACATGTTACTCCTTCTGTTTTGAGCTGTCCAATTCAAAACAAATGCTGAGTAAGCCCAGGCTGACTGAGAGGATTGCCAGGCCAACTCACCCAGGGTTTACAAGGGGACATCGTGCTGCCAGCTGCTTGTGTACACTCCCCCCAGACAATGCTTTTACCTTACAACAAAGTGCCAGCCTGTGTCTGTACTCTGCAGTGGTTACTCCTGTTTAATTCCTGTGAGGCAATTATTTTATTAACAGGTGTGTCCCTGACTTGTCTGTTCGCCCCACTGTTGCTGTTGCTGGCCAGTGCACTCCCACAGCAGTGTAGCTAGAGATTCCCTGTGAAGTGTCCAACAGTGCTGCACCTAGAGCTAGAGGCCATCCACAACCAGCAGTGTGCACTTACTATGGTGTTTATTGGTAAAGCTCAATACCACGAGACATACATGGTCAAATCTGAAGGAGCTTCTGAAATCAGGCCACCACTGCTATTGGATAAGAACATTTTTTGGATAAATCACCTGCCCTGGTTAAAGTTAGACAAGAGCAAAGAACACACTTTATGTGAAAACCACATATAAGGCAAAAATTTCTTCCTTTTTCATCATATCTTGATATACTGATTTGTAAAGACATATCACAACCTTTGTTATAACTATTACAACTCATTAAAACTGTATTATGTAATATATTTTGAGTGCTGGTGTTGCATCCTTACAAAAAGAAGCTGGTATGTGTCAAGTTTTACATGATTGCTGTGAGACTCCAAGTTCATGATAAAAAACTAATGCAATTAGAAAAAGACATCTGTAATAATATTGCACATAGTTGAAGAGGTGATCAAAATCCTTTATTCAAAAATATATTTTTCCATGTATTTTTTACATTTTCAGATACAATTAAGTAAATTGTTAAACTAGAAAGAAACATTTTATTTTTAGATTTGAGATTGCTCTTGCCTTCTCTTGTCTATGGAAGCTAATTAAAACATTCAGATCTTTCATTAAGTATTACTTCAAGAATATGAGGATAGTGAGAAGATTGACAGTATTACAAGGATTAAAATCAGCCCCTGGAGACAGAAAATTTTACTGAAAACCATAATTTCCTTCCAAGTCCAGGTGAGACATCTTCAATAGTTTGGAGGTAAGATTCAGTAACAGTATTAGATTATGCTTTTGAAACAATTATTTTAAGATTTCAGTTGAAAAGATTCTGTAGGTAAGCTCACATTCCATAAATCATTCATGAGCAAACTTTCAGAAGGGAGAAAATGTAGAGACAGCGCACAAATTAAAAAGAAAAGTTATAATCAGTTTATTTGCATCTATTTAAAAATTTTCAGTTTTTCAGAATTTTTTTTAATGACTGCTCTACTGAAATCTGAATTTTATCAAGCTTCCTTATAAATCAGGTATATTTATTCATTATTCTTACTTAAAAGTCAACCACCGCTTTGGATTTGCTAGGAGTATTTTATCAATCTTATCTTGGGATATGCCTCTAATTAGCATTTTAGGAACTATATTTTTTAAGATATGTGAATATCCATGACCTCCATATTTCATCAACCTGTTCTTGGTGTGCACATCATGAGCCATCAGAATTCTGTCTTCATAGCCTTCATCAATCAGCATACGAATCCTGCAAAAGTTAGAAGCATCCCTGTCAGTGAAAGTTCTTATTGCAACAGCACAGAATCCACCAGGATTTACATTTCTTACATTACAGTACTGCTGGACTGTATTATAACAGAAAATACTTAAGTGCTCAGAGGATATACTCCTTACATTTACCTGAAAATAAAATGCATTTTTTATTGCATGAAAAATACCCCACCTCTGAAAACACCCCACACATCAAAATGGAGAAGTAAAACCCTTTCCTTTTGGCACATGACTTTGCATTTCCAGGCCCACTAAGTCCACAGAGGAATTCAAAAACTCCAGCATCACCACGCACTGGACAGGTTTTATATAAATGAGTAAATAATAATTTCCAACGTAAATTCCTTCTCAGCAGGTCACTTCTTGCTGCTGTCACAAAGCTGGTCCAATGACATTTGCTAATGACCAGACTCTGTGTGTGAGAGTCTTTAAAGGAGCCTGGCCCAATTACACAAATACTTTCATATCTTTGGTCAAATCCCATTTAGCAAAGCAGGTTAATAAGAACTTGAAGTTGCCAGTATCATACTCCATAGAGACAGTTATCATCAAAATACATTTCAAAGATATTAATTAAAGAAGATAAATAAGACTGGCATGGCACAGCACTAGCACATGCCAGGAAATAAGAGGCATTAATTAATACAGCAGTGCAGCTAAACAACCTTGGCAAAATGACAAGTCAGCTTGGAAAAAGCAGTAATCCTTCTGGGCACACTCCTGTAGCAGGACTGCTACAGGTCCTTCTGTTCCATGTTTCATTGAGGTAGCCTTACTCCCTTGATCAGCTAATTTTTTAGCATTTATATTATGTGGATGTCTACACTCCTGTATTGCATGACTGTTGAGTTTCTCAGTAAGCTTCCATTGAGTTTGGCAGAGGATTGCAGCACTGCAGGGGCAGGGACTGACAGACCAGCCCTGGAAAGTGCTCACTCCTCATGAAGGCCTCCAATTCCATCACTTGCCAGCACTGTGAAATTCTAATCCTTACCTTCCCGACAATGCCTTGATCAGCAAGAAAACAAAAACTAGCCTTACAAGTAGCCACACTGCATCTGAAAGCCCTTACTGACATTTTTTATTACAAGTGGTTACAAGGAGAGACGTGTGGCAGTATCTAATCAGCATGGGCAGCAAAAAGAAGGCAAATTGGATAGAATTTGGTAAAATGTTACTGTTTTTCAAAAACCCACCATATATTGTGCCATACAGTACATAACACAACAAAAACCATAGTCTGACAACATCACAAGAATCTCCTCCAGCCTGAAGTACAGAGAGACCACAAGCCAACCAGAAAGTAAGAGTAATGGCACTGGAGGGACTAAGTTTTTGTGACCAAACATATTAGAATCATCCCTTTTAATACTGGACTAATTTCATGGGTTGGGGAGGCATATGATCCTTTCCCTTCTGTAACCATTGCTCCTTTTTGCTCATTCCTCTATATTTAGTAAGTACCTGCTTCTGACTCCAAACTGCTCCAGAACAGAAGTCAGTGTTTTCCTTGCATTGGCAGCAGACTGCAGCCAAACCGCTGAAGCACACAGGCACCAAAACTGTGTCAAGTAGGTACTT
Organism: Polioptila caerulea; assembly: GCA_013397295.1. Classification (NCBI taxonomy): domain Eukaryota; kingdom Metazoa; phylum Chordata; class Aves; order Passeriformes; family Certhiidae; genus Polioptila; species Polioptila caerulea. The sequence continues at coordinate 87,767 of VYXF01005649.1, forward strand.
TATGACTGCAGAAGTTTGTGTTTTGAACAGTAAAGATGTGAACAAGTATTCTCCATCCAGTATTTTCCTTTAGAGGTCAATTTGATTTCTACCTCTGTGGTGCTGTTTGACAAAACAAAACCCTAAGGAGATTGCCCCAGCCATCCTTATTTCACTGTGGGTACGTCAACATAACTCAAATACACATACACTGTGCAATGAGAAGACAAATCTTTCATCTTTTCTTCCTATGAACAGCCTGCTGCAAGAAATACTCAGATGCTAGAGAGTTTCAGGAGGGGCAATAGTGGATGAGCAAGTATCATGGATGGAATGAAAACTCTGCCACAGTTGAACATGCACTTGTTATCCAAGGCTTAGTCCAATAGCCTCTCTATATATTCCCCTGTGCTTCCATAGATGTTTACTCTCCATGGCATAGGAGAGGGCAGGAGGCACAGCAGAGAGAGCAACTTTACTCATTCTAAATGTTGAAACTGTGGATTCCTTGCAACAATTTAAAATACTGAGTGCAAGACTGAGAGCACTGTTAAGAGAAAAACAACTTCTAGCATGAAACGCATCACCAAACGTTTGGGAGGGTGGAAGAATAACCACAGCACATTCTTAGGAGAGAAGTTTGAAAATAGATTAGTTTCAAGATTAATCTGACAATGAGGGGGAGGGAAGCTATGTCTGAGATCTAAGGGAAAGCTAGAAGTTACTTAATTAGTGATCAGCAATCATAAAATCTTTCTCATCAAGGAGAGTGAAAGAACTGTTTGTGACTCTGGAAGGTAAAAAGACAGGCAGGATGGCAACCCACCCCTCAGACACCTGCCACTTCACTGCTCACAAACACTGTGGACAAACAGGATGGCAGCATCACGCCTCCAGAAGGAGTGGAAGGAGTGAGGTGTCCACTCCCAGCTGATCCTACCTTCTCTCAGACAGTTTCTGTACAGAATGTATCTCCTTGGCAAAACTTTGTGTTAGCACAGCACAACAGATTTGCTGTGCAGCTGAGCTGAGACTGCAGGTGCTGACGAGAAGCAGGGAAGAGGTATCCTGCCAGTGGGGCCAATATTTTCACATTGTGAGTGAGTGTGAGGAGCATGGGAGCTCTGAGGAGACAGGAATCACATCCTTCAAAACAGAGAAAGGGCAAAAGGACAGGGGGAGGAAAGGTAATAAAGTGCTTTTTCAGGATGGAAGCACAAATCCATCCAAAACAACCAATGAGTTTTGCTGGGTTAGCAAACCAGTGAGGAGATATAACTGGCTCAGATGATCCTCGGCAGCAGCACTAAGTTTCCAATACTATGTTTCAAACAGAAGTAATTAATCCTAACATAAATGCAGTATTTCCAGCCTTTTCGTTTTTACAGACTGTATAAATTTGACCAGATCAGCATGGAATTAGGACAGAGAGTGAAGCTAAAAAAGCTCTTGATCTTCTTCTCAAGTAACTTCCTACAACACTGTGATTCTGCATCTCCCTCTCTTCCTCTAGAAGAAATGATACATGCTGCCCTAATGGTGTGACAGCAGCAGGGGAAATGGCATTATTTCAGTATGATAGAAGACAAATTTGAACAAGAAGCAGAATCCCTCTGTGATGGTCTTAAAACAAGAACCAATAATATTCTTTTATCAATGGCCATGCTATAGCTAAAACTGCATGGGAGCAGATACCTTGCAATTCTTTCATTGTCGTTCGGCATGTCAATATCCGGATGGAACTGGTAATGAAGGAATTCTGTACCAAATAGGTCATACTCTAAGTAACATCCGAGTTTAGCAAATTCAAGAAGTTTCTTCTTATCAAATATGGTCCTGCAGAACATATATAACACAGAGTCAGCACTGTAACAGGAATAAAACACCTTATGGTATGAGGACAGGTATTTTGTGACCCCCTACTTGCAAAGAAAAAACCCAAACAATCTGAGATGTAATTCACCCATTTGAAAAACAGGACTCCTGTTTGACACATGCAACTTAAGATGATACACAACATTGTCCTTCTTATATTCATTTGGGATTTCATGCATTAAAAAACCAAACCAAAACCAACTCTTTCCCCATGAAATAATGAAAATCTCTATGATAATCTTTAAAGGGAAACAGGAAAGTTACTTACTTTTGATATCATTAACCCTCTCAACTGACAACCTAACAAGGAAGGACATTTAAGGAGGAGGTTAATTCATAGTGGTACTAAAAAACCCCAAACAAACAAACAATGGATTACTTACACAAGAGAGATTTACTTTCCCAAAAGAGTTACAGGAGACAGTTTCATCCAGGGCTTGTTTCATCCATCACACACCAGTAATATACAACTTTGTCTATTCTGTACAGTGTACAGTGATGTTTCTAGATTGCCATGAGAACAGCAATACATCATTGTTTGCACTGGGATCTGGCCATAACACCTTAAGGAAACGCTCTCACCAAAATACGAAATGGCACTGTGATTATGTGGGACATGGGCTTTGCAGCAGATTTGAAAAGTGAAGGAACAAAGCTTCTAACACCTCTCACTCATTTGGAAAAGAACACCAACAGAAATAAGAGCTCTCTGGACTATTTTGGGTTTTCTTTGAACCATTTTTACCAACTGCATAAGCTGTCCAAAGAAAAACAAAAACAGTCAAATGATATAATTTTATCTTTAGAGCTGCTACGAAATTTCTTTTTTTTTTTTTTTTAAAGAGGAAATTAAATTTCCACAAAAGCAGCACAGTTAAACAAAAGGGCAGCAGTTTGTCGGGGGATTTTTTTATTATTGCAGATATTGATGTCACAAAGCAGTTTTATCTTATACAATTACATCATAGTCTGTTGCTATGGAAATGACTGATGTCACAATTTCAATATTATGACTTAACAACAGATCAAGTAGGAGGAACAGATGGGTTGAGAGAGAGAAAACCCATGTTCAACCAAGCCTGCCATCAGCAGGAGTGTAAGACTTGCCAACTGTAATTAATAAAAATGTTATTTTAAAATAAATTTTACAGTTTACAGAGACTGAACATTTATCACCAAACGAGTTTTCAAAGTGCAGAGCAAAAGAACAGATTATTTTAGATCCAGCCCTGCTCGGTTCACAGGGAGACAATCACCAAGAGTATTCAATTCTGTGCAGGTGGCAAAAACACCCAACAATCTATTTCAAAACCACAGCCAGAACAGTTTCTTTTGAAAATTATTGTTAGTGTCATGCTTTTGGGTGTACTATCCCAATGAAGAGACAGAGAACTTAGTTTCTTCAGCCACTGGGTCCCACTGTGAGCCACAAGGATGCAGCAACAGCAGCAGCTCCCAGTTCAAATTGCTGATCTCTGAGCTGGAATTGGGTGTTTGGGCAACACTGTCCCTGAATAGCCCTGAGCTCAGGGAAAAGGAGGTGGGACATGGTGAAGCACCCTGTAATTTGGACCTCAGCCACAAATACCATGGGCACAGACACCAAACTGTTATGATGCCCCAAATTCCTAACAGCTGTATGAGTCTCCTAATAAAAGCCACCCAAGTGAGTTGAGACAAGATGTTGATCTTTATAACCTCAACCCCTAACAAATGGCTAAAGCCAAGGCTTAATAGATTTTGCTTCCAGCCTTTAGTACACCATAGTTCCATTATGGATACTTGCTACCTTTTGTTCTAAGGTGCTACATTGCAAGACATAGTAGCTAGTTTTAGTTCTATTATTTAATTGTAAACCCACTGGAAAACTACCATTCTGTCTATGTGAAATGCAGACTTGAGATATGGAGCTATGTACAAATTTATCTCACATTTAAGGGACTGGGATGCTCCCACGTGGAATTTTCTTACTGGAGGAGACTTAAAATGTTAAATGCACATTGCAAAGCCAGACTTCACAGTAGTTTATGTTATAGCAAGTGCCAATCTGAAAGTGTGAAAGTAATGATAGAAAGAGATAAAAGGAAATGTCATATTGTGCATCAGTGGCTGTTACTGAAATTGCAGCTCTGTTTTCCTACTTATATTGCTTAATTTCTATCAATTAATTACTTAATTCAACAATTTACAACAGTGTATAAGAGGCAAAAAGCCATAATTGTAGGTTTATGTTGTATCAGAATGGTTATGTAAGTCCTGATACCTGCAGCTTGCTCAGTCCTCTTTCACAAAAAGATACAAGTAATCAGTCTTTCCTCAAAAAGGGGTGAAAAATACAGCTACAAATACAGTGGAACACAGGTAAATACGTGAAGGTAGTAATTTATAAATATTCAAATATCATTTCATGGCATGAATTTTACGCTCCTAAAATCATCAAGTAAAACAAGGAGCTCTGTGTGAATAACAAACACCTGTAGCTCGATTTGCAAGCTCTTAGAGCCTGTAACCATGAGAAATTGGGAGCACAGTGCTGTTGCCTGTATTACATTCACACTGAGGGCAAACAATCCAATTGCTGAGAATCATATGATCACAAACAGTCTCCATTATTCAGCAACTGGCCAAACTAATCAATGCTTGGACATACTCCAGCTCACCATGACCAGCACAAGGTCATACAAAACCGATTTGGTAACAGAGGTTGTCTTTCTAAGCTGGAGACAGAAAAGCATCCCAATTTCTCTCCATGCCTCATGTGGAGCTCCTGGTTTTTGCTCTTGAGGAAACTAAAAAATTTAACTATCTGGTCTATACTATGAACTATCCAAAACCCAACTATTTTCTTTTTAGGCAGTATTTCCTCTGTCTGGCAGTAGAACGTTAAAAATCTGCCTTTTGCTTTGATCCAGACTCCAGCCAAATCAAGGAAATCTCCATTAGCTTCAGAGAGATTTTTGGCAAGGCCATAAAGACTGATCCAGTTTTCAAAAACACTGGAAGCACAGAAACTTCCAACCTAATTTAGTGAGAGCTGCTCAGTGTCCAATGCTTTGTAAATATAGGGATTTGTGTAGAGATACAAACGAATGGAATTCCCATTTTTAAAATGTGGCTACAATTATTCCTAATTCCTCTGCCAGGCTTTCAAAGACAGCATTTAAAATACCAAAATCTCTTATCAATGTGAATCTAAAAGCTGATCCTGACTGAAGTGCTGGAGGCAGACCAAGCTCTATATAAGCACTTACTTTTAAGTCAGTAAACTTGAGGATAACACTCTACTTTTCCCAGTGTAGTTCTGCAGAATCCCAGTGAGTTGTGGCAACACTGCAGGAAGCACAGCAGGAGAGTAAAAAAAAGAGTCAAGGTGAGACATGACTGTCTTTGAAACATCAGCGCCAGCTTCCTGCAGAATGCGGATAACCTGGAAAGGGGAGTCGCTGTTCCTGCCAGGATGGATGATAACAGGGCACCCAAGCTGTGACTGAGCCTGTGCTGTTGCCTGAAGCACTCTGTGCTCACTTGGAGTCAAAGGCCAGGAGCAACCTATTTCGCCCACCACACCACACTTGATATTAGTCCCATCTGCTCCTTTCAGTACCTCATCAACGATAATCTTGGTCAGCTAGAGAACAGCAAAATGAGATTTTTGGTTATTATTACTATTTGTGTTAAATAGCATCAAATTTGGCCTATGGACACTGGGCTAGTTACACTCCCAAGGTCTTTCTGAACTTATTTAATTAACAGCTGGGTGTGTGAAAACATTGCAGTTAAAATCTGGTTTCTGTCAACTAATGTTATGCTAGCCATTCACTAAGACCAAAATAAACACAGAAGCAAATCAATTAAACAGTATCCAGTCACACATTTGTCCAGGTTTGCCAAGAAAGCTGGTCTACATGCAATTTGAACTCTGATTTAGGCAGACACGAAGTTTACTTTTTTTTTAAAAAAAAGATTAGTTTATTGCAAAATCTTTGCCTTGCACTCCAGACACAATTCAATGTAATTTTTCCAAAACAAGAGATTAGAGAATAAGGAAACCTTGTCATTCAGATAGGGAAGGGAGAAACTCTGCCAAGCATCCTGAAGAGACAAGTTTAAGGCAAAACCTGCTTATAGGAATGCCAATATAAAACAACAGGAGCTCTGCTGACTTCAGAACTACAAAAACAAAGCTCATTTGACAAATTTACCGGACCAAAATTAACCTGCTTTAGAGCATGCACAGACAAAACCCTCGGAAATGTCTCAATAAAACTACTTTGTTATAAAAGCTTTAGTTTTTCTTTCCCAGAATAGGCCATATATCTAATCATACATTCAGAATTGAGAGCACAAAATGGCCCTGATGATGGCCTACCTTCTAATTGCTGAGTACAGGAAACCTGTGGGTCTCCATCAGTCCACCAAACACAGAAGGGAAACCTTTGCCTTGAGAAATCTATTTGTGTCTACGCTATTTCCATCTATTTGTCTTTCAAGCAATAGAAGAACATTTAGGAAAAGCAGTACTCTTGTGTACTGTTTGGGCCAGCTTGGGTCCAGTTTTGTTGGCAGCACTGCTCAAGTTTTGACCACTGAGTTTTAAAATTAATTTGACTCATTTGTAAACTGTGACAGATTTAAAAAAAAATGTCAGCTCTATTCATACACATTCACAGCCTCCTACCTTGGAGAGTTCCATTCTCTCTTCTCCTCATCACCACAATTTTTTAAATAAAAGATGAATATTTATTATTGCAGGAATATTTGGGACCTCAGTTATTAACACATTGTCCCAGTCACCATACAAACAGGCTGATGTAGACTATCCCCTGAAAAGCCTGGACAAATGATAAAGAAGAAAGCTATAACACATAGCCTGAGCAGAGCAGTGATTTACAATTGTCCTATAAATATTGCAATTATTTATGCTTTTTACAAGAATTCTGGGTAAACTGATTGGGAAGCAATTAACCAGAAAAGGTGACAAAAGAGGTAGCAAGGACAAACTCCTTCCTTAAAAACCAGCAAAAAATTCAGGATAGTTGGTGGTGTACCAAATGTCCACACATTAAGTACTGTATTTTCCTTTTACTTTTGCATTATAACAAATCCTTCAGAGAAAATGGAGCTTAAGAACTGGAAATTTTGACAGATAACCCAAGCACATGAAAGTAGTGCTGCTCCAGCTATTACACACAAGCAGTAATGCTGTTCCCATTTTCTACACTGAGCACCTCTGAATTTCATCTATTTTACTGGAACTTCTCTCCAACCTTGGCTTGCCCAGGGATAATTCACAGGACAGAGGCAATGAAGCAATGGTTGAGACTCACCTGTTCCACTGTCATGGCCTGTGTTTGAGAAGAATGAGTGGAATCCACATAAAACCCAGCACCAGCAATAATATGAACTCCAGTTCCTTCAGAAAGTTTCTTCAAAGTATTCATATCCCGGCCAATTCCTGTAGTTGTGTTTTCCACAATTGTTCCACCACCTGCTGCTTTAAAATGCAGCAGCTCCTCCCTCACAGCATCTGTTTCCTGATACAAAAGAAGGTTTTCTTTATGGCTGTAGGGATTTTGCTTAATCCAAAACAAGTTCTTCATCTCAATGGGCCCATTAGACAAAGGCTCTTGGCCTGGAGAAGGTGGACAAAAGCAGCTGCTGTAGTTCATAGTCAAGTGTTCATGAGTCAATGTGCAGCCAAGACAGTCTGGCTCCACAGGGCCCAAGACAGTCTGCACTTTTCCGCTCAAGGAAGGCATTTTTCTTTAACAAAGGGGAAAAATCAGATCCTAAAGGAGTCTGGGAAGGAAGAAGAAAGGAATCAAAAACATTTCAGAAAGAGCAGCATTTTCTCAGGCAATTTCTGAAATCCCTCCTCCCTCCTGCACATGTACCTACACTCTGTGTGTGTTCACTGGGATGTTTCCAAAAGCTGTTTGCAGCAGGGTGGTCAATATGAAAAACAAGGCATTTATTTTAGCCAACTGTGCTTGTTTCAGTACTCCAGCAACATAAACATATCACATTCCAGTACATAGAAATTGTCATCATTTATTGTGCTGCAGTCAGTATTGCAGTCAGTATCACATTAAGATAAATGTTTCCTATTTAATAAAACCATTGTATGTTCATTTAGGATTCTGTGCTTTTCAGCAGCTGTCAAATTTTGTCAGCTTCAGCCACCAGATGAACACACTTGGCACCAAGGCTGAATATTCCTTACTGGTATGTTCAGTGTATTTATCTCTGGCCTCCAAGACTCAGTGTCCCCCTCATGTGCCAAGGAAGCTGTCTGTGTTTGGGCACCTTGTCTATGTGGAAAGCAGATGTGGGGCGTGACAACCTGCTCCTCTGGCTTCAGCAGGCTCTGCCAGCTGCATTCTGGAGGTCTGGAACAGCCCAGGAGCACTCCTCTAGGGCTGACAACAGCAGCCACAGATAGAGCACAGCCCACAAACAGCGCTGCAGAAGCCAAAGTGCTCCAGTGGGCAAATACTTTACCAGTTAAGAACAGTCCTTAATCTAACAATTTATATGTGGCTCAGCATCTTGGACATTTCTAATTCATCTTTAACATCAATGAAACACCGTTACTGCTCAAAACTGCAAATGAGCAGTGACAAACACCGAGGCTACAGTCTGCAGTTGGTTCATGTCAAAGGCCCTGTGCCAGTTTGGCCTAACTCACTGCAGATCAGAATTAACTGCAGCTCTCCTCATTGGGATTTTGGGTTTTTTTCCTTTTGGGAGTGGGGGCAGTCCTAACTAACCAGTTCATGTTAGATCTTCCAGATGCTAGTCACAAAGGCTTGAGGATATATAGTTAAAATCCCTAGTCAACCAAAATCATCAGTTATGAAACAAAATACATGTTTAATCATGTCCAGAGGAAAGGACTAACTAGAGCATGCATTATTGATTAAAGAGAGAGGTCTTTCCCATTTCTGCCTCCCTTTTAGTGAATAATGTCATAAACATGGGTTTGTTACTGGTAAAGCCCTCAGAGGACATTTTCCTTTTAACTGCTAAAGTTAATCTGCCAGGATGACAGAAAAAGTGAAATCTGAAGGGCACTGAACTCTACATATCAAAGGGCACAGGAACATCAAGATCTCTTTGGGGATACTTTGATCTCATGAGAAGCAGTCACTGTCAGAGCACCAATGCACAAAAGTGACCCAGCCCTGGAAATGGCAGCTATTGCCTGCCCAGTGAAGTCTACAGTGCTGGTGCCCATCATAATATGAAGAGTTGGCCATCCATAAAAAAGAGAAATAACTGACTGACTATGTTTACTTGCCTTGTGTAAAGGCAGACTTAGGAAGAACTGTTCTTTTAGGATTTTTTTTTCCTGAACTAGCATGAAGAATAATTACTCTCATAGAACAGACTGCTGGCTGATTAATAGGATGATTTATTTTTCTTCCAAACAAATTAAGAAGTGCATGATTTCAGAAAATATTATTCTTGAGCAAATAATTAAAAGCAAAATACCTGTCTTAGAAACTGCTCCTAGCTGCAATTCAATTAGGCAGTCATTAATTCATCCTTGAAGAAGACTGGTGCTCTATACAGAGCAACTCACTATTTTGGAGGAAGTTCAATGATCTGAGTCATTCCTACATGCACAGTAAAGCAACTGACATAATTCTAAATATTACCTTTGCTTTATTTTTTTGCCTTCCTTTTTTTTTTAAATATTAAATATCTACACTCTGGCATTCAGTAAAATCCTGACAGCACAGAGTGATAACTACCCTCTGCATTGGATTCACAGTTCTCTTTTCTTATGTTCACTGACTATTTTCCAAGCCATTCATTAAGTTAGCAAACCGAACCTTTATACAATTAAATATACAAGAATTTAATTACTTTTGATAAAGCTTGACACAAATCAAATACCAGTTCCTGTGTCAGGTTTCTCTTGTAGCAGACTCCAACCTGTTGATTTTTAAACTCTAGATTTCAGATTACAGCTCACATACAGAATTTACAGAACCTTTTGACTAAGCCCAAGGATTTTTATAAATATAAGAAGCATCGCAAAAAATGGAAACTGACACAAACAGCATTTACAGTAGGCCTAATTTTATCTTCATGAAAAATGTATTAATATTAATGTCTGCTCTGCTTACTAACACAGTTTTAGAAACCCACCGCTCTTGACAAAAGAACTATAAAAAATAAAGACGGTCAACAACCTGTGACTGGAATTATCTTTTAAATCCCTGTCCTGACATTTTCCCTACTGTCATTCACATAAAGAGCCTACCCTGATTACGCTACATTATTCCTAATAAGATTCAGTTGATGGAATCAGAATTATGCATTTTCAAAACAGATTTTAGGTGCAAATAGCTTTTAAATGGAATAAAGATTCCTACTTAATTTAAGCATGTATATGTTACTACAGGAATCACTGTTTGCATGGTTTACTTACGACTTGCATGCCATGTTTTACACAGAATTGTCTTTTGAAAAAGTTTCTTCTTTCATACACCAAGGGCTGCATTCATATCACCTCATTTAGCCATTTAAATGCTCTACGTCTACTGCAGAACAATCATCTAGACCATTTTCATAGTGGAGATGGAAGGACATATCTACAGACAATTCATCCAGCTTATTTTGAATGCCTGTAATAGGACAGGACAAGTCACTTTCTGTAATGTTATCCTCCTTCCACAGACTAAGGAGTGAGCCCAGAAACAATCCAGGACAAGACAAACGTATTTCACATGGCTCTGCATAGGATATGTGAATTATATTTCCTTAATCCTAATCCAGTCTGAGAGGATGGGAAAATGTGCTGATTCCTATAAGAGAAGAATAATAGGTAGGTTCATATCTGGCAATAACAGCTATTTTGATTTTGTAAATTGTTAATTTATGTGGGGGTATTACCAAGGAGCTCCTGCACACACCAAGACTTCTCAGCTCTGGGTGCTGCATAAAGAAAGAAATAAATTATATTTCCTGAAAATTACAAATTCAGATCAAAAACTGAGAAAATTGCTTTAAGATATAACTAAAAAGTGTATTATTTCACAAAAGCCATGAAACACTAACTTACCATTTTTGTAATAAATTCTGGACAAATCTTTTTAACCACCAACTGTATGGTGCATAAAATACAACTCTCACTATTAGCAAATTATCAAATCCTGGTGAAGTAAATATTTTTTTTAAGAGGTATTGTAAAGAGGAAAATGACTTGCTACTAAAAAGGTCATGGTGCTGCACTCCTGACTCTGGTAAAAACTCCATTGAATTCACAAGATGTTTTGCCTGAATACTGATGACAAGATTTATGTTTCTGCTTTTCTCATCGGAAACGTGTGCTTCAGTCATTGTGTCATTTTAATGGCCTTGTAATGGGAAGTCCCCCAAGGTTTGGATTAGTTGCTTCCTACAGTAATCTCATATTGCTGAAACATTATAATCACATAAACACAGTTTCCATATGCTAATTCTGCATTTGTTTTGATTCGGTAAGCACATTTTAATGGTATTAGCACAGATTCTCTGTAGACCACTGTGAGAATCATTTCATTGTAGTAACATTACAATGTGAGATTAGAGCAACATTAAATCCAGATTGCTGTGACATAAAATTTACAAAAAAAAAGCAAAAAGAATGGCTCAATGGGTATTAACTGTATCCAGAAACAGTTAAACACAGCTGCCATTTAGGAACAAGGGCTGCCCGGGCTGCATCAAGAGCATTTTAAGTGGGTCTTTCCTTTATAACCACATAGCCCTGGAAAATGTGATACAGCACAGGCTCACTATATATTTACAGATGGAGGAAATGTTTTGAGTATTCAATTCTAGTTTGAGCAAACCCTAGAGAGCATGGAAAAGCCACTAATTAGAAATATGTGACACATCTGTAGGAAATCACTATTCGTTAGTCTATGCTGTGTTATCTCACCGTTCCCCACATGTAAACATTTTGTCACAAAGGAAAAAGTTAGCAAGACAAAGGAAGAGGAAAGGCAGATGGTAGAAGAACACATGTAGACTATGTAATGAAGAATTAAAAAAAATAATTTATTTTCCTCTTCCCTCATATTTCTGCCAACCATGTAGAGGTTTACAGACAGGTACTGCACGCACAGTCCTTCCTCTTCCCCACCAGACAAGCAAGCTTTCTAACCTCTCCAATGGATGGATGCCAGATCTACTTTACCTTCTTCAAAAATATATCCACGAGTGCTAATTACAGTGCAAACATGCCTGAAACCCAGCACTCCCTTGGACATGGATTTCAGTAAGCATGGCTTTTTTGCTCATGCGTGTTGCCAGTGAAGCACAGCTACAGGGGCTGTGGAGCTGAGCTTGCCACAGCTGGGTGGCTGAGTGCAGCAGGAGGACAGAACTTGCATTTGCTCCAGGACAGATGCAGACTCATCTGTCATTTAGTCCAGCAATTCCCTGTGCACCAGTCACTGCAATGGTGTCCAAGATCTATGACACTGCACTCCTACACGGGCACTCTCACACCATCACTAGTTTGTGTTACATGCCATAACAACACATCTTATATTGCTTTGGGGTTATTCTGACCAAGAAAAATAAATTGAAAATGAGTGGAAGTACTGAAAAAATTGAGGTTTCTAGGCAAGCTCCTGTCTCTTCTGTAGAAATAGCAGGTATGCTGCTCTGAAGGTGGCAGATTATTTTCATTAAAAGTCATAAATGTTCTTCCCTGTCTTCAGAACTGGCATTGGTCAGAAGAGGCATCGATCTTTTTCCTCTCACAAAATGGAGCTATGAGAGTACCATGATTTGCCGAACTTCAAGCTAACTCAAGGCTTTGTGTCCTAAGGAGCAATGTCACAAGGGAGATTTTTCATGCCTTGAATAAAACTCTTATGATAGAGGAAGGGAACACTTATGGTGCCTCTCTCCCACAAAAACTCCTGCCTAATCCCTAATATGCCTAATCAGGAGCATATGCTGCAGCTCTTCCCTTCATGGGGCACCTGCACTTTCCCACTTTTGGGTGGCTCTGTCTCCATGCACCATGCATACAAACCTCGCCATTTCAGATGTGTAAGCTCTTGACTGACTGGGTAGAAACTGGCCAACAGACTCAAAGCCTAGAGAACTCTTGGGAGGATTATTTTAAAAGCATCACTCTACCTTGCCACATTTTTTCATGAAACACACTATTCTGGAAACACTCAGAATAGTGGGTTAATGTTGTGGGCCTTCAGTAATCTACCTCTCGTCCCCAAACCATTCAAAAACTTATTTCCTTAAGAAGCCTAGCTAAAAGACATGCTAAATATTGCTTTTCACTAAATTTTATATATATAGTTTGAGCAACCAAAAAGACTTTATACTACAGAAGTGTAAAAGTAAGAGTTTAGATAAGGTTACAGTATGTGCTATGAAAAAGAATTAGGAGAGCTTTAGCCAAGCCTTGTGTAATCGAACTATGATAAAGAGAAGTCCCACCAAAATATGCAGGTACACACACTCCACAGCAGCTAAAGTGCTTGAGTGGCAGTGTCAGTGTTCTTCAATCTAAAAGCAAAGTCACTTAAATTGTAAGAGAAATGTAAACACTAGTACACACATGGGAATATTGACCCCCCTGCCCTCAGAACCTCCGAAAAGCATACTCAGGTAAGGAGCTGGGTAAGCGAGAAGCAAAGCTTTTAAAGGTTCACCTGAAAGGAAAGAGAAAATTCTTACAGCATCTTCCCTCTGTGGCTCAACTCGTGGCAGACAGACCTTCCAGCTTTGCATGGTTTGAGGGTCATGTTCTGGCTCCAGCCAGGCTTCAAGCCAGGCATATATTTTCACATGTGCTTCCTGACAGCTGAGCTGCCACACCAGGACAAGCGCAGTGTCTCGCACCAGTCTCACAGGGGGGACAACCCTTGGGCACCAAAGCAAGCACGTGTGATTTGCCCCAAGAAGCACAGTCCAAGTCACTTCGCATATAGAACTTTGCACAAATTTTCTCCAATTTAGTTAAAGTTTAGCTGTTGTGACCAGAATAGTCAGACTTCTATTTTACCTTATTTCTGTGCAGATAACAGTCTCAAAATCTAGGCTTCTCTGAGCAAAGTCACATTGAAGTTTCTCTTCCTCAGAGAGATCTGAGACCAGCATACCCCTAAGTGTTTTTTCATTAACATCTCTTTAGAAGAACTTCAGGGGATTTTACATTTTGGGCAGCTTCCAAAATTACTCCTGATAAAAGGTCACATAAAAATTCTCCTCCAGGGTCAAACATTACATTAATTATATTTTACATGCACACATAGTGTTTTTAGGCCAAAAATCAGAACTGAAGTCACATTATGCTATATGCAAATACGGGCTAAGTCCTGCATCTTGATACATAAATTCATATTCTTAAGACTTAATGGACTCACATTTGCTTTTCGAGGGTTCTGGGGTACAAGCACATACTCTCTTTCTTGCTAGGACAACATAAGGTAGGAAAAAAGTCTCCTTTTCAGGAATGCATATCCAACCTTCATTCCCTCTAAATTTCAAATTTGAAATAAACATACATCTAACTCCACTCTTTGCTATTATTCTCTTTGACTTTCATTGGTTTTCTCTCTGCTTAAGGTCACATTCACATATTTTCACATGAATGTAAACAGCAGAGTAGGCATGCTGGGTTTACCACTCACTTGTACAGACCTACAGAGCCACACCAAATCACTCTAAGATCTTTATGAGCAGAAATGCACCACACATATCTAAGCAAGAGATGGGTGATATGCATTACTACCTCTTGATCAAGACTGAACATTGCTATCTAGAAAAATTCAGATGAAAGAACCCCAATGTCAGCTTTGCCACAGAACACACCAGTCACTGATGCACTGAGACCTGTAAATCCATGCATGGTGGAAAAGAGCATGGGGATTTGGTCTAGTGTCTCATTCAATATCACAGACTGCAGCAACTGAAACAAGCAGGGGCTTCTAGAAAACTGCCGTCTTTACTAGGGAGTGCTAAGCTTAGATGCACAGAACTAAATTCAGTGTCCCACTACTGCAAACATCACAAAGATTTGCAACCAATCTGAAGACTTAATGGGAAAAAGTACATGAAGAAAAGCCTTTGGACTGTGACTGTTCTCTGTAACTGTGTCAGGAAATGGAAACTATAGGCCCTTTTCAAGGTCCACTTCTGCTCTGAGGAAATGAGCCCACACAAAAAAAGTTAATGTGAGTCAAGGGAAAGCTCAAAGCTGATGGGTGTAGCTCAAGGAGTATCTTTTACCTCAGAGACTGCCTTTACAGTCTGCATGCTTTGGCAGTGGTCAATGACCTCTTGCTTATACAACTCCTGTTGTTTTTAAGTTCTTACCCTCACCTGGGTACAACAGTGGAATGCTAGGAACAACCAACACACACAAGCTGACAAAATTGTCAGGTCTCCTACATACCCTTCTATTTCTTTTCAGGTATTGCTGAATCTTCAGTCTTAACCAGAACTGCACACAGAACCCTGCCACTATTTTGCCTTTTAGTATCACAGAATTTCTGAAAGAAGATACAAACTCAGTATTTTTGTCCTAGAAACTATTAACTGTTTTTCAAAAAATCCTGGCTATCGAGTCTAAAGTGAACAACAAAGAACAAAGTCCTGCAATAAAGGTTACAGAACACCAGAGTTCAAACATTAAAAACCAGTTGAAAATTTCCAGACCCATCTGAAAATGACCCATCTGCCAAAACAAATCACAGCAAAAAAAGAGGTACATTCCTTTCACTTGATCACTAATCCTCACTGTAGTGATTCTGGACAGGGCAAAGACAACTGTGGGATAAAACCATTCTCCTTTTACATTTTGAGGAAAGAGGTGAGATCCCAGAAGAGCAGAAAAAGGGAGTAGTTCAGCAGGTAACATACCATTCTTTGATCCTACCTCCTCTACAGAAGTTACTTCAGGAAAAACCCCGTGGCTTTGGCTACACAAAAGTAGGGTTTCAGAATAGCTTTGAGAAGAGCGATTCTACACTTCTGAGACCCAAGTAAAAAATTGTGATTTACTTAAAACTGTCATCTAAGAGATGATGGTAGTGGTCTTTCTTCTTACTTCCTTTTTATCTGAGTAGTTGAGTACTTGTGAAATATATCTCAGCTATTGTTAAGATAAAATGCTTTTCTTGGATTACTACCAACATACATATTACCATCAGACCAAAGACATGGCCACTGCTTAGAAAATTCTGATGAAGCTTTTAAATTTGTGTACAGAAAATTAACATCAAAGCAGAAAACCTACCCTACCAATTTTGAGATGTAATTTCTTCTCAGAACTAGAGGGATGGGATAATCCCCTCCCCTTCCCTTCCAATATAGTCAGCAATCCAATTTTCCAGAAATGCAGAAAATGTAAAAGAGTTCAAAACTGTTCTGAATCAAACCAGAGACTTGAACCTCAGGTTTCTACAGTCTAGATGGATCTCTAATTCCCTCACACCTCAGACAGGTGACCAGTCTGATGCAAGCAGAAGCCTCACTGCTTTCATGAACCTTAAGAAGTCTTGATTTCATCTGACTGAAAAATGAATTTGTTCAGTATTTCAAGTCCTGAAAGATGGGAAAAACATTTTAGGTCTACATCAAGTGAAATAAGGAAAAAAAATCACAGAATGTTCAGAGGCATAGTCCTTTAATAAACACAGAACTCACTGGTGCCATATGCTTCACTATATGCTGATTTTTATGTGTGAGAAGCAAGCTGATGGCTCCCTAAGCACAGAGGGAAGCTGTGACACTTGTTCCTGCTGCACCATGCACTAATTTAATAAGTTTACACTGGTCACCTACATGAAATATAATTAAGCATATGAATGCCATTGTTGCCACCTTTGATTATAACTATGAAAATGAATGTGATGATGGTGACAGGATGGCAAATATTATGTCTGTTAACTTCCAAAATATGAGGGGCATTCATAATAATAAATGACACTTATGTAGTCTTTAATAAAACAATTTCAAAATACCTGACAAAATGATACAAAACTACTTACTAGAAGCATTGCTTCACCCATCACTGAAACACAGCCCCCAGCAGAAAGAAGGCAACAACGTTTAAACACTACAGAACATACTATGACAGAGGATGTTGAATAATGAATGTATCCAGTGTAAAAGCAGAAGAGAATTCTAGACAAGTAAAACAAAATTTCCCAAAAGTGACCTCCAGCTAAAAATTTGTTTCATTCAATAACTATCACAAGCCTCTAGCATACAGAAGATACCACCCTTAACAACAGACACCTGAAAAAAAAGAATTATGTTTACAGGTATCTCAGAGATCATACATACATTCCAGTACTTGCTAGGCTCCTCAGAGCTCCTCACCAACGGGACCTGTACGCTTCAACTTAAGACCAAACTAACCATAACACAAGACCTGCTGCAGAGGGCTTGCCAAAACCAAGGCCACAGCGCAGCAGTGGGAAGCGCCCTTGGCAGGGGGAGCTGAACCCGCCGGCCCCGCTCCCCGGCCGGGGCCAGGGCAGCAGGGAACCTGCCGCGAGTGTCCTGGAGCGGGCAGCAAGCCTCAGGCCACCGAGGGCACGCACGGAGGAGGAATCCCAGCAGGGCACACGGGCACGGCTGGAGCTGCGCTGCCGAGCCTCCACAAGCTTCAGCGACTCTGGCAGCGTCTTGCAGGCGGCTGCTGGCGCTTCCAGATGGAGAGGCAGCTGAACGCAGCTCTGAAGGTCCCACTTTTGGACTGAGGCATTTGTTCCTTCACAGAGACACCCTCGGGAGCTGTCGGGAGAGGAGTACTAGAGAGGACGTAGTTCCAATATTTAACTTGTTATGGCTGTACAAATATTAAATACCAGCACTAATAATAGCAGCGTAGCTGCACTCACACAGTGAAGCCGCCTGAGCTCGGGGCTTACTCTGTTGGTAACTATCATCTGGTGCTGTAAAATGCTTTTGCGGAGAAGAGCTGCTCGTCCCGTCACACTCCAGACGCGCCGCGGGGCGCCCCGCAGGAGCCCTGCCCGACCCAGCGCCGCCGTCCCGGCC
>VYXF01005649.1:106491-119313 GCA_013397295.1 Polioptila caerulea
GGAGGGGGTAGGGGGTGGGAGCTTGCACTGAGTGCTTGGCCTCGCAAGAGGCAGTATGTTCAAATCTGCCCTTCAATGCAAATAGGAAGGTTGAAGAGGCACTTCCAAGTATCTACACACAGGATGACAATGACTGATTCTAGAAGAAAGTGCAGGTCCAGAGCATGAAATAAAAACACAGCTAACACCAAGTTAGAATCATAGAATCATTAAGATCGCAAAAGACTACCAAGATCATCGAGTCCAAACTTTGACTAAACACCACCATGTCAACCAAATCTAGGCACTAAGTGCTGTGCCACTTCCCTGGGCACTTCATTCCAATGCTTTTTAACCCTTTCAGTAAAGAATTTTTTCTGATGAAGAATTCACTTTCAGAATCCTTTACCGAGGATCTCAAATGTGTCTTATTCACCTAAGGCTCACAGAATCCGGTGTGGTACTATTCCATTTTATAGAAGGGCAAACATGCTGGCAACATGACTAGCAAAGGCACAGGGGACAGAACCTCTCTAGCCCTCACACATAGCCAAAGCAGCAAAATCACCCAGAGCATTGTGGAGACATGTATCGAAGTCAGGAAGAGGACCTCAAGCTTTTCTGGGAGAAGTACTTACACTTTTCATTGCTATCTGTTCTACTTTGACTCTCCCAGGTTCCCATTTGTAACAGGCTGGGGCCAGCACTGCAGCACGATGCCAGCAAATGGATTCTTGTGAGCCTGCCTTTAATATGGCCTGGGGGAGATAGATCCAAGCTTTTATTCAGATCCCATGTAGTCCTGTGATGCAGAAAGTGAGTAGGCAAGACTGGGAATGAAAGCCAATCCATGCTGATGCCTGGGCTGTTTATCATCTATCTTACAGTGAAGGACAAAAGTGGAGGTACTGGATGAAAAATGAGGAGGATGCTGAAGTAAGCAACTTAGAGAGGTAGGAGGTAAAAGAAAGTTGTTCTTTTATGAAAGTGATGGAGAAATGAACTTTTGGCTTTTAAAAAAAAAAAAAAAAAGTATTTTGAGAATACTAGACCTGAAAGTTAGAATCCACAATGACTGCTGATATTGGTGTGGGGAGGACACAAGTTTTAGGATCTCAACTAGAAGGAAATTACTGCCCAGTAAGGGAAGAAGAGATGAAGGCAGTGACACAAGTGAAATGCTTGGTATCTTTTGAATTACCATCCGCTCACCAGAAACATGCAGTAGTGATTAATACGAATAGATGGCTGGAGCTAAGCTGCTGGGATGGTTCCAGTTGTCCACATCATTTGTTTTTATTTGCTTCTCATATGAGGTCAAGTGAGTAGGGGTCCTGCAAAGAATAAGTGGAGATATGAAGACCTGTCATTTCTACTGGCTTGTATTTCAGCATGTTCATATTGCTGGAAGTCAGTGCAGGAGAAATTATGTATGAGAGGTGTGTTAAAAACAGTCATGCAATGTTTTATGGAACATCATTTGTCACTGGCCGTATCCAACCGGTTTTGAAGATTTGTGATGAATTTTACATAAGCCCTGCACTTCTACATCTTTTGTGTTTTAAAATATACAAGCAGTATTAAGACTTGGGTAGATAAGAAGTACAATCATATTCAATTTGCATTTTTACACATGCAGAATGAGCTTCTCTTTAAAGCAATCTTCACTATGTCCAAAGCAAGGTAAGATACTATATTTTTGATTTTTATGTCCTTGACTTCAACCTGCTACAAAACCAAGGCTTGTAAACATAAAGTAATGGGACTGCCTCGTTCAGACCAAATGCATAGTGAGCAGTGAAAACAAGTCAGCAGCTGGCAGAGTCTATACATATGACACTCAGTTCACAATTTAGGTGTTATACAACCTTGTGTAATGTATCTGGCATTTGTATCCACTTTTCCAAGTCTGTAAACCAGGCTGTGGTCTTTCCAGAAATGTTGAATTGATTGCCAGATTAAATTATTCATTAAATTGGGGAATCAACCCACCACCCTTGTCCCCTAAAGCCTCTCAGCTCTACAAACAGCAGTGACAGCTGCCAGTAACATCACAAACTAAAATAACCATATTGCATAGTTCAGAAACAAGGAGTAGTTTGCTATCAAAAAAATAAAAAAAAGAAAAAAAAAGAAAAAAAAAGAAAAAAAAAGAAAAAAAAAAAGAAAAAAAAAGAAAATATGTTCTTTATTTTTCCAGGTCTGCACTAAAGCAAATCTTGATATCAGTAGCTATTGTAGAAGTTACAGTTTGGTCAGGGTTAAATTGTGCTTGTGCTTTTGTCCACCTCAGTCGTGTCATAATCAAAAGAGCACTGAAGTTAATGTTCATCTGTCCACTGTTTAACAGTAGATACAAAATAAGGACCAAATGCTCGCAGTGTTTGAGCTTCAGTAGCATTTCTTCTCTTTCCAAAGGTGTGTGAAGAAAGGAGCAGACCAATAGTTGCAACATCAGGCCTGGGTGACCAAGGGGAAAGTGCTCTCGAGGGTCCATACCCAGAGCGTGCATAGGTCCCAAAGCCAGGTGGGTTTTCCCAGAGCAGAGGGGCTGTGAGAGTCACTGCCACCTGGGTAGCTTTGGAAACAGCTGAGCCACTACACTGGGACCCCAGGGAGCAGGGCCCCTGAGGCTGAGTGATCTCTTCCACACTGAAATCTTCTACTCAGGGCTAAATTTCTCAGGTGATATAGAAGATAGAAAAATCGTGCCATGGCTTACTTTTACTCAGAGAACAATGGGTAAGGTTTACTTTTGGGGGAACTGTGGTTACAGTAAAACACTACAGCATTCATTAAGCCAGCTGGGCTGCCCAGGGAAGGTGTGGAGTGATCATCCCTGCAGGTATGTAAAAGACATGAAGATGTGCTGCTTAGGGACATGATTTAGTGGTGGGCTTGACAGTGTTAGGTTAATGGCTGGACTCCATGACCTTAGAGTTCTTCTCCGGTCCAAAAATTCTATGATTCTATGACTTTAATGTGTCTGGAAAACCAGGCAAAATTTCAGGTACAAACAAGCGTTTCTTCAATATCATGCTGTATACGAGTTCTTGTTCTGGTATGACTTGAAGACAGAAAATTCCAGGTTGCTAAAAAAGAAAACTTAGTGACTGAAGGCCCTAGATTACTTTTAATCCTTCTTCAGAAAGATAGTAAGCACAGAAAGGAAAAAGAGGCAGGATGTAATTTAGGCACCATTTGTGCAAGGGCCATTGCAAACATAAGCATTTGCACCTGCTGTTGAGAAACAGGCAGTGAGAGTATCATTTGTACACATGCACAATATAACCCATAAGCTGGTAGGATGAATAAATAGGTTCTCCAGAGCATAAAAAACACTGCAGAGATAATTCATTTAAAAACGGTAAAATAAGAAAAAATTAATCCTCCAGGGAAACCCTTTATTGATCATGCGCTTTCCAAAGGGATTCCATGAACTTAGAAAGAATAATTTGCTTGTCCATCTGGTGTATGCCTATTGCTCTTAAAGGACAGAATGACAGACAGGACTCCTTCTATGCATGCAGGACATGAATTGTGTGGTAAACAGGATTTTAAAATCAACCATAACTGCTTGGAAGGGGCTTCAGGTATGACTTTTTAGTTTAGGAAATGGGGTTGTATTGATTAAGTGTTATTCAACAATGACAGTGACTTTTTTTGAAAAATTCTGATGTACTGAGGATGTAGGTACCAGTCTGAGTGTTAAATTACAGATACTCCAAGGAGCAAATAAAAATTGGAAGAAGTAGGCAATACATACATTTAAATAGAAATAACACAAAGCTATTCATTAACAGCAAAAGTAAATATGTCTCTGGAGGCAAAAGGCAGAACAATGTTGACTTTGACTAAAGACTTACTTAATCCTACATTCTTAGTTATTACTTGAGTTAGTGGAGGGTATTTAGAAAAAGCCAAGCTAGGCTGATCATTAAGAAAGTTTGTAGAATTCAGCTTAATGTTATTTCAGGATACTATTGAATTCAATTCTCTCAGCACCTTCATCTGTTTTTCTTTTGACTAGGCTAGAAACTCTAGGCAGCTCGTATGATGGTACCTCTCCTGTTATCTTGTTGATTAATATTTTAGGAGGTACATATTTTCAAGCTTTTGTTTGATCCAAAAACAATTTTTTTTTCCCAGAGAGGAGATTGCAGACAAGTATTCCTGGGAGTCTGTAAGCTTCTGAGGTGTTTTCAGCAAAAAGTGCATGTTCACCTTCTGTGTTAAGAGAAATTTTTTCAAAGACATGTACATAAGTTCACTGTATCTAGATGGCAAGTGACTGCACAGACTTTTTAAAGAAAATGACAGATTAAAGTCACATAAAATCTTAAACTGTAGGTGTCTTACTGTTGATGATGACACAGTAGAGGAATGGAAGAAGGAGAGGAATGAAAGAGAACAGAGGAGAAGAAAGGCTCACTGACAGAGTGGGAGATGGGCTGGTGGGGCAATTTGCATAATTTATAAGGGCTGCTGGTCAACAGCAAAAGATTCCCAAATAAACATTTCCAGCTCTTCTCAATAAACATTTTCTTTACAATGCAACAACAAAAAAAAAAAAATTTTACTGTTTCTCTCACTGTTATTGATTTGAACATCATTTTATAGTACTATGTGGGGGAAATTTTGAAACAACTGCTGCTTTGTTTCCAGCTCAGTGCTAGGATGACTTTATTCTGTATCACAAAATTCAAGCTTATTTCTGCTGGTGATCAGTGATAACACACATGAGTGAACCAAGAGTTGTCACTTCAGCCTGACACTTCGCCTTCATTTTTTTGATAAATCCCAAGAGCGGCAGATAAATGACACTGATACCATCTGTACTTGCAATTAGTACCAAAGTTACAAATATGTTCATGTGGATGTAATTGAGGGCAAAACTTGAGGCTGCTAGATTTCAATTCACTGAACAAATACAATTTCTTTCAGTTATTTGACACCTTTTAAACTTTATGTCTTTAATGAGAGAAACTGAAAATGAGAAAACTCTTTAATGAGGAGAATTGAAATGGAGATGACTCAAAAGGCTCAAAGTAAGCCATAAAAGGAGGTTAGACTGTTTTGTTTTCCTTCTAACTCACCTATCTTCTTAAATCAGTTCCCTACCTCCAATTTCTTTATTGGAAACACAATTTGTTCTTTATTTGCCTCAAATTTCCATTGCTTAGGAAAAGGGCTCTGAAGGTCATGAGACTGCTTATATCTAACAAAAGATAAAATTTGGCTTACAAGCCTTTGGTTTATTTGCTAAAAGCACATTTTTATTTAGTTTAAATGTTTCACTGTTAGTTTGGGCAGAGGGAGGTGCTGTAGGTAGTGTTCTTTAAGCCTAGGAGTGAATTGAGGGGCATGGGATCAGGTCTTCTATGCCCCACTTTCTAAATAGGCTTTTGAAATTAATGAGAACACTGCCCTTGTTGTGTCCAGATGGTTATTGAATTATGAACATTATTTAATAGAAAATGCAACTGATGACAATTTAGAAGTGTATGAAGTTAACATGAGACATTCAGGCTGCAATCCAAAGTGGAACAGATGGATCTGAAACTGGTTAATGCTAGATCAAGGAAAGCTCAAGTATTTGTACTTACTAATGCTGTCTGGGTTACCCCTGGTGATCATGATGCACCCAAGCATGCCTTGGCTTGCCTGGACTTTGCACTAAGGTAGCCAGATCCAAGAAACTGCACCATCAGCAGAGGGGTTACACCACAATGCCTTTAACCATTTCCCTGTGCAGTAAAACTTACAGTTCTGACTCCAACCATCCCCATACTGAAAGTTTTATTTGTGAGGGCTTCTTTTTGTAAACTTATGTTATTTGTCTATTTTTTTCAGAAGTAGGGTTTCTTTATTTTCCCTTCTTGCAGCATGGCCACCTGCTACCACTTCAGCTTTAACAGCATCTTCTTGATCTTTTCTTCTTGCTTGTTCACTTACTTGTTGTTTTCACCTGTCTCTCTAAGTAATAATAAGCATACATCTTTCCATGCTTCAGTGTCCAGCTTCTTGCTCTGCTCTATCTTCTCAGTTTTTGCTCTCTGTCATGGCTCAGGAGACACATAGTTCAAAACTTTCTTTTAAAGAATGAAAGATATTATATTTTCTCCAGTCTTCCTCAAACTCCTCACTTTAACCTTGAGCTTTTCTCTGATTTTTTTTTTAAACAAATCGATGCCTACCACTAGACCAAATAATTGCCTCTCCATACAATATAA
This sequence comes from Polioptila caerulea, assembly GCA_013397295.1. Taxonomy (NCBI): domain Eukaryota; kingdom Metazoa; phylum Chordata; class Aves; order Passeriformes; family Certhiidae; genus Polioptila; species Polioptila caerulea. The sequence continues at coordinate 112,704 of VYXF01005649.1, forward strand.
TATATTATAATTTCATATTTTATTAAAAATTATATTAGTTTGTGCTTACAGCAAAAATGTAATACAGCTTTAGGCCTTACAGAATCATGTTTAGGAGATTATAGAACAATTGTTCTGATCCGTGAAATTAACAACTGAACACTAATCACAATCAGATTTAGCACACTAAAAGGGGATTCAGCTAAAAATGTAAATGCCTGAGAGTTTTAGTTTCTTATTTGCAGAACTGAAGCTTACCAAGGCTGTCTGTATTGCTTTCCCTAACACGTGCATCGTGGACAGTAATTTACCCTGGAATCCTCTCTTTCCTGCCTCTCTTTCTGGACAACGCCACTTTATTTGAAGGGACAGTCTCTCCCACTCCACTCTGTTGTCATATTTTCAGTCAGTAATGGTGCTGTGATGGTAGGTCTCTAAGTGGTCTGGAAGGTCCCCTGGGATCAGATTGCTGTTTAAGAATTGAGCCCTGTCAGTTTGCCTGCCCTGCCAAGAACTTGCTTTTATCCACGGTAATTGCTTTTAGAGCTGGATAGCAAAGAGGCTCTTCTCTGAGACTCCCATGCTTCATCCTTGCTTGTGGCAGACTAGTTTCATAGCTCCAGCCCATTTAGGAGTCATTTTTCTTTCACCTAGTGGATATAAATCTGCTGTATTCTGCCTGCAATTGACTGTCCCTCTGCTTTGCTTTAGGTCTTGTCCATTCAGCACTGCCTAATGATCCTGATCCTGCAATCCCTTCGTGTTGACCATAAGTTGGGTGGGAGAGGGGTCAAGTTTGAGGCCGACTGATAGAAGTAGAAATGACTGCCCCTTTCAAGTCAAACTAGGGTGAGCAATTTCTGCTAGCTTGCTCAATCTAGGATGCAGCTGCAGTCCATACTATTTAAAAGCAAATGTTTACAGGAGAGAAACAGCTTTCACAAGGCAAACAATTTTCTCTGGTTCTAACAGATTTTCTACTTATTGATCAGCACAGCTACTCCTTGAAAGGGAAAGAAAGAGCTCACTGGGGTGAGCAGCAAAGTGGCAGAATTTACAGTGTATTAATTTGTATACCAACTGTATACTCGATGGTATTGCTTCCAGTCATTACATAGCTGTAGAAATTCCAAGGCTGAATACTGTCACTTCCAGGGGCTATAGCAGCTGCTGGGGATTACTGGAGTGAGGATGACCTGGATTCACTATTTTCTTGCATAATTCCACAGTTGCAAATTTCTAATAGGGACAAGAATCTGGCTTGAAAGAAGTTCCCTTCTGTGTTGTGCACTCCATGCAGGAACTGATGTAGCCATGGGAAAAGGAGAAAACTGACAGCTCTTAAAGAATAACTAACTGGAGATCAAACAAGTAAAAGGGATTTTCTTCTATGGAATGTTTGTGGGAGAACAGGACATGTTTTTATTTTGCATTTACAAGGAACTCCTTGAGTTTTTACATCTGTATAGTTTTTTTACTCTTTAGTCGTGTGCCTGCTTTAGACAACATTTTGCATCATTAATTCTTCTGATCCTGCAGGCTGCTGCATGTGGGAAGCCCTGTGCTCCCATGTGGAGCCTCACCATTTTTAATGGTGTGCTGTGTGGGCAAAGGCAGTTCTCCCTGGAGAGGAACTTTCAGCTTGAGGTGCATTAGTCAGTCTTACCTTGTTTGTGTTGCTCTTGTAGGAAAAAAAAAAAAAAGAAAGAGGTAGCAAAGAACTGAAAGCCACACACATGCACCCTCATCCACGTGCATGCGGAAATACACAAGCACAAAAACAAAATAGACATTAAAAGGAGCTTTTCTGGTTTATTTTTGTGTTCTCTAAATTATGAGCTGACAGTATCCCCATGTATCCTGAAACAGCATTATCAATTGCAGCATCTTACAGGGAGAGATTTCTCATTTTCCCATGCTTTGATTACTGAGGTTAGAGCTACAGTTATTTTATATGTGCATTTTAATTTTTTATTCATATTTGCTGTTGAATCATAGTTTTACATCCACATGAAGAAAGTCAAGGACAGTTCTCTTTCAGCTGCAAACATTCTTTCTTCAAAAATCTGGCTGCTGTGTTCTTTGATTTATTGCCTTGTTGGACAAGATACCAAGTCTCATGCCACAATATTCCTATTATGAACAGGAGTGTTTTTTCTCCTCTCTCAGTGATAGATAAATCAGAAGAGCTTGCGTTTTTGGAGGAATAGTTACAGTTTCTGAATATTACATTAATTATCTCAGACATTGTACTTGAGACACTATCCCTGCCTACTTAATTGCCTTGCACAAGCTGTAAGTCTAAGTTCTTATATTGATATGCAGATTGTATAATCTGTGCAAAGGAATGTGAAAATTCTTCTTAGTGAAATCGCACCTCTTATTTGTACCAGTGACAGCAATCATACACGGAAGCCTATGTTTATAGAGAGATCGTTTTCTGAGGAAAACAGATGGGACAAACTAAGTGATAATAGGCACATTTTATAAATTTGGGGTATATTTCTGTTTCCTGATTGAAAATCTATCAATTCAGAAATATTAACTTGATATATTTAATATAATTGTCTGTAAAATGGGTGCCAGTTTGCTAGAAATATGCAGATCCAGTTCCAGCTATTTGTGTTCTAACAATTTGTGGCTCCCTCTCTTAAATTTAGGCGAATATTTACAACTCAGAAATAATTGCATGCCAGAGTTTTGGACTCAGCCAGACTCAATTTGATTTTCCAGCCAGTAGCCCTCACAACACCATCCAGATGATGAAGATCCTGGTCATAGCTTTCTCTCAGTCCTATCTCTTACCCAGGGACCTGGAGAAGTGAATGCCTCCTTTTACAAGCACACCTTTAATTGCTGGAAAATATGATGTTCTGTAAAACAGCAGGGTGCTTGTTGCTAATTTGTCTAAATTGCCTTAAATAGTTTGTCTAGAGAGGAAGGAATTCAGGGACTATCTACAGCTCCATCAGTCTTGCTGTTGGGAGAAGCAATACATGGTAGGTCAGCTCCAAAATATGCCTGCACAGAAAATAGAGTGGAGAGCAAAGACCAATAAAAAACCTAAAAAAAAAAGCTTTGTCATTGCTTGCATCTGAATTTGATGAAAATTTAAAAAAAAAATAAAATCTGCTAATATTTAATAGAATGAAGACTGAGATATTCAAACAAGGACTAAGCAAATGTTCCGAGCCAGATAAATATCCCTATGACAGATATCACAAAAGCAGCTGATCTTATGAAGCATCAAAGAAAGGTATGAATGTATCTTTAGCACTGTTATACCCCTAGCCATCCTCCCACAGAAAGACCCTATTAAGTCAAGGTAAATTGTACCAACTGCCTCAAAGTGGTGCCTGTCTGTTCTAATTTTTTTGATACAGCAAGTTGGAGTTTAGTGTGATAGTGATAGTACTGACCTATTAAGGCTGAAACTGATAGGAAAATGCAGTTGTCACCTACAGCTTTGTTATTGTGGTGCAACAGAAATGTTCTTTTCTTGAGCTATTCTTGCTTGAAAGAAAGGCAGCTTGCCCCTCCTTTCACTCTCCAATTAGATAACATTGGTATGTTTTGCTATAAGGATGCATTTAAAACAGGGTTCTTTTTAAAATGCATTTGGCAGCCTGAAGACACCACCAGAACAAATTAGTTATGCTCAGGGCTGCATTTGAACAGTACCCATTCAATTGCTTTGGAAACAGAGTCACTCCAGACTTGTAGTGGTTTATCACAACTCAGTACAACTTTGCAGTCATTTTACTGAAACTGGCTCAGTTACTTTTCCCTCTTAATTTTACTGTTAGTTTCCTGCTCATGAAAGATGCTAAATTAACAGCCCTGGATGTTTCCCTTTTTCTTTTTTTTTTTTTTTTTTCTTTCTTTTCCAGTGGACATTCCAAGTAGCAGCAATGAGAATTCAGCATTTGCTGCCCCAGTAATGTGGCATTTAGTCAACCAGCCAGTGGAAGGAGAGGGTGGTTCAGGCTTGTGCAGGCTGGGTGTTTGCTTGTCCTGCTCACGCTGCCTCAGAAGGAGCACTGCAGTGCTCTGGGGCATTCATGACAAGTCATTGACTTTACCTCACACAAGTTTGCCAGATCTGTCACCTGCTATAGGGAAGTGTTTTCCAAAGTTTGATTAAAAGTGCTGCTGATAGCTATGCGGGAATGAGTTAAAAAAGCAGTTGAACATGATCTTGAAGAAGACAATGAGCTACTTGTCTTAATTTGTGTTTACTTAAGTGTTGTGGTGCGTGTTTTGATAATTAGTTTTGTTTCAATTGATCAGAGTTTTTTCATGTACCTTACCGACACTGTTCCAGTACTTTCCTTGTCAGTTTACCCCTGCCCAATCTGGAAAGAGTCCAACCCCCTGGGTGGGTGGGAGTTCACCCAAACCTCGACCCTCCATTGGGACATCTGACCTTCTCTCCTTTCCCGTCCACTCACGTTGACCTTTGTAATTGACTGACACCTTTTTGTATTTTCCAACTACTACACTATTGGTTTGTAAAACTGTGTCCGCCCATAGTTTTATCTCTGCATAAAAGCCTTTGCACACCACTGGCAAGGGTCTTTTGGGAGTTCAGAATAAACATCCAAGTCTACCCCAAAGGCCCGTGCTGCTGTCCTTTGTTCTCTGCGCCGAACCCAGCGATAACCAGGATCTGCAGAGCTCCTGGGGGACTGTCGCCCCCCGATTCGTCGCCAGCCGGGATCGCAGACCGCGACACTTAAGCACTCTATTCAACTCACATCCTCAATGTCTGTGTTATATTTATTTTACTAAAAGCTCTCTGCTAATATTCTCTTTTGCATAATATTGAAAGTTGTTGGGTGGTGGTCAAGTCATTCTTATTACTGCAGGTAAATCCAGGACATGGCTTCTGTTTTATGTATCAAAACATGCAGATATCTGAGGGTACAGGGTTTCATTTCCATGTGTGTTTGAGTTACTTAGGATCTAGCATCTCCACTGATAGGAACATGTTGTCCTACTGCTGGCAGGACTTCAGGTTCAAAGACATGTATTTTTGCAACCATGATATAGCAGGTGTCAAGCTTTGCTTCCCTCATCCACTTAGAATTCAATTGTGTAAACTTTACACCTGAGTACTTGGACCATGAACAATTTATTTGAAGATGTCAGTCAAACAGTCAGCTGTACAAATACTTCCAAATGCACCTGCAATTGATTTTGCAGATACAGAAGGAAAACTGGCTTTCAGTGCAGATAAAAGCACCCAAATTTTGTTCCTTAATTAAAACTTAAGGGGTTTTGTTTTCTCAAGTTTTTGGAGTTTTTTTATATATGCATTGGGCTGGAATAGGAGCAACAGAAGATTTTTAAAACTACAATTTTGGTGAAACATCCAGGCAGGAATTATGAAATAACATTATCAGTAGATTCACAATAGATTTTTCTCAAGACTTGAGATTTAGATTCTCAATCTAATGATACAATTTGCTCCTATACTTAATTAATCCTGTAAGAATCAGGCTTAGAGTGAGATTTTAAGCACAAAAGTGTTAGTGAAAGCAGCAGTAATTCCTCTACCAGCTGGCTTGTGAGCCAGGGAAACCGTGGATCAAGACCAGGGGTAAGGGGTCAAGGCAAAGCAGAGGTCAGAGCTCAGCTATTTAGCCCTTCAGTTTATAAGCTGTTGCATCAGGAGGACATTTATTTTTCTCAGGCCATCAGTATGTTAGCATTGAATCTTGGTGCTCTGAAGCACCTGGGAATGTGCCTTCCTTTGCTAGGAAAGCAGAATGGTGCAAACCTACAGAATATACCAGATCTGCATTAAAGCATCAAAGAGTAATTTGTTCAATATGTTCAGGGACTTTGCTTTGGTGTAGCTGTCTGAAAGATGAGGTCTTTGGCCTAGACTGCTGGTAGTTCTGCAGCTTTGAGTGTGTATGCATGTGCTAGAAATGGTAGCAGGTATGTGTTACGCTGTCCAAAACCCTGGTAATGGATTTGGATGAAATATTCTTATCTTCAAGGCTTGGAGTATAATTTAGTATCACTGTGCACTGTTAAATAGCTCTCAAGTTTCAGATGAGAGCTGTCTGTATTTTGCCATGAGGCATGTGTTGCAAGAGCGTGTAAATCAATCTGGCGTCTCACTGTAAGAAAGGTACTTCACTTAAATTAAACCTATGCCCCTAGCATCTTTTAATGGCAGACTAATGAAACAGAGATTGTTTGCGTAACTGGGGGAGCAAATACAAGCAAATGGTCTCATTTGTGATGTAAAAATGTAGACACAATTTACTAATAGTAGCTAAAATATTAAATATCTCAAGAAACTTCCCCCCCTGAAAACAAATTGGCATTTTGGGTGCAATCCAGCTCATTCTAATGTGGATTTTCAAGGCAAGGCTGTTTCCTCATCCTGCCAGAATATTCTCATTTTCTATTTCTTTGTATAAAATGTCTGCATTTGAGATGTCTGAGAATCAGTGGATGCCAACAAAGAGAATTTCCTGGGTACCTGAAACTGAAAGTTTAGTTTTTGTCCCCATAGTAGATTGAACACAATATTTACCTTTTCTAAATCTCTTGTTTTTAAATGAATTTACAAAAAGGGAAGGGAAGGGAAGGGAAGGGAAGGGAAGGGAAAAAG
>VYXF01005649.1:119440-152617 GCA_013397295.1 Polioptila caerulea
GGAGAAATCCTTTTTAAAGCAAGAAAGCTTCAGAAGGTAATGTTACTTGCAATATGCATAATAAAAAATTAGCTTATATTTTTGAAGCCTTATTCATCATGCTTCTAAGTGCAGCCTTTAATGACAACATATTGGATAAGCAGTGGTAAGTGTATGCTGAAATAGCCCTGTTTATGCATTAACCTGAATCTGTTTAGGCCAGACTTTATAATTGCTATATTTATGAAATTATAGTCAAAGTTATGAATTATAATTGTTCGCTGATATTAAGATATTGTTCAATAGCAGTAGTCCCTGAATAAGCTGAACATTTCCAAAAACAGATGAATATTCCATAGTCATATAAAAAAAAAAAAAAAGAGTGCCCTGCATTTAATAGATTCATCACAGAAGATGGGTTTTAGAGATCCATGGGTTTTTCAAAGTAATGTTTTTCTTAATAAAATTTTAATTTTTTTTTAAGAGAAAAATTCTTTACTTTTCACAAATAAAAATATCGATATTTACAACTGACCACTGTTCATAGTGGTTTCTTAGAAATTCAATTCTAAACTTGAAAAAGAAACTGAGAAGGCAAGATTGATGTTGCCTGTAGTACCTAGAACTTGGACACTGTCTCACAGAATGTGAAAATAATTATCTGGCAGAAAACAGGTATCTGTTGCTATTCAATTGTCTTGGTAACTATTTTTGACTCATCATGTTAAAATTTACAGATAGGTACGAAATTCACAGTGGGATAAATTGTATATGCTATGCTTATACAATGATTTTTTCATTCATCCTTGTATGAAAACCTGTATCTAGACTTAGAGAAAATATTGAGGTGATAAGGTGAGGGTGTGATTCAGTAATTCTTAAAATGACATAGGAATCCAATCAATCGAACAATCAAAAGAAGCCAAGACCCCAATCTGATGTTGTGTGCAATACAGCAATGTCATTCCTGCATGCTTACATCTGCCATTATCATACAAAAGTAGGCAGATGGAATTATCTCAAATCTACAGTGACATTGACTCAAGTATTAATTGACCATTCTTTCCCTCCTTGTCTCCTCACAAAGGGTACTAAAAACCACAAAAACAGCTCTGAGAAGAGTTACAAGGAAGGTTGAAGGAAAACAGGGTCATGCTTAATCCCTTGGTTTTTCAAATATTGTTTATTAAGGGTAAGATTAAAATATATGATCTTTATACATTAAGTTGTGGTAACTGGTTGAACATAGCTCTTTGTCTGAAAAGGAAAAATAGTGAACTTGAACTAGACAAACTCAGATTAAAAATAATACTCAGTTCTTTAATGAGTGAGAGTAATTAATCCCTGGAATATTTTATTAAGGGAAAGAGCAAAGTATCCACATCTTGACTGTAAATCAAAGGATGCGTTTATACTCGATCCACAGTCATTCAATCCAAACTTTTGATTGTGATGTCGTAAGGCCCACACTGTTGGAGTCCATTAATTGTTTTTGGTTGCTCTGCTTCAATGACAACACTCTACACTTCTCTAGTACTCTGTACTGAGAGCTCTTAATGTCTCTGCAAGACAGCAACTTCTCTAGTGATAGACATCAGGACTCTGGAAAACCAGGGTCCATGTGAACAGTGAGCTGGTTGTTTCGTCTTTCTGGACCTCAGATAACCTTGGGATGGGGACATGCATCAGTCCAAGGAGAGTGATTTTGCCATGGTTGCTGTTTCAACAGCAGAACATCTTCCTTCATCTCCCTTGGTTTTCAGCTGCTGTGCAGCTTATCAGCTAGAAAGCACCACTGAGTTCCCTCCTCTGCAAGGGTTTTGACAGAGCCTGGCCACTCTGTGTGTTTCCACTCCTCTCCATCCTCTGTTTAAGTCCCCATTAGGCTGTGTTGTGTGTGGGAATTTGGGTATGCTGACCACATGCTCTCCAGGGAGCAGCAACTGTATTTTCCCCTATAATTTTTGTATTGTTATCTTTTTACCCTCAGTCATCTTCCCGGAAAAGGCTTCTGATATGTTTGTTGGTTTACAATTGCACTCTTCATGGTGCCCACAGTAATAATTGTCCATATTGTTAACATCTATGAGCATCCTATGACTGCTGGTATTACCAAGGTGGAAAATTCCAGCTGTAAAAGAGAATTAAATTTCAGTGGTGATTTGAAAAAGTTGCATGAAGTACATTTAAATGCTTTGTTTTCATTATGTGTGTGCATTAATGTGCCAGAACTTGTGTGCTGCTCACTAGCAAGCCATTGGCTATTAGAGGTGGCCTTATACAGTTTGCAGTTTAACATTTGCTAGAACTGAATTTGAAACATATTTAGCTACAGCTTTGCTGATGTTTTTAATTACAAAGAGAGCAATTTTGCTGTGAAGCTTTTTATTTTGCTTAGCTGTGAAAGGACATCTTCTTTTAAGTCTTTAAGACTCTGAAAGTGCTCTTCAGCCACTAGTAATGTTAATAAAGTCCAAATAGGAAATGTTTTTCAGCCTCCTTGGAAAAGTTCTCTTGATTGCCTTTTCCACATGGGGATTAACCCAAGCATACTTACCTGTTTTCAAACTGGAAAAATGAGAAAATCAGATAGACTGGTTCTCTTTCAGGATAGAAATAAATGTTATGTGAATGGGGTCATGAAAGGGGAAGCTTATTCCCTGTCTCAGGTTTGAAAGTGAAAGTCACACCATGAAAAATAAGGGGGCCCCAACCTATCCTGCCATTATTATTCTGCTTCTGGTCATGTTCACCTCAGAATGACTGAAAATACAGTATTTTGGCCAGTGATCTGAGAGGAAAAGGTTGGGATGCAAATATTATCTCTGAATACATTTTTTTTTGTGTCCCTCCAGCTTCCCCCCCAGCAGAGGGGAGTTCTTCTTTATGGAAGCCCATCTATATTTTGCACAAACTTTTGGCTTTGAGTAGTTGATATATTTGTGACAGAAAGGCATTTACCCAGAAAAATTCCCACCAATGTTGATCTTTTGGAGGGTTGCAAAAGGACTCCAATTCTATCTGTAAGTCCACCAACAGATATTAAAGTAGAGAGTTCAAATCATATTTTTTCAAATATTTTCTCCAATTTGAGAAAGGGAATTCATATCTCCTATTGCCTTTTGTCTTGCTTCTACAAATAATCCAGATTTCTTCTTCTTACTTTCAAATGTCATTACTTTTCTTCCTTCAGCTGCTCTAAGCCAGCAGAGTGAAACATCTCCATATTTTGTAAAAGAATATATAAACTTTGTTATTTGAATCTTCTGCCTGGTTCAAAATCTTTATGTATGATTAAGTATCTTAACTTTTCTTTTGTTGCATTAAGATGAAATGGCAACTTTTATATGGAAAAGGCCAGATGAATCTCTCCATTTAAGATTTGCCAATTGAAACTATAGAGCACAAGAGCTAAGATAAAATTGCTAACATGAGAGAGAAGTGCATTACTGTGCTTTTGTATTTGATGTGCAGGAGAGCTGACAGCACTTGTACAATGTAAGGGTAGATATCAAAATGTTCACCACTGCATATCTTCGGCTGTGCACTCACTTTCTGAAATGTTAATAGAAATTGTCATGTAAATAAATTTTTTGTCTTTCAAAATAAGTTACTTTTAACTCATTATTTTGTAGCAACTATTGCTCTAAATTCCTACAGCTATAGTTATGCAGTTTATAAAACACTACTCTGCTCAGAAGCATAGCTTTAAAAAGAAAACCAATTGTTCTTCCCAATCATCAAGATACATTTTTCCAGTAGACAAACTGTCTTCCTTCTCTTTATCTAGGCTCTGTTTCTCTTTTCTGTTTGGTGCCCATTGTCAGCAATAAAACTGAGTAAAATTGCAATGCCATCAACTGGTTCAGTAAGAAATGTTGGTGTCTAATATTGAAAGGTTTGACCCTGTTCAGCTAAGGGATTCATGACTGAGACTTGGAAAATTGTGTGTGTAATGAGTAGGAAATTGGAAGAAACAGTGTGGTTACTAGATAAGAGGAAGAAATAATAAAATTTTAAACTTGTTTTCTTCTGAAACTCAATTGTATGGCATCTGTGTGCATGTGCATGATAATAGATGTCTGAATATTGCCCTGTGTGGCTGTAACTGCTTGGCTCGCTACATCTGCCAGTTCTCATAACTAGATTTCTGATGGTGTAAAGTGCTTGAAAGTCTTAACAGGGTTTGGGGTTTTTTTTGAGGAGAAAAAAGTAAATTTATACCAGATCTTTGCGCTAAGAGGTTAAGAGGTATTTTAATGGAGAAAGGGTATCAACTGAAACTTGTGATCTGGAGTCTCTGTGTCCCTAAGGTGGCAGGATTGCAAACAATTTTCTCTGGACTCACAGGAAAGAGCTCTGTAGAGGCCTTTTTGGCAAGACTTTGGGATGCCATATTCCCTGACAGGTCATGTGTACTTTGGCTGATGCACTTTTGTCTGCCTACCTGGGCTAGAGCTGGGCGTTTTCTTTTTTTGGCTGACATTTTAAAGAAAATTCAAAACATAGTTTTATGATAAAACTTGTTAGGAAGAAATTATTTCAAGCTTTAAACTTAATTATTTTAATGATTTCGCTTTTAAAATGTTTTAGAATTCAGTTTTTCAACAAAATTCTTTAGTCAGTAAAATAGGTGTGTTTATTTCTTGAAGGTATCTCATGCAGTAAATCAGAATTTCTAACTATCTCCAACACACACATTTGTGGATTAAATAACATTCCTAGAAGGCTTCACTGTGCTTTTTTACACTGATCTGGCATATTTACTTGATCAGATTATTCTTAAATGGTGCTATACATTCAAATGAACCCGTCATGATTTCAATGAATACCAAAGCAATTAATAATGATTAAACACTTATATTAAATGTCATTCTCTCGCATGTATTTCAGTTAGAAAAAAAAATCTGGCATCTATTTTTATTTGAAGAGAGTCACATTGCTCACAGAAAATTTCAAGTGCATACTCAAAGTTTAGCAATTAGCATAGATCAGAAGGCCAGAAACAGAACAGACAGCGAGAAGCAGTTTGGAATTTTGGTTATTTCATAGGAGGCATGTGCTTTCTCAAGCTGTTTCTTTCCTGGAATCAAGATGAAAATCAACATGTAAAAAAATTATTTTCCAGCCTTTTGAAGAAGAGGAGAGAAGAGAAATGTTTCTTTGTTGCTGTTGCCACGTTTGGTTATGAAAACCAAAAATGGGAGTTTGAGTGCAATCACTCCCTGGGTCTTTTGGCAGTTCTGAGGTGTCAGAAGAGTTTTGTTCTGTTTAGAATGTCAGAGTGGGTGTTTCAGCTGTCACTTCTGAACCAGACTGCAGGGCAAGTGGAGGCCCCCCTCCTATCCCTTGCCTAATTTCTTTTGTAACCACACATATTTTTCTATACACAGACACTAATAGTGGGGAGGGAAATGGGAGATAATCAGAGCAGTTTTATATATGTCTGATTGTGTAAAATGTAATAAGCCTTAAAATGGGATTGAAAAGAAGATGAGGATAAACCTGTCATCCAGGGACAGTTTGTCATTTATCTATAACAAAATCTTCTCCAAAAATCAAATTGAAATGGTTTGTATTTTGCATTTTGCAGGCCCCACCATAATAGTGGTCTTGGCAACTTTCAAAGGACAAAAAGTAAAACCACTGGTAGGCTCAATACTAGTACAGCCATTCAATATACCTAACCACAAGGCTATTGAAATTATTTCTCTTTTCTGACATGATTGTGGACTAGAAGGACATGCAATTGCTGAACTTGTAATAAGATTCAGTACTTTGAATAAAAGTAAATTATTTACCACTTACTGCCCCATTTGCAGGCTTGAAAGTTTTTGTAACTCCGTTACCCAAAGTCTTTCACTGCTCAGGATATTCTCCCTTGCTAAAGAGGAATTAAATACAGCACCTGATGGAGAGGGTACAGAGCAGATGGCTAAGTGTATAGTGTAACTTCATCGTGGTCCCTCCTTGCATGGCAGCCTTTATGAAAAAGAAACACATGGGGTTTTTTCCTCCCTTTTTTCTCAGGGTACAGCAGAGTGACATTAATCTGCCATGATTGAGATATCAGTTTGGTTAGCAGGCACAAAGCAACCTTAAGCAAAAGGGCAGAGCAGCTTGAGAAATGTTGGCTGTTAGTGCTTGGTAACAACCCGATCAAGAAGCCCTGGAGTGGTTCAAATCACAGACTGCCTGCTAAGTGGTCTTTGGGGAGCCTGCTCTGCATCTAATCCCAGCGAGAGAAATATGAACGGCAGTAGACTGGAGATCAATGTAGGTGCCTTGCTGGGGATATTAACTACCCCACCTTCACTTCTGGCTCCTGCAGCATGACAACTTTATTCCCAGAGGGCCAGAGGATTCTGCTGGTGTCTGTAGCAAAGTCTGTTGAAAGCAGGAGAATTGACATTTTGCTGATTGTCTCGACTGCTTTGACATCTCACAAGCAGTACAAATGATCACTTATGTAAAGGTTATTTGAATAAAGGTAAGATCCCTTGGTGTGACTTTACTGTGAAACCATTCCCATTCCCTTTAGATGTCCCTCTGAGACTTCTAGTCTCCTAAAATGTGCATGTACTTCTAATTTGCCTGTAGGCTAGGTGAAAGCTGGAATCTGTAATCTGCAGAGCACACTGAGCTTGCACAGTACACTGAAAGTAGGCTTATTCAAAAAGGCTTTTCCAGAGCTTTAAACAAGACATGAAAACACATCTGAACCATTTGTGTCTCAGGGAGCTGAGGTGGGAGCAGCCAGGGAGCTGCTGGAATGGGTGCTTCTGCTGACAGAGGTACAGAGTAAGTGAAGGATTTGCTCTGCTGCAAGAGCTTTGCTGCACAGCCCCAGGGAGCTTTGCTGCCCACTGCTCAGTGTCATGGGGAGGGTTCCTCCATCAGCTGAAGAAGGGGTGATTTTGGGAGACAAAGTCAGGTGGCTTGAGCTCTCATTTATTCTCTCAGTCTCTGAAAGCACTTGGATTATGTTCATATGATTTTCTTGGCAGCTCCCCATAGGACTAGAGGTGTTAGGGAGGGAGAGATGTGCTGGTTTGTTTTTGCTTTCAAACCAACATCAAACATTTTTAGATAAACTATTTAAGTTGGGGAGATGAAATTTTAAGAATCACCATGAAATATTGCAAAGGGCTTGTGATATTTCAACAGCAAAATTGTGTATTAGATGTGGCCTAGACACTCGTTCTTCAGAGCTCCTGTTGTGGGGAATGGCACAGACACTTGTGCAGAATCCCTCTGAAAGGGGTTTTGATGCCCTAAACCAAACCTGCCATGTACTGTCAGAGCACATCTGGAGATCTGTGCAATTAGACCCTGCATCTGCATGCTCATATAGGCATTTTTTCATTAACTGTGTAGTTAACTGTATCCAATTAGCATACACTGACATACTTGAAACATGCAAAAATCTGGCACGGAAAATTGCAAGCATAGTTTTAGATTGTACTTTCCTTCATACTTTGTTGCACTGATAGATAATGTTAGATCATAAGAAAAAAATGAAGTAACCCTAGGCTGGTGGGCATAGTTTGCATCTCTGGGTGAATAAGAAGTTTGGCTTCTCTGAGTAATTGTCCTGAGCTCTGATTTAACCTGAAGCAAAATCATTTTAAAAAGATCACACCAAGATTGAACCCAGCATTGCTGCATTGTCCCTTATTGAGGAAGCTGTTCAGAAGCATTTGAAACGCCCCCATATGTGAGGAACTCCCTTAATTATGCTCCTGAGATAAACTGGAACTAAGGGAAGAAGGTTTTGGCCCCTTTATTTGCAGAAATGTGCTGACAACCCTTGTAATTATGCTCTGCTCCTACTTCTAAGCTCCTGAGGGATCATGTGTTGATTACAAAATAGCCTATGAAATTGTATCATATGAACATCGTGAGAGTCACATCAAAGGTAGGTGAACAGATTTCTTATTGCTCCTTCGAAAAAGTTTCTCTCATCGTATCAAGGCCTCTCCCATATGTTGAAAAAACCCCACATTTGTATGTTCCATGCAAGGTAGCTGAAAAGCTTTGTACTCCTTACTTAGGAGGCTTTTCTTACAAGGTCGTGAGCCAGAAATCCTCATTTGCTTTGAATGCAGTAAGACTTTACCCTACTGCTGTTGCACATGAAAATTGTCGTTGCTCTGGATGTGGTAGCAAGGTTTCCATCAGAAAGGTACGTTTCTTTTAGAAGGTCTGCACTCTCTAGTGACACAGAAAAGCCCACTGTGGGGAAGAGAGATGGTGATTTTTTTTTCTGTGTATTTTGGTAGTAAAGTTTTGCTAGAGCTCTTTTGTAAAATAAAAATGCTGTACCATACATACATGAAGAACATGAGCTGATGCCAAGCTATAGCAGTCATTTTAAATTGCCTGTTGGATGCATACTTGCAGTAAATTAGTGTATGATGATTTTTATAACGAATTATGAAATGTCAAGTAATTATTAATTACTGGACACTTGTTATATAGTATTGCCTCTCAGTGAGTGACTCCATCTGGTGTGAAACTATTGCAAATACTCTAAAGAAAGACTGTTTAAGAGTAGGAATGACTTCATAAAACGGAAAGTAAAAGAATGGAAAAATAGAAAAGAACTATTGCTATTTTTTTTTTTCAATTTGCTTGGCACTGAGGTTCAGTGAAATTCTTGTTAGACTTTCCAGAGTCCTATAAGGGACCAGCCCTCCATGCAGAGCTGATTACATGAAGTTCTTGTGTGTTGCAGACTGCCTGCCAACCATGTTCTCACTGACACATAGGTCCATCTGCATCTGCAAGAGGAGTGGACTAGCAATGAGAGAAGGAATTATTTCACTCTCATTGTCATCACAGACTTTTGTTAGACTTTCTATATTGAAGAAAAGTAATTATTTTTAACAGTGTGAGGAATATTGAATGGCAACATTGACTGGTGCTGAAGTCACATTTAATGACTCTACTTTGGTAGAATCTTTACAGGAGCTTTACATCAGGCCAGACTTGTTTTTAAGGGTCCCCAGAATCAGTATGCTTCATCAACCCTCACCTTTCCCAATATAACTTTCTTGCTTATTGTCATATTTCACCATTTGCAGGAGCAGGAGGATTCCTCTGCTGGCTATGTCAGCTGACTTCCCACATGCCACCCTAATTTCCTTCTAACAAGGCTTTTCAAATGTAAAGTTACAATTTAATTGCTGAGAGACATTTGAGCAAGAATAGCAATAACAGAAAGCAGGGACTCTGCGGATGTGACTGTTTGTCACCATGATCCCACCATTCAAGTGGAGATGATCAGCTGGTTCAGATTCATGTAAGTATCGCTTACACTCAAACCTATGAGGCAAGTTCAGAGTGTAAATATTGTTCTGTCCAATTTGAAAAACAGGACTCCACATTCAAGTTGGATCTCTCAACATCACTGAGTCAGTGTGGATGAGTCCTCCACATTTGGGTTTCATTGTGATTTGTGTTTGATGATGCACTTGCAGCTTCACTTAAGGAAGGATTTTACTTCAATTACATATCTGCTATCGACAGCCAGCTAATCACGAGCATTTGAAATCTTTGGGCCAGGAACTCCATTAGTATCATTTCAGTTGACAGATACTGATTTCCTGAAGGCAGCTGAGTACGTGGCAAGTTACACAGACCTGTCTTGCTACTTCTTTTATCCATGGATGGTTAGAGTGAGCAGCTTCTACTAAAAGTCCAGTTATTTTCTTCTCTTGGACAACAGTGAATTTATAGGTAGGTCCTTTCTCTATTTTATTGGTATTACCCTCCTTCTTCTTAATCATTAGTGGTTTTGGTGCTCTTTTTTTTCTTTTTGTTTGTGATCTGTTTTCTTAACCTTCCTTTTAATTCTCTGTTTGACTCATTTCTCTGTGGGTTCTGCAAAAAAGCATTTTATTTTTATTCCTAGGCAACATCTGACCACTTCTTCTGTCTTTCCTGCTTGTCACCATGTTCCCTGCCAGAGTCAGCACAGTAAGTTGGGGAGAAACAAATGTCTTGCTTGTCAGTGCCTTTTCTACCTCTGATATCCTGACTTCAAGGGTTAATTGTCACACAAGTTCAAATCATAGGAATCCTGAAGCGGGATTTTTTTATTTCCACTTGCCTAAATATCCTTCTTTCATTAGGACTCCTTTTCAAATAAAATTATGAGTTTTAAGTCTGACCTTGCCCAGGTGAGTAATCAAAAAACTGTTACACCCCAGAAGTGCTCTCATTTTTCCACTGAACAAATTTCTTTCTTGCTGACCTTCAGCTGCCTCAGAGGCAAATCACAACAATTAACAGGTGAGACTCATGTTCTGCCACTTGGTTCCCACTTGACAGTAGGATTTCGCCAGCACTTAGCTACTTTTTTCCCTTCCTTGGGGTTGTGTTTCTGGTGGTAATCACCTCATCTATCAATTACTGTAGGTGTCTTCTCAACCAGGGTTGAGACTCTGCAGACTCCTGTCACTGTGAATAGTCACACTTTTACCAAGAGAATGTATTTCTGGTGTTTTAGGGGAGTAACAGGGTGCAGAAATCTGGTATGGAGCACTTCTACCACCAAAGGAATCACAGACATAGGGAGAACTGAATGGGAAAATGTGGAGGGTTCAGGGAAATGGAAGTTTACTCAATGATTTTTGAGGCCGTTTCCAACAACTCTGGCCCTTGCCCAGGATAAGCCACCCACTTGCAGTTTTCTGCATGTAATTTCTTATGCTGCAAACTGATGAGGAAGTCAGATGTGGCCAAGTGCATCTCATTTAGATGTGTACAGCTAATTTAAATGAACTCAGTAGCTGTCTGTACACCCGAAAGACAAATCATTCAATTGCTGGCAATTTTCTGACAGTAGGACTAATATTTTTCAGTGTTCCAGGTGCACACAGCTGTCTCAGCTGTCCTGAGCACCTGTGGCCGTCTTCACCCTCACAGCAGATACGAGCTCACAGTCCCTGAGAAGCCCCTTGGTTCAGTTTGTGGCTTGAAGCTAAGATGACAGATTCCAGGGAATGATCCAGACTTTCAGCAGATGCAACTAGTGAGTAATATCTATTCTAGTGCCTGTCATGCACGAATCCTGGCTTTCTGCTAGAAGTAACTCTCTGTTTTTATGTATGTATTTTTTATTTGAATCCTTGGCACACAGGAACTGACTGGAGTCTCATATTCCAGAAAGCGAGCAGCAAAGGCAGAATGTAGCAGTTTTCTCTCAACTAACAAACTATGCTTTTGTTGATTTATTGTTTATTTTGCTTCTGCGTTAAAATGTGGTGCATAAGAACTCTATTTTAATTGCAAATGAAAGAAACATAGCCTTCTTGCTTCCGTGGGACGAATGCCCGTCTTCCAAGAATGACTGAGAGGAGAAGGCTTTTTTGGCTTTCTCCTGGGAAGCTCTGGGGACAGTGAGGAGCACGGAGGAGCCCCGTAGTGCCGGGGCTGCTGTGCTGGGCGTGCGGGGAGCGCTGTGACCCGGCGGGCGCCGGGGGCTCGGCGGGGCGGGCTCGGGGCCGCTGTCCCGTCCCGTGTACGTGACTGCTCCACAACCTGCCTTCCCTTCCCCTCTCGGAGACCTGCGTTTGTTGCCATAGTGAGAGGACGCAGCTCAGACAGCGGATGCTTGATTTTATTTGAGAGAAGTCTAAATAAAAATAAGGGTAGAACAGTTCTGCATAGTCCTAGAGAGACTCCTTCTCTGTCTTCAGTGTTTGCATCTCATCCAGTGGAAATTGGCACTCTTAGAAAGAAATGTGCTCGGGATGGCACACTGTAACCTGCCCTGTGGAGCTGCGCTGGAGGGACTGGAGCTTTTGGGACAAAGCAGAGAGAGAGGGAATAAAAAAACGGAGTAAATGTAGTTCATTTCCTGGCTGAGAAGAGTAAATGTTGTGGGAAGGAAAAGAGGAACACACCCGTACTTCCCGCAATAGCATTCTGTGACCTCTCCGGGGCAGAGGAGAGCAATGCCATAGCCAGGGAGGAAGGATGCGCTTCTCTCAGGACTTGAGCTAGCAGGGATGGATTTGTGGACCTCTGGAGTGCTCTAACACAGGAATTGTCTGTGGTGCATTTGTAACCTAGGGGTCTAGGAAAAGGCTTGTGTATGATTCATGTGTCCTGCAAGTCAGCAACTAGAGTTTCCTATCTACCAAGAACTTCCTGCATAGTTTTTAATCTAAATACCAGTAGAAATGCACGCTATGACCTGTCTAACTATCTCCTTTTCTGGTTTTACCACCTAGAAAGACTCAGAGGCAATATTTTGCCCACCTCTGTAAAATCACTAGCTTCATTTCTGACAGTGCCATGTAGGGAAGCCCACAGAGGTAGAACAAGTAAGCTAACAAGAAGAAAAACAGTCAAATATCTCCTAAAAAGGAAGACAAACATCCAGGTACAGAAGGCATTGATCATGCTGCCTGCATGATCAATGGGAGTTTTGCCAATGACACAAATGGGAGTGAATTGGCAGGAAAGAGAATGGGTAATATTTGCAAAGAAGTGCATCAGCTTTGCATATGTAGAAAAAAAAGCAGCTGCATTAGCAATTGCCCCATTAGAAAGTGCTCAAGGAAATCGAGATTCATTGCTTCTATCTTCCAGGCATTAATTGTACATTTTAAGTCTAACTTCCAATTAGAACACTTAATCGCTCCGCACCTCTTTTTTCCCCACCCTCGATGCAATGCAGTAAGCTCGAGATAGAAGATAAGTTTAGAACAAACGGGAGCATTCTCACACAGCAGAGTGTATGAGGGTGTTCTTTCTTCAGATGCTGACTAAGGCTCCAGCAGTCCCTCCCCTGCAAGTGTTGATCTGTGCCATGGGCAGACCAAGAAGTGATGCTGTTATCAGTGTCTCCACTACACATGCAGAGAGACCCCTTTTAGACATGACCTTCCCTACAGCATATACAGCAGGGGAGGGGTTTTGATCCCCAGCCATGTCTCTCAACCACATCTTTGCCACTACTCCATTTGCAAAAGTTTTATGAAGACTTACCAAGCACCATGGGTGGGATGGTAAATTCAATTTGGAGATTTGGAGGCCCCTTCTGAAAACATGATCCCTGATGGCAAAACTTTGTGTTGGAAGATATAACAGTGTAAGTGGTCCGTGACTTTTTGTGTTGGCAAATGAGCAGCGAATGCTCTGCAGGTTACCCCGCATGACCTACCACTACTGACTTGAAAGAATGGCTTGGCAATTACAGCTGAAAGCAAAACTTATCAAAATACCAGATACTGTGTTAGATTTGAGCTTTCTGGATTGCCAGAAAGTTTTCCTGATGAATTAGAAGCATATTCCATGACTCTACTAATCAGCTGAGTTTCCATGATGTGATCCTCTTCATCTACCAGATTTGTTCCTTTATCTCAGTTCTCTAAAATACCAGTTTTGCTGAACTACTAATTCTTACTTTCCAAGTCAGTTATGAAAAACTGCGGTTTTGAAAATATTGCTTTCCCATGAGCTGTCTCAGCCTTTTGCAGTAATGATATCCTAAAATACTTCTGCAGACAAATGTCTACCCCTTATTACAGAGGCAGATGCTCCTTTTACTAGTGAAGGGACAGCTACTTCCAGGGCACCCTCTTTGTCAGTCACATGAGAAAATAAAGCAATGCTAAAATATGGTTGCAGCAAAGATGTCTGGTGTGTAATCTTCCTCTCAGTCATGTAAACAGTATATTTGTGAGTTTTTATATGAAATACATTTGGAATATGAAAATGGAATTGTTGCACCAGAAAAGAGCAACAAATCAGAGTATTATGAAGAATTGGATTACCAGAGGATTAAAATAGATTAGTAATAGAAAATTGGGTAAAATGTAACTGCACTTAAGGAAGAGTGATATGATCTTTTAATGTAAACTGAGAATTCATAGGCTTGAAATGAAAAAGGAGAAGAAAACTAAAGTCTATTACTCAGTGACAATGTCCCTGTATACAATAATTATCATGCAGTTTTGAAAGACTCATATTTGGAACTAGCATAGCATACAAGCAAGACAAAAAGAGGAAAGTATAAAAGTCGTATAATATAGATTATGTAAAATAGTTCTGGCTCTCTGTGTGCTAGAAACATTAAATAAAATTAGAATTGGTGCAGGGAGTGAGGATGACCAGAGGAATAGATGTTAAAACAGTTGGTTGGTACAGCTTAGCAGACTGGCTGGGTGGAAACTGGGAGAACATATGATAGTGCTCTATAAATGCATAAAGGACATATGTAGTCAGAATAAGAAGAGCTATTTAAGCAGAAGAATCATAAGCTCAGAACAAATAAATACATATTTTAAGATGGAAATCAGAGGAAAAGTGTTTTTAATTGTTGGTGAGATTATGAAACAACCTCACATAAGAGGTAATTTCAGCAACCTGAACATGATGAGTTTATGAGAAGAAGTATATAGTATGGCTGCCTGAAGTGGCAGAATGGAGGACCCAAGACCTTCCTACTCCAGTTCACATACTGTGTTTTCTCACTTTCACATATAAATCAGTGAAGAGGAGACAACAAAGATGAGCAAATGAACAGGAACCTCAAAGCAGCAGTCCAGTTCTACTCCACACCCATCCACGCTCTGGCAAGATGAATGGCCATAGCCAAATAACCATGGTCACAGCCATGGCTTTTCTTCAGACAGCGTGTAAAGAGTCACTGTCTGTCACCAGGGAGTAAATTGTGTGAATCACTGTCTTCCAGTTAAATGTCACCACTGCTGCAATATCTCAGACAGCCACTTATAGGAGGCATCCTTGGTTAGGGCCCAGCAGCAGAAGCCTGTGCTGCAAAAAATAGACACAGCGTCCTCCCTCTGCTTTACACCAAACTGCTACAAATGCAACACTCAGTTGCTAATGTGACAAATGACAAATTTAAACTGTGTTTAACTGATTCAAGCCTATTCCATAAAGTTTCTTGTCAAGGCAGCAAGTTACCTTCCTGCAACAATTTCTGTCACAGAAGAATCTAAGCAGAAAAGGGTCTGGGACAGGAGTAATAGAAATAGAAACTATTCTATTGGTTTATATAAAACTATTGATTTATAGTAAAATACTCAAAATATTTGCGTTGACCCCGCTGTTGGCTCTCTGAATAATCATTCACTGCCTTAAAACAGGTAATTAATTTCTTCAGTGTCACATGAAAAGTGCCCTTTCTTGTCTTGTGTCACAGATTTTCAATTCTGACTAAATTGCAACCACAATTTCGTGTGAGGAATTGTACTTTCTCAGAACAAAGCCGTTTTCTACTGTACACTGTAAATGTGTTCTCCATGGCTGAGTCACAAAAGCTGCAATTCACCCTGAGCACTCAGTTATGCATAGCGTGTGGGGAAAAGCACTGAATTGAAATGACAGGATTGTCCTCAGGTTCTGAATATTATACTAAGCATGCTTTGGCATCTCATATTTAGAGTGAGTTATTTTATGCTCGTTTCCTCTTGACGCAATTTAGTTAATAGCCAAACTCAGTCACAAAACCACTTGTAAATAAACACCTTGTTATAGATTACAGTGTTTTCAGTCTCATGGCTCTTCGGCTCAGTCTATCAGCCAATAAAACCTGCCAATACAGTATATTAACTTCTGTCATGTTTAAGTGTTTTTATACATTAATGGACCCGCTTGTAATTTCACCATATAGGCTACACGTTCCTGGATATACAGCATATATGAGACAAATAAGCTGTCCAGAGAAGACATTTGTATTGGATGTTCACTGTTGGTTTCTTCCCATACTGCCCTCAGATGCAGAAGCTGCCCTGGGAGATGAATGTGCCAGGATAAGTTATCTAGGGCTCATAAAATCTTTTTTAGAAGATTGAAATAAAGTCAGTGCTTGCAAAAGACAAATCAATTGTGACATTTCTGAATAGAGTGCAATGCATTTAATTAGCACAAGACATACTGGCAAATGCTGAATTACCCAATAAATCACTGAATGCTGGAACCCATACAGAGCTGGGAATCAGCTGTCTTGTGAGATGTACAGCGAGTGATAATAGGAAGATCTGGCCATTTCTCCTCCATTTTCTGCTAAATTTCTTCCATTTTGACATTTTCATGCCAGACCATTTTAATTATTTTGAAGCATCAAAGAATTTCTCCAGCCTAATGTGAGAAATTTGTGTCATGATCTGCATCTGCTGAGGAACAAAACATGTATTTTATGATATGCTACGGGTTTGCTCTTCAGTTGGAGGCAAATGGTGGAAGTTTAGCCTCTAGGAATTAAGGAATTTATAAGAAAATGTACAAAGCTGTTCTTGAGGGAAAGTGTTGTAGGACCAGGCCCTGTAGTGACAACCAACATTGGCCTTGATGTTTTGGGGGTCTCCCTGTGCGATGAGCAGAAGGGGCTTCAGGCTTTTTGCATCTGAGAGAAAGGGGAGCAGAGGAGAGGCTGAGCTTCAAGGTCTGCTTGTGCTGTCATGCTTGAACGTTCTGGCCAGCAGCTCTCTGTTCCCTGAGGCAGAGTTACAGCCCCATCTGGGTGCATGTGGCAGCAGTGCTGTCCTTAACACACACTCCCTGTGCACTCACTGCGCCCTCGCAGAGCTGCTGATCCACCTGGTGTGTGACAGGAGTGCTTTGGTAGCCATTTAACAAAACTCTAATTAATGTATAAGAGATTTTCCAAGTGTTTACAGTGCTCTCCCCACCTCCCTATCTGAACTCCTTCCTTTCATCTCACTTCCCAGTGCTTCACTTCTAAATATTACAAAAAATTCAGTAGCTAGGGTAGTTTTCCAGAGACCTGAGCACCTGAGGTACTTAAGAAACAAGCCACAAAAACAAACCAAACAAAAAAACCCCCAAAACAACACAACAACAAAACCAAACTCCAAAAAAATTCTTAAGATCCTAAGATGTATGTATATGCTTTTTTTTTTCATTTTGCACTGAGTAGATTTGTATTTACATCAGATTCTTGTTTGCTTGTTCCTATAAAGTTTAATCACAGCTTAAAAATAGAGTTGTTTAATGAAAAGTGATTTGACTATTTAAAAAAACTTAGCTTCAGGCTAGACTGAGCCGTCTTTAGGGATAAAGTACAACAGACTTGCACAGCCACACTCACAACAGTACTGCTAATATTGTGCCTACAATGAAAGAAAACAGCATATGCAACTACAGCCATGGGATAAGGATGTTGTACTCATTAGATGGCCTGTGATTTTTAAAATTTGGCATTTCATGATATACCACCAAGCTGGAGGGGCCGACAGTCTCTGCCCAGCATCCCCTATTAGGCAAAAGACCAGAACACAGCCTCTCCTTAAGAAATCCAATTGGTTTGTGTGTTGTTTGTATTTGATACTTACCTAAATCTGTATTTATCAACAGTGCAAAAATCAATTACAAATTAAGTAATTGAGACATGTTAAGTACAAATTAACTTCACTGCCTAATATCTCCATTTCTTCTGGCTGAATATGTTCAGTTCAATATTGACAGAATATTTTGTAACCCATCTCTCTTCTGTAAAGAGTTCATTCCGTTGTCAGCTTTACACGGTCCCATGTTTATTTTCAACCAAGTAATAACAGCCCTGCAACTGATGATCTACACCACTCTACCAATCTTACAAAGGAGAGGTACGACTCAGATGACACTTTGGGCTTCTTCTTATCCTCAAGGAATCAGCAGGGTGTTCATTGGAGCTGGCTGAGGATGCCCAGGAACAGAATTGTCAAAAAAATAGACCGGGGGTCTTCTGTTTCTATTCTGTTCTTATCAGGTCAACAGACTCCAGCTTTTGAAAATTATTTTAGTTGTTAAGAATAGTCTGAAGAGGAGAAGGCTCAGAGGAGATCATATCACTCTACGACTCCCTGAAAGGAGGCTGCAGCCAAGTGGGGGTCGGTCTCTTCACCCAGGCAATTAGTGACAGGACAAGAGGACACAGCCTTAAGATGCACCAGGGGAAGTTTAAGTTGGACATTAGGAAAAAGTTCAATACAGAAAGGGTGACTGGGAACTGGAATGGGCTCCCCAGGGAGGTGGTAGAGTCACTGTCCCTAGAGGTGCTTGAGAAAAGGCTGGATGAGGCACACTTTGCCATGGTCTCTTTGACATGGTGGTATTGGGTCATTGGTTGGACTCAATGATCTCAAAGGTCTTTTCCAACCTAATTTATTCTTTGATACTGTGAGCATTTAAGTATTTGAAATTATTGTTGTAGATAATGATAATTAGCGAATATATGCAATCATTCTTACTTGGAAAAATCACAGCAGAGTAAATAACAAGCCTTTAAAATCATATCCTAGTACTTCAAAAGTAGGGGAACCAAGATCAAAGCAGCAATCTGGTAGATAGGTAAAAATAAGAGAGGCAAAATCATTCTATGCCCTCTCTACTTTCTTGCCTAATCCTACAGAAGGCTGAGCTCCCTCAAGCTCCAGGAGTTTCAAAGCTTCTTGCTCTAAATTTCACTATTTCTCTTGAATGTTATGGTCTTTGAAGGCAATGAAGCACTGATCACTCTATTAGCCATCCAACAATATACTGCCTCCCCTTTCCTGTAATAAGAGGGATAATCTGCTTTGTCTGTTTATGAGGTGTTACAATGTCACAGAGCTGGAATCAGATGTTATTTGCATTCCCCTGCTTCTCTGGGTCTTTCCTTAAGTTCAGAGCAGGAAAAAGAAAAGCAAAGCAGAGTTCTTTCTATTATTTATAAAGATGATTATATCATCACTTCCTGAAGTATGGAAGTGTTCATTACAAACAGTCTGTGAAAGGCCAAGGACTTAGAAGCCCATTACTGTACTCTTGCTCTTAGTGTGCTTACAAAACAATGTTTTCTTCAAAGAAATAAATGGTTAGAAATTCTTAAGCTTCTTAAAGTGGGAGGACATGTGAATTGATGTGTGTAAACTAAGTGTATATACATAATATATGAACAGAGGGATTTCCAGGCTGGGCTGCTGCTCAGGTTGGGGCTGTCCAAATTAGGGATGCTACTTTTCAAGCACATCCTCACATATGTGTCTTCCAAACAGCCATGGGTATATTATGTCCCATAGACCTTTATGGTGGGGTGTAGCCATGCAGCCTCTGATTCCTTGGCCATTTCATTGGTATTCATATTTCCTCAATTACTTTTTAAAGCTGATTGCAAACCAGCACCTGACTAAAACCCTTTGTGAGCCTCTGTGTCCAAAACCACCCATTCAGAATTACAGAGCACTATCAAAGCAAACATGACATCCAGCAAGACCACGTCCCTCTTCATCTCCTTCATTCCCATTGCAGTGCATGCTGGGGAGGTGACCCAGTAAATCCCACTGGGGACTGGTGCTGAAAGTGCTCTGAGAGGAAAGGGACTTTTGATGTTAGCACTGCCCGAATCCTTCCTCCCAGTTCTCAGGCCCTAGGGCTTTCAGATCAAAGCTGAAGCACTACTGCAGAGAGTGGAATGTTTTGCCAAGAAAAAAAGGAAAGTCTGCCAAAAAGAAATCTCACTGAACATTTAGGGTGTGTTTAAGAAGTACCAACCTTCAGTTCTCGCTGGAAGCAGCTCAGTAGCCCATGCAGGACTGCTTGCCATGGGAGCACCAGCACCTTCCTCCGTTCCAGAGTTTCCTACAGCTCCTGCAGCCTGGCCTTAGAAATGGGAAGCTGCCCCAGCCCAGAAAGGGTTGTTGTCAGCTCCTGATCCTGATGAAACTCAGGACAGAACAACAGACATCTCTGCTGAGCATTTTCAATCACTTTGATTTAAAAATTAATAGTGCTGAGATAAGCTGTGGGTGATGGTTGCTAAACATTTACTACAGAATTTAGACTGCTATCTTGGAGTAGCCAAAAAAAAAAAAAAAATTGCCCCTTCCTAATAGATCCTGATAAAGCTTTTGTGCCAATTGTGTTACTATTCTCTTCCTCTCCTCCATGTCTCTAAGTCATTTGGTTTTTTCCTTTGTGCTGTTTTGAATCCTTATTATGATGTTGGTAGTAGGACAAATTATCAAAAACAGCCTCCGAAATCCCATCTGCAGTAGGGTGTCAGAAGCACCCAGATCATTTTGTGCATCCTTCCTTGAGTCTGTGGCAAAGATTTTAAGTGTGCTGTATCCTAAGACTTGTGTTTTGGGATTTCCACCAGTAACTTTCCTGCTCCTTTTCCCATTGCTATCGCAGTCAATTTCTGAGCAAATTTATGATTCTTACAGTAAGGACTATTTCTTCCAGCTTAACTGTTCCTCATATGGCACCATATGCAGATTATCTTAAATTTAGGTAAACTAAATTTAAGATATTTCATTGGCAATTAGCATCCAAACCCCCAAAATATCAAGACATTTTGGCTTTATCTATTCTGGGGGAAAAAAGTATTTTATATATCTTCTATATCTTATCATCTTATAGAAGGGATGTGGAGCTATATCTTATTTCCTATATGTTTCCATATCTTCCATTTTTCTTTCCTTAAGAATTCTTTCTCAAGTCTTGCATTCTGTTGATGAGCCTCATAATTATAAATATTCAATTAATTGATGTTTGATGTGTGGCATATCACTTGCTTGACTAATTCACTGGAGACTCTTCATGGGGAAATTCCAGTCCCTTCTTTTGCATATTTGGAGCTGTAGGGATTTGGCTTCCGCTTTAAATGTGCTATTTTCTATCTCCCTTCCTTCACTGGCACCAGTGAGAATTGAATCTGGCCTTTTGTTGGAAGCAGCAAGCAACAGCGTGTACACAAAGCTGGGAATTCAGAGAGGGGCAGATGGGATTTCGGAGGCTGTTTTTGATAATTTGTCCTTACACATTTGTCCTAGTACACACGAGGCATAACAGTAAGCAAAAGAAAGGAAAATTAATCATCTTGCTAATGGACAATTTGTCTCCTGGATGCTCCCTAATGAAGGGAGACCCTTACAGGCTGTTGCCTTTGTAGAACTCAAGCCTCATGTGTCACTGTATGTATTTCACTCTGTAATGTGGAATTTACCTGCTACATTTCCTTTCAGAGAAGCTAATTGTGAGCTTCGTTGATCAGAGATATCTGACCTACCTAGGTCAGGGCAACAGTCTGGTATCCACACAGGCTGGGGGATGAAGGGATGTGGAGCAGCCCTGCCCAGAAGGACCTGGGGCTGCTGGTGGGTGAGAGGCTGGACATGACCCAGCCATGGGCACTCCCAGCCCAGAGAGCCAAACGTGTCCTGGGCTGCAGCAAAAGCACCGTGGGCAGCAGGGCAGGGAGGGGATTCTGCCCCTCTGCTCTGCTCTGGTGAGAGAGACCCCAGCTGGAACACAGCACCCAGCCCTGGGCTCCCAGCACAGGGAGGGCATGGATGGGCTGGAGCAGGCCCAGATGAGGGCTGCAAAAATTAACAGAGGGATGGAACATCTCACTTATGAGGAAAGGCTGAGGGAATTTGGACTGTTCAGCCTGGGAAAGATAACACTTCGAGAAGACCCTCTGGCAGTCTCCATGTACTTAAAGACAGCTTACGAAACAGACAAAATTTTTAACAGATCCTGTTGTGATAGGACACATTTTTAAAGTGAAGGAGGGTAGATTTTGATTAGATCTAAGCTAGACATTTTTACAATGAGGGTGAAGAGATCCTGGAACACGTTGCCCAGAGAGGTGGTTTATACTCCAGCTCTAGAAACATTCAAGATTACACTAGACAGGGTTCTGAGCAACCTGTAGTAGAAGATATCCCTGCTTATTGCAGGAACTGTGGAACCAAACTTTAAAGGTCCCTTCCAACCCAACTTATTTGACAGTTCTATGATCTTCATAGTCAAGAACATTAATTGTTAGTTCTCTTTCTGGAATCCCTTGCACTAAAAAAGAAAAGCTTTAATTTATTATATTATGACACAGGTATTTTATCTCTTATATTTATTGCATCTATTGTATCTGAAAAATACCTTTTTCTTTGGCATTCCAAATATGCGTTGGCATTTGACAGTATATACATTTTGGCAGAGATGAGAGCAAGTTAACAGGCTGATGGCATTTTAATTATTTTATTGAGATGGCATTGGCCCAGCATGCTTGTTGGAATTTACAAGTGTGCGTTGATTTATATTTTATTTTGTAAACCAGGCCCAAGAGACTGACTAATTAGAAACATGACTCAAAGCCATAAGGGATAGTTATTGATTCAGATCATGAAAAGACCAGAATGATCAAAAGCAAACATCTATCTCCCTCTTCATCTGGGGTTCAGGAGGTTAAGTGCCATTTGTCTCAAATCCCTGGCACCAGCTCAATCTCTGTAATGGAGAAGACAATTAACATCTACATTTACTCGGTTTTAGTATGTACTGTATTGTTTAAAACAATGTGCTTTTCATGATTAAACTATGCATAATAAGCTATTATCAAGTCCTTTTATTATCGGATATTTTGATTTTTTTCTCCCCTTAATTTATATTTTTCATTCTATTTATTTAAAGTTTGAAATATATGGCTTCATTTTAGAAGAAATAGCATGACTGGCTAAGTAGATAGGTTTTGTGCTGCACACCTAATTAAAATACCATGGCAGCATCTAACCACTTCATTAGTTACTTGGGACCAATTTTAAATGGCATCAACAGTTCTGTGTTGCCATAATGCAGCAAAAATTCTAAAATGTTAATGCATTCATGGGGTAGTGACAGAAAAGGCAAATCAGAAGTGTTTTGTACTGCCTGTGCTGCTCCAGGTCTTCACTGGAGCCTGGCTTCAGGACTGACAAGGAAGGCAATGTACATGTTGAAAACAGACATTGAATTCAAACTCATCTTGAATGCAGCTGAGAGAAAATTTGTTTTCTGGGGAAGAGAGCAGGAAGCATCTGAATCTGCCTTCTTCTGCCCCCTGTTCTGCCAGGGTGGCACCAGTTTTGAGCTTATCTGGGTGCATTCTTCTGTGCCTCCAAACCACTGCAGAGTGACATTCTGTTTTCAAGGGTGTCTCAGATTTTTAGACACCTTTTCCACACTGAAGAGCCTAATGTAAGAAACGTGATTTACTTATTAGTGTGTAAAAAAAGCACAGATTAATGTCAGGCTCTTTTGAGTACTCTTCTGTTGCTCTGCCTGTGTTGTCTCACCATGGTACACATGGAAAGCAAAGCTAATTGCAGTAGCACTGGGGTGCAGCAAGCAGCATATTGGAGCTGGGCTTGGAAAGCGGAGCTCGCAGGCCTCTGCCGGCTGCAACCGCCTGTGCCAAAGCATTCATTACTATGAGCTGGAAATATTCACACCCTCCCACACACAAGGATTGGATTGAGAAAGTTTCATATAGCAGAGTTACTGAAATTATTAAATACAAAAACAAAGGATGTCTCATATAGGAGACCAATTGAGGTTTAGCAGTGCTAAAGGGAAGCAAGACTTTCCATTCCAAATCAATGGGCTTCAATAACAACTGCCACCAAATCATTGCAATTTCAGTGCCACAGCACAAGTGGCTTAATACACTTCCACCTGGAGAAGAAAAAAAAAAACCTTTTTTTTCAATATTTTTTCCTGTGACAACATTTATAGCCTCAAATGTGAGACCAAGCACTGAGCAACCCCAGCTTTCCCAGCCGGTGCAGGGACCTGAAGGTGTTCAGTGTGGGCTGCACTTGTTCTCTCTGTGCTGCACTCCACTTTCTTCCTCAAATGTGTGAGTTCCCAGCTGGAGTTCCAGCAGTCACAGAGTGTCAGGCAAAACCCCTCTGGATGTCTGCCTGCTTTGTCCCTGCCCAGTGGGTGACCATGTTGAACAGGAGTGGGAGCAGTGGAGGCTGAAGGCATCACCATGTCTTCATGGAGTAATCCCAGGTTACAGACATAACTAAGAGGTGTATGCCTCCCCCAAGTTAGTCCATCCCAGCTTGTAACCAGTCATGTAAAAGGCTAAGTCAGGTCAACTCCAGTTTGCACTGACTTAGCCTGTTCCACAGCAGGGCTTTAAACCACACTTATATGGCATCTATTTGCAACAAAACCAAAAAATATCTGCAGACAGTGTTTAAAAAACAGGCTTCTATAACCAAATCTGATTTAGAGTGCAACCTATGAGACAGTTGATTTAATTGAGCTAATCTAGCAATTACCTCTAGGAAAAAACCAAATGTTTGTGTGCAGGGGATTGAAAAAAAGCTCCCCACAGTGGAAGAAATTGGGGAACCACTGCCTGAAGTTTTGTCAAGCAGAAATTTCATTTACAAAGGACTTAAAAAAGATATTGTCATGTGGCTAGAATAGTAGGTTGGGATCCTCTAACTAAATATAGCTATCCACATCTGAGTTGCTCAGCTTGACTAAGTTACAGTCAATGGAGGAATGCTTGATATGATAAGTAGAGCATAAAGCATGATTCCTTTCTTCCTAAAGGTGTCCAAATTAAATGAATCTCAGTGCTTAAAACACTTGTTTCTCACCAGAAAGGAACCTCCAGTGACTAGCTCAGACACGGATCCTTGCATTATAGATGTGTGAAGTTAAGTGAACAAACCCTCCTCGATGTGACAAGTATTTTTGCTTTTTCAAACATTCTTACCATTGCTTTTGTTCCATGAAATATTTGAACTGCAGTCACCTTGCCTCCCTACTCTTACTGTTTTGGTCTGTACCTTATTAATTTCTTCGTGCTGCACAGGCTGTCAAGAGGACATTGTTCTTTGCCTGACATACCTACTTACTGCAAAGCACTGTGTACACTGCTGTATAAATAACATCTCTGGGGAAAAAAATGAATAATTGAAAGGGATGGAAAACTTTGTTCAGTTGACTGAAATAATCTAGAAGAAGCTATATGAGAACATAGTCTACTGGGTCAAAATTTCCCAAGCATATATCCTAGGAATTAATTTTGACAGTTCTGAACTAAGTTCTGTAACGGGACAAACAATTCAACATACACATTTAGGGAACACAAGTGGTTAACAACAAAGCAGAGAGACCTCCAGCTGGAGATAAGCTTATTGATGTCTGTTTCTAAAAATCTTCCATATCTAGAATTGCCAATAAGAGAACTATTTCATAGCCTGAGAAGAGGAAGAAACCCATTTCCTTGTAGACTGAAGTGTTTTATTTTGCATCTACACTGAGGAGGATTTGGCAGCACCCTTTCACTTTTCCTGATTGGTGCTGCTGAAACTGCTACTGTTTCCATGGTTTAGCACTTACCTACTGCCTGCATTGCCACAAAGAGTGGACCTCAAGGATTTTCCAGGGAGACTTTTTGAGGCTGGATGAAGGGCTAGTCAGGTTTAGATTGCACTAGGTGAGTGATCTGTGGTGAAGATTCATGAGTGGATGGCTTTTAAATATCACTGTAGATTTCTTCTCTGGTCATGAAAAAAGTGATATAATTTTTCTTTTTCTTTGTGTCCTATTAAAGATTTTGGTATGAGACTTCCTTTGGTGTTTTTCACCTGTCCTATTTAGATGAAAAACTTGGTGCACTTTTTTCTGCAGTGGTGGGTTGACTGTGGCTGGATTCCTTACACTCTCCTCCTGCTCCATTGTGGGATCTCTTCCATCAGAGACAGTCCTCCATGTACATGTCCAGCATGAGTCCTCCTCACAGTCTTCAAGAACAGTTCCAGTGAGGGACCCTTCCACAGGGTGCAGCCCTTCAGGAACAGCCTGTTCCAGCATGGCTCCCTCATGGGGTTACAAGTCCTGCCAGCAAACCTGCTCCAGTGTGGACTCCTCCCTCCATGGGATCCTGCTAGGATCAGGAGCCTCCTCCAACATGGGTTTTCCATGGGGTCACATATGCCTTTGCCTTTGGCATCCATGTGCTATGGTGTGGGGTCCTCCATGGACCTCTGTGGGGACCTCCAGAGGCTGCAGGGGAAACTCTGCCCAAGTGCCTGGAACACCTCCTCCTCCTCTCCTTCAGCGCTGATGTTTGTGTCTTCAGAGTTTTTTTCTCACATATTCTCACTCTCTCTGCCTTGCAGATTTAATTCAGGGTGTTTTTTCCCCTTTCTTACATGTCATATCCCAGAAGTGCTACCACTGTCACTGGTGGGCTCAGTCCTGGCCAGAAACAAGTCCATCCTGGAGCTAGCTGGAGTTGGCTCTGCCAGACATGGGGAAAGCTTCTGGCAGCTTCTCACAGAAGCCACCCTTGTAGCCCCAGCTCTGCTACCTCAGGGACTGTCTGAAGGAGGTGTTATTCCATTGCACACACAGGAAACCATTTAGGAAGAGAGCTGGCATGCCTGTGAGCAGCAGCAACACCCCAGGCCCGTGCACACCTGGGTTAGGTGCAGCTGGGCAGGGTCTCAGCAGAGAACAAGCTCTGCAGCAACAAAGTCTTAAGAAGAGGAGCAGAGGCTGTCCATTTGGAGAGACCAAGTAGTAGTGTGCTGGGTAACTGGCAAATGCAGGCTTTCAGCCTCCCCCTCTCGTGAATGTGCTTACCCCTGTGGATAACCCCATTTTATCATCTTCATATGTTTGTGTCATTTTTGTCTCACAGATAGACAGGGTGTTAGCAAGGCAAATGCTTCCCTGAAAAGTAGCATCTTCTGTATGCTCACATCAGTACTGTCTTTTTTTAGACTAGAGATGAGAATTTTATTTTGTTTGAAATAATAACTTTTTTTTAAAATCTTCTCCTGCTTTGTATTGAATATAGTGTTTGTGGGGGTGGGACCAAAAGAGAATTTTCTTCTGTTCTAGTGACTGGCATTTTCTATAACTGTTTTCTGCCCATAGCTGTCTTGTTGCTAACAATCAGACTTGGCCCTCTTATATTTGCTATAAACTGGACCATGAGATCACCCAGTTGATAATGCCCTTCAGTTTTTGCAGACTGCACTGGATGCTGCTCAATAACAGACCTTAAATTGTAGCTTCTCACTGAATGTATACCCTTAAGAAAAAAAAAACCCGACGTATTTAACTTGGACCTTTTATATACTTTTGAGCCATTCATAAGGAATTAAGAGAGCCAGTATAAATTTGTAGAGTATCTATTATGACACATGAATTCCCTTTCCAATGAAACCCCCAAAAATTTACATTAAAAATGCAGCCAGCCAGGAAAAACTGTTTGGAAAATAACTGCCCTGGACCAGACTGCTACAGCTCTCTGCCCTTCCTTTCCTCTGCTTCAGGTTAAAAGGGCAGGGCTCAGGAGGCCAGCTGGTCTCTGTACAGCCCAAACAATGCACTGAGCCCTGGGGGCTGCTGCCACCACCCCTGAGGCATCTCTGGAGCACGGCAGCACCAAGTGGCCTCGGTGGCCATCTGCTGCTTTGCTCCTCCCAGCCCTGGGGAAAAGAACCACATGGAGACACAAGCTTGGGGTCATGTGTCTGTGCAAGGCAGCATCTCCTGAACCCCAGCTGCTGCAAAAGGCACGTGCCCCACAGTCGAGCCTGTTGTCCCCAACTGTGCTATGTACTCATTTACGTGTCAAGATTAAACAAGCAATAAAGACAGACCAGTCATATTCCTCATTTTCTTATAATTATTCTATTATAATATATAATTATCTTGTTTCTAATTTTCTTATAATAAAGATAATGGTAAAATATCACCAAAATATGAAATCTAGTGCTCTTTAAAAGCTTATGGCTACTGGCTGGTGTTCATTTTAATTCTTT
Source organism: Polioptila caerulea (assembly GCA_013397295.1). Classification (NCBI taxonomy): domain Eukaryota; kingdom Metazoa; phylum Chordata; class Aves; order Passeriformes; family Certhiidae; genus Polioptila; species Polioptila caerulea. The sequence goes on from VYXF01005649.1 coordinate 147,007, forward strand.
ATGCTGCGTATGTAGGCAGATGGTCACTCCCAACCTAGAGTTACAGTAGAGTTTTCACAAGAAAATAAACTCAAAATCTTGTAGCAATAAAAATTCAGGTGCTTATTTGGAACATTATTACTTTTACATTTCATACAGCTGCTTCATCATGTTTTTTATATTGGCCAGTGATCCCCTAAAGACATCTCTCATGCCAAGGTGCCTCAAATGTGTTTGAGGTCAGTCTGACCTTGTTGAACTGCCTGCCAGCAGATTTTCTTGCCAAGATCAAGGTAATCAGCATCTGGAGGTACCTCTCTCATGATTGCAAGAAGGCACTGTGTAGCCTATTTTTAAGGTGAAAAATAGATAAACCGTCCTGATGGATCACTGAGCTAAAATACCAGCTCACTTGGATATCTTTATGTGGCACTGTGGGGCCCTGTACACGTCCACTAGGCCATGACTTTGTACCACAGGATGACCACAGTAAGAATGCATGCTTATGATCCCTCCCATGCACACAGGCCTGCTGGTTTCAGCAGCAGTATCCACACATCCAAAGGGTGGTGCTGGGTGGCTCCTACTTTTAAATGAGAAAGAGCTCCCAGATCCTAGTACCTAGAGGTGGTACTACAATTCAGATTCATGGAGAGGGCTGTCTAGCAAAATTTGGGCCTTCATAACCTGTAAATGATTCTGTAAAAGTGAAAGAAAAAGTTTGAAAAAATGTACAAACAAACGACCTGGGAATGCTAAATGATGACAAATTGAAAGTTAAGTGCTGGTGGCAATATTGGCCAATGTTACTAACTAGCTCAAATGGCAAAAGCTTTTATGTATGATATAATGCCAAAGTGAGTGGGTGACAACGGAGGTCCAAATACCAGCAGGAATTATTAATGTTAATATTGCCTTGAAAAGTACTTACCAAACATTAAAAACCATGTTTTCACATTCCCCACTTAACTGCAATCCCTGACAGCTGATTTCCATTCCAGATAAGCTGGCAGACAAAATGATGGGTTTCCCCAGTACTGGATGTTAGTTTGTGTTATTTGGAGATGTTTTCCTCTATTGTCTGATGGCCTCCACAGCTATGGAACCTGTGGCCTTCTAATACAGTTAATCTCTATCACTCTGTGTGTGCCTGGTTTTCAGCTGGCAAAGATGATGGCATGTTCCTACCCAAGGCAAGGCGCCTTTCTGTTGGCAGTGGGTAATAGCTCAGGCAGTTTTGGAGTTCCTGTTGTCTCCAGGTTCACCAGGAGACATGATGCCTAAGCTGCCTCAGGGTGCCTGCTCACACAGGATGTGTAGGGCACATTCAGAAGTAGCATCTAGACCTCATGAATCCATTGGCCTCCAAAGGACTTGCACCACCTTACACACCCCCAAGATGTCTGTGTCTCCCACTACAACATCACAGAATGGTTTAGGTTGGAGGGGACCCTACAGGTCACATGCTCCAGATCCTGGCTCAGAGCAGGATTAACTTCAAACCTCAGCTAGGCTGCTTGACTGCCCAATTGCATTTTGAGCATCTTCAAGAATGGAAATTCCAGAAGCTTGCTGGATTGCTTGGTCCAGAATTTGTTTAGTTTCTCTGTTATGATACTTTTGGACATGTCAAATTTCTCTTGCTGCAAGCTGCATCCATTTCACAGCTCATCACTGGAAAGGTCAGGATCCATGTTCTCCATATAATCCCATGGGCTGGTTGAAGAAGACAGTAAGATATTCCCCTAGCCTGATCATCTTCAAACTGAAAAAATCCAATTCCTAACTCTCTTTACATATTTATATTCCTGATTTGTGCTCCCACCCTGTAATCTTCTTGATGTCCCTCCTGTGGAATCTCCCATTTGTAATGTTTTTACTGTACTGGGGAACTCAAAACTAGACACAGCACACCAAATTTGGCCTGACAAATTCCAGAAAGAGGGGAATAAACACATCCCTCAGTCTGCTGGGTGTGCTGTCCATAGGCAGCCCAGCACAGGGCTGCTCTTCCCAGCCCCAAGAGCCCACTGCAGTCTTGTCAGTACCAGTACCCACAGCTGGCCCTAGCCTGTGCTTTTGCAGAGGGTGATTTCATCCCAAATGTATGGCAGCACAGAGATTTGTGAACTAGATGAGGTACCAGAGAGGGAATGATCTGCCTTTTGAGTAAAATGTGGTGTGGTTAAATTTGCTAGCATAAATGGCCTACTGGGTGTTTGTAGTACCTCTCCCACCAAACATGATGAGATGTGCAGTGTACTTAAAAACTTTCTGTTTAGTGATTTAGGATGAAATGAAAGCTTCCTTTACCAAGACATACAATAATTAGCTGCAGCTTGGAGAGGGTTTAGGTTCATCTGTTAAACCACGTTCACAGTCTTTCACCAGTGAAATGAACATATGGAGGGGGAGGGGGGGAGGGAGGAGAAAGGCAAAGAGAAAGGAGGGATCACATGGACTACAAAGTTTCCTTTCTGCTTTTCATGAGAACATGAAGACACAAGGTAACTTTAACTCGGTTATTCTCCACCACTGAGCAGAATATGGCACAAGGCAGCAGTGAGGCATCGTCACCATCACAGCAGTGGGGCAGCATCTCTGTGACATGGTGGGCCCTCTGTGCCACACTGGCAAGTCTGGGGCTCTCCACGGCTCCAAGGAAGTGACATGCAGTCAGGCAGGAGACACCTTTCTTTGAAAAATCAAAATATGAATAAATTTTATGGTCTGAAGAGTGCTGGGATCAGTCCTGGTCCAGAACTGAAAGACATGGGGCTTATGTATGCAGACTGATGATGCATTATGAAGATCATAAATTGCCTGTTGAGTCATTCAAATCTCTCCAGCTTGGTGGGCAGCATTTGTACAATGAGTTGAAAACTGATCAAATATTAGACCAGTCTATAATTTCTCTGAAGTTGCTGTGGTTTTATGACTTTTATTCCTGGGTTGGAATTTTTGGGGGTTTTGTTTGGTAGTCTGTGTTTATATTTCTGTAATTGAAATGAATGGCAGATGAGTAGCAGAATTCCTTCGAGAGTGTTCCCAGAGACACAGTGTCAATAAACAGGAGCATGCAGGATTATAATTATCTGTGATCTGTCTAATAGAATAATAATTTAATATGGGTAGGCACAGAGGGTCAGCTCTTTAGTTCAAATTAGCATGTCTCCATTGAATTAAATGGATCTCTGACAGACTTCAGCAGCTGAAGAACTAACTCAGTATTTTCAAGCAAATTGTGATTTCAAATTGACTGTTCACCTTAAAAAGTGTGTTCAGCAGTGGTACACTCAGACTGCATCACAGAAGAAGAAATGTCACTCTCTGTAGAGTGATTTGCTACTTCTTTCTATACAGCAGTCTGGAAGCATGTGTGAACTCATGATGTTATTGAAAGAGAAATTCAACAGTGCCAGAAAGTGAATGTTGGTCTTTATCATCAGTAAGACACTAAGTGAGGTACAATTTAGTAGAAGGAATTAGTAAAATGGGACAAAATGTCTTCTCTTCCATGAATGCAGAAGTATTTTTTCTGATTCCCAGAACACAACCTGTGTTGATTGGATGACATGACATTAAAACTGCTGACACACTCAGATATGGGCTGCTTGTTTACAGAGAATTGAAATTCAGATCCATATTGTCTGAGCAAGGCTGGCTGCAGACAATTTCAAATTGTTTTCCTTTCTCTGAATCATTTACCCAACAATGTTTTCCCCCAAGAAGAACTGGCTTCTGCTAATCACACAAAATATGTCTGTGCAGCAAATTCAGAAGCACACGATGGCTCAGGAGCTTTGTCATCCCTATGATCCATAAAAAACTTCTTGTTTTTACATTTTTTATTTTCAGAAGAGAGATCTCTAATAGACTAATTATCTGGAGAGGACTGTGGGCTATGAGCTAGGCTGGGCCGTGCTGAAGCCTCATGACTCCACCTCCTGGCTGGTGGGAGCTGAACAGAAAATCGATTCTGATGTTGCTGTGGTCAGGGAAGAGGCAAAGATTGAAGGCATTGCAGATAGTTTGGAGTGAACCTCCCGAGCTATGGCACTCATTGCTGTACTGACTTGTTCTCAAGTTATACTTGATTATTGTACATCACAGTCCTGTGTTAATCAAAGGAGACAGGCTTGAAAATACAGCGTTAATTTTGAAATAGGCTGAGAATAAATGAGCTGGCTTAGAAACTTCCTAATTGTCCTTTCCCAGTAAATGATGTAAATGGAAGATAGTTCCAGGTCAGTATGGATTGTGTGATTTAAGACTTGTTTACTTTTGGAAGTTCCCATACCACTTGCTGCTGTGTGAAATGTGGTCGTTATTCCACTATCCCAGCAAACACAGCAGATTTGTCCAAGCACAGACTCAGAAAAACCTCTAAAGCCTTGCCTCAACATGAAAAGCACGTTGTACAATTCCTTATTATTATAATGCACATGGATCTGTGTAGAGCATTTATACTCTGGACTTTGTGTACAGGACAGTAAGATGGGATGATACCCTCTGATGACTGGCCTGTTTGCATATGGCTGCAGAACCCAATTTGGTCAAAGAACCAAGTGTTGGATCACTTAGGATACGATCTTTTGGAACAAAAGTTTTGTCTTGGAGTGAGACAGAAAAATTGGTGAGGTGTTTTATGGCCAATATGGATTTTGTTTTGATGTCTGAAGATAATGATGATTTCCTCCTATCCTGTTGGAAGGCTGAAGGTTGCAATGTTTTCTGTTTGCAAGTTAAGCTTATTTCAAAGATTTAAATACTTTAAGATATGACAGTTTCAGGGCACGTGAGATCTATAAAATAAGGAGCAGCTCAGAAAGGGTTAATGGGGAATGAATGGAGGCTCTGATACATCCAGTTAAAAGATCTAAGGGACATCTAATTTTAACAGCAGGCAGAAAATTCAAAACAAAGGTTATGTTTTTTGCATTCTACGAAGATAGTCTGTGCAGCCCCCAAACTACTATAAAAACCCATTATGACTGAGAATGATAAAAGGACTGGAGGACCTCTTCTGAGAAGCATCTCTCAATATTAATTTGCTAACAAATATCACTGAAGTGTTATTTTATGCCATAAGATGTTATGGATCTAGACTGCAACATATTTATTCTATTTATCTTCATTGAAACCCTAAGAAATTTTCAAATAGTTGTTAATAGCTCATTAGGGACCTCATAGTTTCCCTAGGACTGTTTCAAATAAAGATCCCATGACATTTACATGAGTTTTGAACTGGAGTACCCATTTGTATGATCCTTCATCCCTACACTCCAAACCAACAAGATAGAGGCGTGTTACAAATGTCAGATCAAGCTAAACCAATTTGCATTTTCTAAGGTTTGCATATATGTAATCTTGTCAAATGAAAGCCATAACAAGCTTGATACAACAAAGGACAGAGTGAGCTCCTTATGCTGTTTGTAGTGGGAGCAGCTAAAGCCTCATGCCTCCTATAAAGGCAGTATGTTTAAAGAGACTGGGAAAGATGCCCATGTTCTAGCAATTTTTTTACTTGCCAGTGTTAAAGAGAAAACAAGTTATTGCCACAGTAAGAAGTCAGACTTTAAAAATGGTAGAAACATGCATCTTGGACCTGTTATATATATATATATATATA
>VYXF01005649.1:152642-241328 GCA_013397295.1 Polioptila caerulea
TATATATATATATATATATATTTATTCATCAGCCTCTATAGAAGAAGAAAGCCTATTATAATGTGAGTACCCACAGCGAGGAGCTGCTGGAGTTCTAATAGCAATCTGTCCTCTTGAGCTTGCAGAGCTCTTCACGGCAGCCTGGAGACTCTTCTCACTTTAAATTCAAGCTTATTGTCTCAAACAGAAGTTATGTTGCAAAGCACTAAAATACATTTTAATAAAATGGTCCAGACCAAATTGCTGACTACAGGACAATTCTGCAGCTTCACAATAGGAACTGTAGGGTTCCTGCTGCCTTCTTAACTGCATGATAAATTGCAAGCCTCTTGCTTCTCTGCCAGGACCTCAGAGGGCATTGCATGATCACCATTGCTTTTCTGATTTACTTTTCAGGCCTACTGGTGTCCATATAAAAATATCTCTGTTTATGCTCAGGCTCCCTCAACTTTCCTCATTGGTTATCTAGTGGAACAATCAGATTGAGGGTTAATGTAAACATATATCATGGATGTAATGTTAATTACATTTTAATTCTCTGTGTCCATTACATCTGCCACCTCAGTCTGTGCACTTGCTGTGAGGCTATTAAGCCATCATGAGGGCTCTGGAGATGAGTTTACTCAGATGTGCACAAGTCTTGGTTCTGCAATTTTATACAGACAGCAATACCAAAATCTTCTGTTTCCACATAGAATTTGCAGACTATTTTGCTGTGCTGTGCAAGGTGCACTGTTCTTCTGTTCTACTGTTGTCTTTTACAGCTGGAAGCTACCCCAGGCAGGAGTAATAGATGGAGGTTTGTTTCCACCCAGCTCTGTGACTAGTGTTTTTCTTCATAGACATCCTCAGGGGCATCAAGGAGGTTGGCATTCACCACTGTTTAGGTAGAAGCAATTGGTGGAATTTTGTTTGAATATTTCACTGAGAACCTAAGCCAAAGTCAACTTGACAGAAAGCCTGATCCTGGCTACAAAAAGATTTTGTTCCAGTTCAGAAGTGAAGACTTTGCTCCAAACACTGTGAAACCTGAATAGGTCAGATGGGACAATGCCATAGTAAGAAGAACAAGAGAGCAGATGTAAATATGTTACAAAAAATGTAGGGGCCTTCATGAGGTGCCTTCTGTGCTAATGAGAAACAGAGTTAGCTAGTCTTCTCCTAAGCCTTGGTCTTGCTGGTTTGTAGGTGTAATCTGATGGCTTCTGCTCCTCAGTAAAGAGAATGAACACACCTGAGCCTGAAGAGACCCCACCTATGATTTCTTTCTGAGATCCACCAAATAGACAGTTCAAAACCTTTTTTTGTTTGTGCTTCAGTGGTTCAGTTAAATGTTTTTAATCAGGATGTCATACTGTATCAAGGGAAAGAACCTTCGGAAATCTAAGTGTATTGTGTCAGCTGTCACTTTTTATTAACTAAACTTGTCAAAAATGCTAGCAATATTTCAGTGTTAAATGCTAACACTTAGGTTTACATTTAAATGGGATGCTATTATTTTCATTAAAATGTGTTGTCTGTGTTCCTTATATTTGCATCTTACACTGCACTTAAACCAGTCTTTAATAATAATATTTATGTCATGCTCAGTTTTCTCCATGATTTCTCTTGTGATGAGTGCTAAGCTAACAAGCCTGCAGTCAGCCCTGCAGTTTGCACACCATTAACACTTTACTTGTTCTTATGTCTGCATCAGCCATTGTGCAGCATCAAACACAGATAACTATTAAAAAAAAAAAAAAGATCGTTTTTAATGTAGGTTAAATATATTCTGTATGCAAAAATGCCAGGTCTACCAAAAGCACCTACCAGTGCTTTTGCAGATATAGCAAAGATAATCACGGCATAACCTCTAAATTTTGATGCAGTCTCTGGCTCTAACTCCTGCAGTTAACACAAGTATTGGGTGAATTTACTGTATGTGTACATTGGTTAATATTTACACAGTGTTTTGAAGACACAAACTATTGAAGTCCTAAATGATATTCAAACCTACATAAACTTACTGCTTTAGGACAAGGATCAGAAATATATGCTACCTGAGGCGGTATAAAACTTCAGTGAGTAAGAGTGTAGTTCAAAGCTGGTGTTCTACTGTGACAGATGGGATTCTGCTCTATTGAAAAACCCAGAAACACCTTACAATTAGCTGACCATTATGAAACACTGTAATGTCTAAGTTGTGACATGGTTCCAAGGAAAGGACATACAATGACATTGAACAATTGAATCAAATATGCTGTAAAATAACAGTCCTAAAATAGTAAATGTTGCAATGAATTATTAAAGTTGCTTATTTTAACATTTTATTTACTGAATTTTGCATTATTAAAATTACAAATCATGAACTCACATTGTGCTGTCATTGAATCTGGCCTCCCTGAGGTTTGCTTTGTTCCCATTCAGTCTATCTAGTTGGTTAATATGAACTTGGTTCCTGAGTCATTATACCCTTGTGATTCATGCCACTGACTCCTCGTTGCCCATTCCCTCTCATTTGAATTTTCTTGGCTGTGCCAGGTAAGCTTTGCAAAGCTCCAGCACACCATGAATCTCTCATCATGTGTTTTCCCATGTGCAACACCTCTTGTCCTCCATGTCCCAAGGTGCTAAGCTACTGACTTCTTTCATTTAATTTTATCCCTGGCACTCAACTTTCTTGCAGTACTCAAATGAAAAAAAAAATTAAAGTTGCTTGGTAAAATGAAATCCCTTATGAGATGCCCAGCATATGCCAACTTTCCTGTGATTGTTTTTATACTGTATAAATTTTCATATATTTTTGCTAAATATACAGGATGGTTTCATGTACAGGTCAAGCAATGGATTCTTTAGCATGGTAACAAGCAGAGACTACTCCTGTGACATGCCCCATATGGACCAAGGCTTTGAGATGAAATTCTTTACAGGGAAGGGAGGAATCTGTAATGCTAAAAACGGAACACATCAAATAGAAAACTTTTTAGACAGAGTGAAAGCACAAAGGTATAGAAACAGCTCTACCTATACTCTTCTGAGTTGCTGAGAAAAGCCTGGATCTGTCTGTCCCATCCAAGGAAATAACGCTGGCCCAGGTGCAGAGCAACATTCCAGTCTGTTCCCGTTTGTGTGTGTCTCCTCTTCCACGTCTTCTCCAATGAGCACCTACAGCCCTTCATGGAAAACATGATGCAAAAGACACACAAAAAAAGGAGAATCATCCATCATGATTTAAAGAGACCCCAAGAAGGCAGGTCCCATGGACAATTCTTACAGCATCTTCAACTTCATTTCTGTTCTTCTTTGAGGTCAGAGAACCTTGATGAGGCTGATTCCCTCTGGGCAAAGCCGCAGCACTGATAAACCCGGCAGCAGCAGCATAAAGCAGGGTCTGTCTTCTCTTGTAGCTTGGATGCTTTATATTCAAAACTACCTATTTATAACATTTCTCATATGAATGCTAAAATGGTATCTGCCATTTTTAAAACAACACTTATCTGTTCTGGTGAAATCATTTTATTTTTGAAACTACCTACCTTGTGCACGTAGTCATACTGCTGGCAATGACAGCTGAGCTTTGACTCAAGTCCCACTAGAAACAGCGTTTTGCCATTACACCTCATTTGTCTTTTTCTCTTTGAAACTTCTCCTGATAGATGAACTTTTGGATATTTTCAAAATATCAGTTCAGTGGCAAGTAAATTTTGATCATTATCAGTGATACCTGCCTAATGTCTGAATGGGGGTGCTAGGTCGACTGTATCTAAGCACAGTGCTCACTGCCCTTGCATGTCCTCAGAGCAGTCTGTGTGGGAGCAGAGGCTGCCCTGCCCATCCGACAGGGTAGGGCAAGTGCTTAGCCTTAATTACGGATGGATGGTCGGCAAGTGACGCTCTTAAACCTGCTGCCCATCGCTACCTGAGCCTGAGCTCCTGACCTCGCTCCAGGGAGATGCAGGCAGTGCTGGCCGTGGAGTGGAGTGGGAGCTGCACCCCAGCCTCCCATAGATGTTTAAAACCTGGGCTTAATCAGCTGAAGGAGAGACACAGAAGTGGGATGTGGTTGCTACCTGCCAGGGGTTAGAGAGAGAGCAGGTTAGAATTCTTACAGAGGTTAGCAGTGAAAGAAAACCTTCCCATGTTGCAGCAAGAGAAATTCAGATTAGAAACAGAGAATCATTGAAGATAGAAAAAACTTCTAAGATCATCTTGTCCAGCTATAAACATAACACTGACAAGTTCACCACTAAACCATGTCCTTAAGTGCCACATCTTTTAAATACCTCCAGGGATGGTGTCTCAGTCGCTTCCCCACGGCAGCTTGTTTCAATGCTTGAATTTTGATGCTCCCATTTGGACTGTAAAAGAGGCTGGGTGAGTCATGCCATGAGCATGTTTTGGGCGCCAAGCCTTCCTCTCCACTGACCCTGCGGGGAGCTGGAGTGAGCAGTTCAGCTGGAGGTGGTTGCACTGCAAATACCAGCTGTACCACAGGAGCTTCTTGTCTACCCTGTTTGGAATCACCCATCTGTTTGCCCTTTGGTCCTTTAAGATATTTTAAGAATAATTGCTTCCTTAGTAGTCACTTGAACTCTTTTTAAGGACAGATAAAGTGCAATCCATGCATTCTAGCTTATTGTTATAAATGGGTCTGCATTTGATATACAGTAAATGTTTCTGTGTATGTTTTTCCTTTTTCTAAAAAAGCCATTGCTTTCCTTGGACTGAAGCTCTCTTTCTCATTAAAAGTAAATCCAGGAGACCAGGTAATCATTCTCAGAATATTTCCATTTCAAGCTAATGATGGGGAAGAACAACCCCTGAGGTAGAGTGCAAGTTAATACTACTGTCAATTTTTTTCAGGTGTCTCCTGTAGAATTATTTATGCTTCTTCATGAATGATTCCATGGAAGGTTAATCAAAATAATATCGTGCATATTTTCTTCTTTTGTCCAGCTATTGGTTCCAGAGCAGTATGTTTATGTGGAAAACCCAAGATACTTTTCCAAATATAATACCTTGCACTAAGGCTTTCTGTATCTGACAGCAATAGGAAGAGGACTTGCAGATGCTGCCCTCTGCAACATATTCTGTTAGCTTGGCACAGTCTTATTTTGGTAGGATTCCACTCTTGCTGGGATTTTGAAAATCTGTCAACATAGATGCATGCTCAATGCTGAATAAGCTTTGTTTATTATTTGTGCTAGAAGTGAGTCAAAAAAGCTCTGTGATCACCTTCTGGCCAAAAGGCAATGCTAGAGTTTCCTGTGCAAAGAGCATTTGGAATCTTAACATTTTCAGAATCATGTAGGAAAAAAAAATCGAAATCCTACAGATACTGAAGAACATATAGCTTATGTGAGTGTGCCAAAGACTTCTGTCCAAGCTGGAACAAGGGGATGCCTTCTTATCCTTTTGTTTCCAAGGCAATGTTTTGGGGTTTTTTGCACAGCCTCAACCAGTCCTCTAGACAGAACATAAATCCAAGAAAGTTCTCTTTATAGTATTTGGAATTAAGTACTGCACAGATATTTTGCTAACATCTGTCTGCCTCAGTTTAGGGAACAGAAACTGATTCATCTGAGGAAGCTGCTGGCAACTGACATACAGAAAGGCTGAATCACAGCCAGCACCAGAATCATAAAAATGCACTGTTTTGTTCAAAGGGAAGAATTTTGTCATTAGCCATGCCAAAACCTGCCTTGGTTGACAGAAATGGATGAGAGAGCATTACCTTATCTCGACATCCAGTTTACCAGGTCACTGGCAGAGTGCTAATTGCATCCATGACCTCATAGAGGTGACAAAGCCAAGCTTGTTCCTGGCTCAGGAGAAGTTTCTCTATATGTATGTATTTGAAAATGGGTTTTGTGGCCAGGCAACAGGCAGCCCTTGCAGGAAAGCCCCTCTATGATACCCCTTTGTTCTCTTCTTTGTCTCCTCCTGGGAAGGCTCTGTTGAGAAGGAGATCGTATCTGCAGACAGCAGGCACCACTGACACTGTGACTGCTCAGCAGCCTTACACGGGTCCCCTCAGTGAAGTTGTCCCTAAAAAAATGGATTGTCACCTCAAAAAGCCCATCAGGTGAGGAATCCTCCATCATGAACAGGAGAGGTAAGGCCTGCCCAAACTGTTTATTGCTGATGATGGGAATTTTGGGGAGCAATACTTTCAAAGAAGAGGCTGATGGAAAGTATTGCTCTCTTCTCCAGGAGAACAGTCATTAGAGAAATTGCTGGAGATGGCACAGCCTAGGATTTTACAAAACATACATTTCTTCTGAACATTTCTAGATTATTTTAAGAATTTTACTTCTTGACTCATTGCTTCTGAGGCTTTACTAAGGAACACTGCAAATACTTAAATAAGTAAGAGAGAAGGAAAAGTCATGTCTCTCCTAACTTTTTGTGCTTTGTCATCTTGGAAGGTGCCTTGAGCAGTTTTTTCCCTCTCTGCAAGTTGTTTACACCTCCTGGGAGAGACTGTTAACAGAGGAAAAACAATTAGATGGCTCTGGGAATGTCATCAGGAAAATACTGCCTGCTCTTGACTCCATGAGAGCAAATGTGCAGCTGAGCCTGATAATGTGGACAGATGCTTGTACAGTACCTTTAGCGCATGTGATAAAAAATAAAATACTGCAGCAATTTAATAGCCCAAACATGATTCAGACAAAGGCATTTGGTATATGTAATAGCACAGTTAAAAGACATTTGGAACTGACAGGCAAATAGCTTAAGCTGAGAAATAAAAAAGCAATGTTAATAATACAAGTAATATCAGTCTGTCTAAAGAGAACTTACTCTTTCTCATTTCAGCTGATTACATCTGCCTTTGTCACTTTATTATATCGCTGATATCCAAGAAGTGCAAATATTAAAGACTTTTTCAAGTCTTTTAGGAAAATTTGAAGACAACAGGAGCTTTAGGAACCTATCAGCCTATGTGGTAAGGATGTGTTCACAGTGATCCATTGAGTATTTACTTTAGCAACAAAGGTTGAGGTGACAGAATTATGCATTTTTGCTCATGTATTTAACAGATCATTACACTGAACAACAAAGGGATCTCAGGCTGTTTGCATCTTCATTTTCAGATGTTCTCTGAGAAATAATCTAAGGATTTGAGGAAGGACAGAAGTAATTCACTACACTTCAAATTTTTGAAGATAAGAAACTGATATTTATATGAGAAAGCTGGTTTTTAATGCTGTTACATATATCAGTGAAGTTTAGTGTTGTAGTGAATTACCATGTACTTCTGGAAACATTTTGGGAAGATATCTTCCCAGGACCTTCTGCATCAACAAAATTTCTTAATCTGCATTATGCTTCCATTATTGCATTGCTGATTTAAGTTGATATAAAGCTAGAGATGCAATGGCTCACATCAAACAACTTCCTCACTGATCTCATTGTGTCTTGAAGATATTATAGGTGAATAAAAGAATCATTCTTTATTAAATTAATCTCCCATGCATACAATATATGCAGGTGTGAAGAGCAAGAAAATATTTTTATTACTACCTTAACCATCCACTTCTTTTAGAAGCTTAAAAAAAGAAAAAAATAGAGAACCCAACCAAATCTGTATTCCTCTTTTCCCAAGCATTTCAGAGAGGTTACTCTAATAGAAGTTACATTAGGCTGTCTCATAATGCTAAAATAGCAACATTGTCCAAACATGCTACCAGATATATGCTGGCATGTATTAGGAGTGGGACAAAATATATTCTTAAATTGTTGTAGCTGAATCACTGAGCCAGAGCTGGCATGAGGCAAGGAGGTCCTGCAGTGGACTGTGTGCCTCCTCTGAAGGTGGCAGAGAGGGGAAGGCCATGAGCACAGTGCAGGTCAGGTCCAGCAGCTTGCAGGATAAATCCTCTTTGAAATTAACTGACCATCTCTAGATGGTTTCATTTATCAAAAACTTCCCAAATAAACTGATTCTCAAAGGAACCTCCTGTGTTTATAGAGTTGAGAAATGGTAAGTCTCTGCACTAATGAGGAAAATATAAATAAATAGAAAGGACACAGTGTAAAGTGAAGGGTCAAATGCATGCTGTTCAAAAATCTCTTACCAGAAAGTGGGGCCAGACTCCCAGCTGCTGTGAATTACTGACTTCCCTGTTAATGATCTGAAACTCACTTGTACCCTGTGACATCTTTCCAAAGGATGCTGTGTGGCAGTATTGTGCAGTTACTAAAGGGTTTTGTGCAATAAGGAATAAGTCCATGGGGTTGTGTTCCTGCAAAAGATTAGCCTTTGAATGACAATTTCATAAACGAGCTATTAAGACCATGAGTGAGTAGATCTGTAAAATCATGTAGAGAGGAACTGTGATCAGGCAATGGATGCAACTGTCCTGAGGACAAGTAGTGACTTTACAAAATCAAAGTAAGCACACAAAAATTCGGCACTTGGATCTAAAAGTACACTTTGACCTCTGTCTTCCATGGTTTTTATCATGATTATTTTAGAAAGCATTAACCTATAGGTGGCATTCAAGGATAGCAAATTACTCCAACTTTGCACACAGGTATAGTGCTGCCACACTTGGTCACACAGGAATGCTATGAATGTGCTAATTTTTCATCTGCTGTGAGTGTTGCTGTGAGTGTTCTCAGTGGTACAGGCTGGACAGAACAGGAAAGGTGCTTGTCCTGCCATGGCTCTGAGAGCAGTCTGCTGCCTTTCTCCACAAAGTTTTGTGCCACACTGCAGACCCTCCTTTTTTACTTTAGGGGCTGAATTGCTAAATGGGCTGGGTAGCAATGGGTCCTGGGCTGTGGCATGAGCTGAGCTCCAGCCAGGTCTGCCTGCCCCTGGTCAGGGGCAGCCTGAGCCATGTCCATGCTGCTGCTGGGAGGGGAAGGTCCCAGCACACTGCGAGCTCCAGCTGCCAAACCTGGATGTCACTGGAAGGGCTGTGCTGAGCTGGCATTGAGCAGAAAACTCATGGGTGCTTCCACAAAGGGCCCAAAGCCAACCATGGCTATGCTGTAGCAGATGAGTATGGGCTGCAAATAAAATCCAAGCAAACTTCATTTCCTGTCAGAGATCAAATCCTGACAATCCACTACCTGGGGTCTCTGTGAGGGACCACTGGGTGTCTCCTCTTTAGATCATACCTGGGGAGGATGACCAGCTTGCCAAAGGTAGAGAAAAAATAAAGTGCTTGAAAAATATCAAGATAGTAATTATAATATCACAATGTTCTTTCCTCCAAACTTTGATGCAGCAGAACTTGAGACTAGATGTAAATGAGGAAGGCTCTGAGCCTGGGAAGGCTCAGAGACAGTCTGGGACCTCTAGTGTGTACTGAAACAGGGTGCTGGCTTGCAGATAAGAACGATCCTGTAGGACTTGTTTTCTCCAGACATCCAAACACTGTCCAAGTGGGCCCCACTGTGCCTGCATGAACACCCACCCTGCCACTACGGGATTTCCCTCCTGCCCAGTTGTTGGGTGGCATTTAGCACAACACACACTGCAACCACATCCTGGTCCTCAGGCTACCCCAGAAACAAGAGATTTGCATCTCCTTGAAGCAGCATGGCAAACCATCACCTTGGTCCTCAACCCAGAAAAACCAGGAAGCAGGGCATGCAGTCAGGATAAAACAGCATTGCACCATTTCTTTGCAAAGACATAAACCACAGAAGAGTGTCACAATGTATGCAGGAGCAACATGTTCTCTAAAGTGCACCTCTATTCTACCCATCAGCACAGGCCAGTCCTTCGGAGCAGCTTCACATGCTTGAATCATCCTGGGATTTCAACTCTCAATACTTTCCCCACACCACACCTCACCCTGACTGGCACAGGGGGATGCTGCTGTGCACCTATTTGCACTCATTTCTTTGTGGCTGGAGATCCCCATTCAGAGTAAAAATCAGACACAATTTTTTTATCTCCTAAGCATAACTATTAAACTTCTCATGTTTCCTGCACCCTCATCTCATGTGGTCAGTGCAGTCAGTGGCCCTGGGCAGTCAGTCTGTGAGCACAGCTGGCACTGCCCTTGTCATAGGGCTAAGCAGCCAGCTGCTACCAGCATTGCCTGCCTCCTCTAAACTCAGAGGTCTGCAAGGCATGCAATCCCCTAATTCTCCACTTAAAAGATTTTCTTAATAAATCTATGGTGTATCCAAGGTAAAACTCTCCTTTGCTGTGGTTGTGACATTCTTCTTTGCAACCTGTCCACCCAGGACTTTTCCTCTGCAAATTCTGCAAAGCATTGTTCGGGGGTTAATTAAAGCAGTCTGTTTCTACAGCACGTTCTGTCTGTTTCTTCTTTTCATTATTAGATGTGATGACACATTTGCCTGTGTGGCTTCCCGCAGATGGCACGGAAATTTTGTGATCAAATGTTAAGAGTAAACCAACTGTCAGGTCTGATCACAGCTTCCTGTATTGCTCTGCTGGTGTAGGAATACCATTTTAATAAAGAGCTCCTTCTTTTTAAAGTGATAACGTTTGCAGCAAGGATGAAGTCTGAGAGTAAGCTGTCTATTTCAATATTAACAGATTCAGGTCTCTATTGGGCAGTTTCATGTTCCAACTACAGATTTTATTTTCAAACACTTTAAAAAAATCAATAATACAAAGTGAACATTATTAGTGATTGTGGTTTAATACACAGGCAATTTTCATTGTAAAGTGAGTAAAATACAAAATAATGTGGGCGTACAATAATTCAAATGCTTTGAAAATTCTCACTTCACAATAATCAAGTGTAATATAATGCACACATACACACAAAGAAGAAAAATCCAACGATGAATAGTTTAGTTTGGTTTAAAACAGAAACCTAAATTATAGGGAAGAGATTTTTCCTAGAGATGCCCATTGTAGTGCTAATAGAAAGCATATACATGCCTAGCACTGATCAGCTCAGCTCAGCCCCCTCTGAACAGATCAGACTTGTCTCAGGGACAGTAAATTTGGATCTGACATTGAAGAATCTGAGTAGGTGTTCTGGTTGATAATTCAGATGTTGACAGAACAGCATAAACTATGCAGACCAAACATTTATTTTGCTGTTTTAGCTTTTTCTGCTATTCACAAATTATCTATGAACAGAATTTGATTTTGACAGATTTGTTCAATATTCAAAGCACTCAGAACCTGTTCCAGGTTATATCTTGTTTGCAAACGGTTTGTTTTCAGTTTGGGTGTATATTCAATGGTTTGCTGAGCATCATCCTCTGCTGATGGTTGAAGTAAAAGATTTTACAACAGAGGAAGGAGAAATCTAACTTCCTCATATTAATAGGCACCTGCATGAGCAGCAGGCTCTGCCTGAATGGCCAAGTAGTGATTTTCTTGCAGAGAACTGATGGAAGTACCTGGTATGTGTGGGCCTCTTCCCTATTCCCCTGGAACTTGAACCACCTGGACACCTTTCACAACTTTAGTTCTTTCCCCAAATGTCCCATGGGACATTTCCCACTAAATCCCTTTAAAATGTCCCATAAGTTTTGCGCAGTTCTTCCCACACCCCTGGGCACGCAGTCAGCCCATGGTTTGCTGGAGCTGGCTGGGGAAGGAAGGATCTCTCCTTGACCTACCTCAGTGGGTTTCATCCCAGGGACAGTGGTCTCCTTGGCCTCTTTGGATGGCTTTGGAATAACTGATTTGGATGCTTTGGTTTTGTTGTTGTCTCTGTGACCTGGTGTGTCATTTGCTGAGTCTTTGGGCAGGAAACCGAACCAAAAGGTTTGGGCATCCCTTGCTTTTTGCTATTGGCATTGTCCAGAGAGAAGAACCCAGCTTCAGTGGGGCAGGTGGTAAATCCAGCCAGCAGTCCAAGTTTGTGAGTGGAGAGGGGAAAGCCCTCGGTATGAAAGCCAAGTGCCTGAAGCTAATCCTAGGCTGACACTTCCACACTAATCAGATCCTCTTCCATCTTCCTTGTGCTCTCAAGAGACTGATTAAACAGAGGGATCAATGGATGGCTTCACCGTAATTTCACACTCAGAGAAGATTCCTTTCACCTCCTGTTATAATTAAAATAGCTGACATTTTTCTATGTTAATAGGCTACTTTATTTCTTGGTGGGGTTTGTTGGGGCATAATGAACTCCATCATGAACTGCTTCACTAATGTATATTGTCCTTCTTAGTTCTATAGATACAGATGGTTTCGCAATGCCATGTGAAAGACCAGTTTGACTAAGATATGGTATTTAGTATTAGAATTTCTCATGCACATATTAAATAGCATATGTAAAGGTCATAGCAATTTAAATTGTGATCTGATGAACCTTGTGGTTTAGTGCATTATGCATTAGATGTAAGTATTTTGAGATTTTAAAATCAAAGACATTAAAAACCATTATTTTATAATTTTATTCTGAAATTGTTTTCTCTGCTAGTGACCTTTAGTGTTTTTACCTTGAGCAGAAGACACAGGATTTACTTTAACACGAGCTCCTAAAACCCTCTTGCCAGGGGGGAATGCCCAGCACAGAGAAGAACAAGTTCACAAAAATGTTTGTAAAATAATCCAGGCTTGAATATATGGTTCACCAGTCTTGTTTCAGCAACACAGAAATAAAGTATCTGGGTTTCAGAAAAATCAGATCAATTTCCTAGGGGTCTGGTTAAACTGCTGAGTGTAAATTGCTATTGGAATTGACTGTTAAAGATCTTGGTTGAGCAGGTTAAACATCTGCTGAATTTATTACAGTTTTATTTGTACTTCATCTGTATCTGGTACAGTTAAGCCAATCAAAGTAAGTGAATCAAATCTAATTTACTCTCTAATGGACCAAAAAGGAACGAATAAACACAGCACTATTAGAGCCAAATGATTAAACATGTCTCTGAGGTATTTTTTTTTCTATTTCAGCATAGAAGGATCATGGTGTTTATGCTGTAATTAATCACTAAGGAGTGATGTAAACTAGTTTGAGCATTCATTCATTTTTCATATGGTTTCATAAAAATGCTAAACAAAACATGTGAATGTAATGAAACAAATTCCATTGGAATCAGATACATTTATTCATATAACCATTTATGTTCTATCTAAAGTCATTATAGGATTGACACAGAGAGGCGTATTTATCAAATTGGATGAGAATTTGTCCTACCAATCTTTTCCACATTACTAGGCCTTTCAAAGACAAAATTCAGCCCATGTGTAAATAGCTATCTAAGGTGCATGTAGCACTGTCAGGTTCATTAGGTAAGCACAAAAGTTAAAGTTACATAATCAGGATTAATTTGAAATTTTACAATTATGCAAAATGGAACTGCATCGACTCTGCATTAGCTAGAAGCTACCCACTCAAAGTCTGGAGTCCTTCCTACATCCCAGCATCAGGAAGTAAACCTCAGTTTACAGCTGTTTACTTACACTGCCAACTGGAAACCAGATTTAATTGGAAACAAGTAACCTAAATAAGAAAACTGTTTAGAGCATTAACAAACAGAGTACGCATCATAATTTAACCATATCATATGAAAACCATCCTTTCCTTTAGAATTACTTGCTTTTTTGTGCCAATGTGATGCTTTTAGATTTTAATGCTCTCTGAGGGTCCATTGATGGAATAGTTTCCTTTGGTGTCCCGGGAGACATTTTGTCACAGCAGGAGGCAGCTGCAGCCCCCATGGGGTTGCTTTGCACTCTCTTGTTTCTCACTGCCTTTTTTCTGTCATCCTTATCCTACATGATCTCACGTGAAGCTCCATTTTGGCTCTTCCACTACAGGAGAGAAAGCACAGTGTAATGTAAGAATAGGCTGGAAATAACAACCATTTTGTAAATGTGAATGTGTTTTATTCCATGTGAAACATTGCAAATATCAATATCCTGCAAATGACTAAGGGTTTCTACAATATCCTGAAGTTCTTTTTTGTCACGACTTTGTTAGGGTACCTCTAGGGCAGAGTTAAAAGGGAAGTCAGAAATTACTCAAAATATTTTGTGAGAAAGCGTGTTGGTCTGAAACTTGAAAGTTTACTTGGACATTTAGCAAACAATGGAATATAAAAATAGCAGGATTTGTACTCTGGAACCAGTACTTTTGACAGCTGAGGCTATCATCATTCATCAAATCACTTACTTTAAAAAGCAAATTCACAGTGACAGTTTTCAGTCTGAGCTTGTACAGTATCTAGTGTGAAGGAGTCCTGGCCCACAGCTGAGGCTTCAGAATAACATACCCATCAGACATACTATGTTGCTATAGCAAATTTACCACTGCCTTGGCATAGACTATAGTGCATATTTTTATCAGTCAGTACCAGTCCCAAAAATATTGTCGCAAGTGGGGCCACCAAGCTGAGGGAATCATTCCCACAACCTGTGTCAATGTGTGATTCCTGACACAAGTGGGATGTGAGCTGCACTGATGGCTGGGGGAGCTCCTGGCTACTTTGGGGGGCGGTGCAGCCCCGCAGAGGCGTTGTGCTCTGCCAGGGCGGTGTGAAAAGCTCTCTCCAGACTGTGGTGAAAAGCACACCAGCACTAAGCCTCAGCACTTACCCTGGCCTTTGGAACACTGAGAGAGACACAGGCCAGGTGTTGCAGTTGTGAAGCAATCTCAGCAGGCCCTCTGTGCCACATCCAAAGAGCTGGAAGAGCAACCACATCATCCTCCAGACCCTCCCAAGCCAAACAACCGAGCTCCGATATCACACAGCCCGTGAGCCCCACTCAGCTGTGCAGAGATGACAGGTTCTAAAGTCATTTTGTGGCTGCCTCCAACTGTATGAGTTTTCTTTCCAGAGCACAATCAGCTTTAAATCATGACTGACCTGTGTAATTTTGCCCTGAAATTGCATGGGAAAGCCTGAATAGTCAGTGAGAACAGAGATAGCTGGAAAAACAAAATTGGTGTAGATATACAGAAAGATTTAGCCTGTATTAAATGTCAGATATAGATGAAATGTTTGATGTTTAACAAGCATAAAGTGAATGAACTCAGCACTTATGGTCAGTCACTCACCTGTGTAAACATGTTATTCACACACATCCTTCCTTTGCTTGGCTGGCTGCACTCGTGTGACATAACCCTGATGACAAGCAGCAGACTCCCAGGGCATTTGTACCATGCATATTTTATATCAGGAAAGACATGCACCCCACAAACCTGCTGAATAATCTGCAGACCTTTCGTGATAGTCTTTTCTTCATAATGTTTTATTTAAGGAATAGAATCAATAAACCTATCCCTGTAATACTGTCTAATCACCTGTTGCCTTCGGGGTCTGTTGGGATCAATGATCCATGGAGTCAGTTCAAAGGACACATGTACTCTGCCTTGCTGCCCTGATGTGACAGCTGATGCCAAGACATTGGTTAGGAACTGGATCACCTCGAGGAAAGTGAAATCTGCATGCAAAATTTTCTGAGCTGAGTGTGAGAATGGATGTTGAAGTACAACATCTGCCTACAGATTTCTGTTTCTGTGATTTTTACTCAGGCTTACAGCTGGGTGCTAAGTAATGCAGTTCTAAAACATATGTAATAGCAAAACAAGCTGTTTATTTTTGAAGTGGCAGACAAATTCAAAATTACAATGAATAATTTAACTAGAACAATTAATAATTACTTTCTCTTAAAAATATTGAGAATTACTTTGATAAGAGAATTTAACGCACTGTACCTAGCAAAAATAATTTTTGAAAACCACTTAAAAATACCCAAACTAATCACCTGGAAAATAACTGTGCCAAATGAAAGGTTCAGGAATCTCCTGGGACTGTGGATCAGAACCTTCAGCAAGCTAGCTTTAATTAGCAGCAAGACAGTGAGAAAACATCTTTCCGTAGTCATGATGCCAAAGCTAAAATTCAAAGTAACTGTCTCTGAGAACAAGGTGCAGATATGGAAAGAAGTTTAATCACCCACAAATGAACAAAAGGTGAGGCTGAAAGACAGAGAAAGTGTAGAGCTCTGCCTGGAGAGGGGCTAGAAATGGTCTGCAAGGGGGAAACTGCAAAGATGGCTTTGATGTGAGGCATGATTGGAGGTAAGAGAGAGAGTAGCAACCAAAATAAAAGAAGCTTCAGTGAGAGGTCTTTTGCTCAGAAACAGAGATGTAGATGTACTAGATGTTTATAGCATTTTCTTTTCATGAAGATAGCTGGGGTTTAGTTCTTGATCCTCGTATAATTTCCTTTATGCGGTGTGATTGTACGGCAACTGTTTAATACTATTTAATGCATGTTTTACTCGTGTTTGGGCAAGGCTTGAAGTGAGGCCCTCTGTCTTAGCTGAATACTATCTTTTCAGATTTACACCACCATGCTTTCTCCTACTGTCGCTCCTTCTGACCCTAAAATTGTCCCACTGTTTTTCACAGTAGGGAATGTGTACCAGGCAGGAGGCTCATCCCAGATCTGTCTGCTGGGAAATGAGCTTGATCTGCCTCATGCTGGAAAAGACTCAGATCTGAACACCAGATAGCTGATAAAATTATGTTGCCACTGACTATGTTTTTTAAAGAAACAAAGGGAGCTGGTCGTCTGTGCCCAAAGGAATGATTTAAGTGACAGAGTGTTGGTCTGTGAATCTCACATATGTTTTTCGAGTCTGGGGCCAGAGAAGGAACAGATGTCTAAGTCTGGAAGAAACACTCTTCCCTTTTTAGCACTTCCTATTGACTATTATAAGGTGTCCCCTCATTCAGTAGTGATTTCCATTCCTCCATATCTAGTTCTCCCTGTGACTAATGTAGATCTCTAACCTGGCACTGGGTTTAATGGAGGCGTGGTGCTCCTGATGTACTGCTCTCTGGTGAGCACCTCCACAAGGCTGCAAACCTACATTTGTAGTGAGCACAGGGTGCAGTAGCTGTCAGGTTCAACTCCAGTCTTTTCATTTCAGCTCTTTATAAGTGTGCTTAAGGAGCAAGGTTGGTATGGAAACTGCCACTCACAGAGGAAAAACACTTTGTACCACAAGATCCTGCAGGAAGACGATGTGTTAGGAAGTGAATGCTTTTTTTGATTGTGGTTATGGCATCTCCAGAGTTGGTCTTACTCTGCCAGTAGATATTGCTATACAAATTAGCCTTTGTATAAAATAAAGAGCTGTTGGAACCACTCAACTAAGTCAAGAGTAGATAGATATTGAACTGCTAACTTAGTACATGTGTTTCACCTTCATGAAAGCTTTGCATTTTTATGATCTGTTCTTCTTTACAAGCAGCTGTATGTATTGCTAGTTCCTTTGGCAGAAACAGCGCAATCAGGATGACATGAGGGCCAAATTGGCAACATCAATGCTCACTCTTGGTGAAGCATCACAGTATCTGCTACAACTGAAGGAGCCTTTCAAAACTGGGAAGGGCATATTTTCTTCAGGCTACATACGATTTACTGCCATTTTGAAGTTACTTTGGGTTCTGTTTTGATCTTATCTTAAACCAGGAAATACTAGTCATCCATTCTCATTCTACAGAACCCAAAATGCTCATCAAAATCCACTTCAGGTGTAAGTGCATGGCGCTGTCTTTGCCATGCAATCTGTGGGCTGGTTTCCCAGCTGGCTGCAGAGAGCTGCTCACAGGTATTTGGCTCCACAGCAGAACCAAAGCATGAAATTGGGACTGTGCTCTTCACCCCAACTCCACCTTGGAAACCTGCACAAAGAGATGAGGAGGTCGCACATAGCACCAATCCAGATGGTCACTTGAACACAGAGGCTGCCATGGAAGCCCCTTTTCCCCAGAGGTGGCACTGCCAGCACCTGTTACCAGCACAGAGCCCCTGAGCTGCAGGCTGTGCCAGCCCACTCACCCTATCCCCCAGACCCCTGGCATCCTTCGATTGTCCCAACTAACCCAGGGCTCCACACCACACCTTACCCAACCCACACAGCTGGCAGTTCGAATGTCTGCTCCCAGAGAAGATTCCTGTCCTCCCACATAATTCCTGCTGCCAGCCACTGTCTCTAATGTTGTCCTACAGGTCTCTATCCTGAGCACTCATGCTGCAAAGATGGGCTTTCATATTTAGTTTCTGTTTTTAATAAGACCCATTTTGTGACATGGTTTATTTGTGACTTTATCATAGGAACAAAAAATTTTATTTCAAACAGAGGTAATTTTATGCTGAAGTGCAGAGTGCTGCCAGTTTTCTCCTCTGTGGCTCATCTACAAAGGATATAAGAGAAGGTAGATCAGAAACTTCTTCACACTGTGCCAGAGAGTATAAAACTGGAAGGCAGCTGACAAAAGGTGGCAATGAGATGGTAAGAGAACCATGTTGTTGCAGAGGTATAAAAACCTAATGCCATAAAGGGAACATTACTGAAAAATAAATTTAAGTTACAAGCACATATTCAAAGAGCGTTTGAGGAAGGCAGATAAATTATATTCATGTAAAAGAGGTAAAACCTGTGGTTGGAGAGTTTTGAGAAGCTTCCAGACAACAGGATCATTTATTTGCCTCAGCATGTGATCAGGCTGGGTTAGCACATCACTTATCACAGCCAGATTAGCCCATCATACAAACTCCGAGCTACCATTCCATTTTCTTTATACATCTAAGATTCAAGCTGCCTGGACGAGTAATGTCTGAAAGTACTGATTGCAAATACCTTAGTGAGTAATTGCAGTCTGAATATTAGTGTTATAGACAGCATGATTTAAAATACCCTTTTTGGTGGTATGGTGGGGATAAATTTGGATTACATATGTCTCCTTATGTAAAAGAGATTTTCTCCTTTCGGTAACACATTGTCTGCTGCATTTGCCTAGCACCCCCTACCATATGCTCTTTAAAACAAGCTGTTGCATTTCAAGAATTGTCCTTAGTAATTAACAGAAAAAATATTGTTTGGTTTTGTTTTTTTCTGAATAAACTAGAAGACCTTGCATCAATTAAGACTTATTTTCCCCTCTGGCTATTTGCTCCTGTAAGCCATAAAATCACTTCCTTCTGTTTAGTTCCCCACCCCCTGCCTGTCAGTTCAGCTTTTGGCATCACTGCTCCAAGTAAATACAAAGCAAGCTTTTTCCAATCATCACTTTGTATCCTTTTTCCACTTTGTCTCTGAGCTTCTTGAAATCCTTAAAATTAATTTGCTCTGAGATCTCTTTTTCACTTCTGTTTTGCTCTCTTCATTCTCATGCGTAGGTTTTTCCTCTCTTGCTTCCAGAAACCTATGTCTGAACCAGCCTCAGAGCTGCTATTTGCATCCCCTTGAACCTCTTTCTTTTTTCTGGACCAAAAATTAGCTTTCTTCTTTAATTCCAGAATGATTTTGCCTCCGCAACTTTCTGTTCTTCCAATTAATCTCCCTAGCACTTGATCAATCAGTGCTCTGGACTGTATGGGCTCCCTGTTTCCTGTTTCCCTCTCAGTCACTCTAAGACAAAATCTCAAATCCTTTCCCTTTCCTTCCAGTGCATCAATTCTGACCCATGAAATTTGCTTTTGATACCTATAGGTATATTATATAATACATATTTTTGTCTATTACAGTAAATCTCAGAGTCTCCCAACTCTGATTTGCCTTCTTCTTCCAGTTTCTCTCCTTTATGGTCTGTCTAGTACCCCCTAGATTCTCTAAAGCTTTCTTAAATCCATAGTGGTGGCAGCTGAGAGAGTTGTTCATCATCTAGTTCTCTTCCTTGTGTGACAGTTGCAGGCTTGCTTGGCATCTGGCCATCCAAAACTGAGAAAACAAGATAATTGTCCTAAGAGAAGAATATCTTTCATGTCTTAATGCCTAGAGTCCCCTTCTTTAAAGTAACCCACTGACACTGTATTCTGTTGGTTTTAAATAATTTTCTATCACTATCATAGAAACAGATTTCATATAAATCCATAGCAAAGTTCCCAGTAAAATGAGGATCATCTTCAAGCAGAATTTTGCCTGTGTTTTGTTAATTTGTGGGTTGTTTTCTTTTTTTTTTGGAATGGGGCCTGGAAGTGAAAAGGTCACTTGAATGGAAATCTTATTTGGCAAAGAAGAGTTTTTCAGGATTATTTAAGAATCCAGAGCTCCAAAATTAGGTCCTCTTGACTGAGTGTGCCAAAGAAATCTTGAGTTAATTGCCGTCTGAAGCAATAAAGCTGTTGAGATGTATTGCAATGTGCTCTTAATTCCAGCTTTAGGTATTTTAATTTCTTATAAAGGTGTATTGATTACTTTGGACTGGTCTTCAGTTAGGAAAATGATCAAGGTTTCTTAGAAAGCGAATGGGAAAAAAGGTGTTCTGAGAACTGGTTCCTTGTTACTTGCTTATCTGGGTTTCACAGGGTGTTTCACTTCAGACCATAGTCTGAAGACTTTTTTTGAGCAGTGCAGAAGGCTGAATGCTGTAGAAGACAGAAATAGTATCTGAGGAATACTTTGAAGAGATTGCTGGGGTTTTCACAAGCATATGTCTTGCATACCTTAAGCGAAATGAAGGTAATCTTCTCTAGGTACTTTGACGTTTTAGAAATAGTAGTAGTTTCCTCTGTTGACAGTAACAGTTTTGTACTCTTATTTCAAAAAACCTTTCTTTTAACCAAGACAACTAGTTTGCATGTCCCACATACCCAAACAATTATCTTTCAAGATATCCCAAATGTATTTCCTCTTGAAAGATTTCTACCTTTCACAGAGCCTCCTTGGAGATAGTTGGAAAATCCCTATTTTCTTTAGATTGACTCGCCATTTCATTTTGGCATGCAGGGACTTTGTTCAATTTACAAAGATGGTCAAGTATCTCGATCAAATACAGCAGCAGTTAAACTCTGCCTCACAGGGAAAAGTTAATCCAACCCTTTGATGTATCAAGTGATGATTTAACTCCTCTTGGGAAACCCAGGTGATGGATTTGCTCCTTTTAAAACGGCAGCTGTTTCAGTTATGTGTTACCAATTAGGAAATCATTTTCCCATATTTTGAGCCTGTAGAACATATGGTATGTTGAGGTCCCAATAATCACATTCACATGCACCCTCACCACTGATTATTCCCTGGGGAACCTAAAGCTCTGTTAAATCAGTGTGTAGTCCCTGAAATAGACTCATACCCGGTCCAGTCACCACTGCTACAGGAGTAAATCCCCAGTGGTACAGCCTCCAGCTACCTCTCCAAAATTGCCTTCCTCTGGTGAGATGGCTATAGACATACAGAAGTTTAAAAGTTCAATTATTTTTAATTTTATATTGAAGACTTATTTCACAGCCTATGCATTGGTTTTTTTTCTCTGTATTTTCCTGCTCTAAACTCCAAATAAGAAGATTTTTCCTTGAACTTTGTTGCTAGGGAATACTTTTGATTTCTATCACATTGTGCCTTGAAGAATGTGGTAAAAGAGATGTTTGCATTTTCAAGCCAGACCTCTGGTCTGAAGTGGAACTGCATTATGGTTGTCTTGTACAGCAGCATCCTGACTGGCTTAGAGGGCCAGACAAACTGCCAGACAACAGTGACATTACAGCACAGTGTTGTAAAAGCAGATTAGCAGGAAGATCTGGGCCATACGCTGTGGAGATGCGTGAGAGTCTTGGAGAGACTTGCTCTGTCTAAGCCAGGAGAAGAAGAGGTTTCTGCTACTCTGTGCTGAAAAGCTGTAGGTACACTCTTTTTACTCATTCCCCGTAAAGCTGAAAGCTGCTGGTTGGAGAGGAGGAGGTTCTCTCCTCCACGGGCTCGGGAGAGCCTCCAGACCAGCTGGCAGAGAATCTGCAACCTGCCAGCACCTGAGTGAGCTCTGCCCACAGAGCCTCACAAGCCCGTCTCGCTCGCTGACAGATATTTTGCCACCTGACTCAAAACAAATCCCTGCTCAGAGCACGCTTTTTAACAGCCAGCTTTCTTCACTGCTTCCAGATACCTTCTTCCTTCTTTGCAGCCTGGAGAAGGATGGTGGCCTGGGTGATTTCCAGAGGAGTAAATGTTAGGAGTGTTGGGAGCAGCTTCCCTGCATTTGGATGTGATGGTAATGAAACAAAGTGTTGCCAACCATCACATCTTTTTCATGTCTCCTGTAACACACAGTGTTCTCTAAAGCTTTGGTTCAGAGTATCACCACAAGAAAAATCTATCTTATCTTTAATTCTATTGCATATAACTGCTTAGAATTATGGAGGGAATGGTTTCAAACAAAATTTGAAACATCTAAAAAGCTTGATGTATGTTGATGTTCATTTGGTTTGTGTACTTTGATATAGTAATGAAATTAATAGCATTTATAGGTAATCACAGCAACTATCAATGGAGAAAAGTATATAAGAGAGAAGTAAAGATTAATGAATTTTTTGTGAGTAATGTTGCTGGATATGGCTCCTTATTCTGTCATTTTAACTCCAGGTAAATCAGGTCTTAGGCTTTTAAGTTATTTTAAATAATATTATTTGACTTAGTTTTAAATAAAGTAAGTTTTAAACATTCTTTTAAATCATGTTCAAGCCCTGTTACTTTATGAAGCACTGATACATACGTATAACTTGCAGAGTACTGGGATGGCAAAGAAGGCCAGTGATGAAAACAAATAAGATCACACTCTGAGAGGGAAACTGCAACAAAAAACAGGTATTGTCTGTCTCATGCACCATCAGCATGGAAATGAGAAATCATCACTGTTCTCAGCTAGTTACGTGGAATTTACTTCTTGCAAATTCAGCCACAAATACATAATTCCAATTCTGCCTGTGAATGTGTGGTTACAAGAAGAGCACGCCTGATGCAGATGGATCAGTCATTCAGCTTAGTAAGGATCAGCAGAAAAGATCCATTAACAATAGCTTCTTACTGTGGAATTAATATACAGGACTCTCCCAGAATCAGTGGTATAATAAATACATAGGTGAAGCAGGGAGACCTTCTTTTTTTTTTTTTTTGCCCCCTTCTTTTTTCCCCATGCTTGAAAGGAAAAGTTCTAAAAAGTGAACTATTTGCCAAAAGAAACAATATGCACTATCAGTTCACTCCATGGGAACCACTGGGCTGTACCAGATGGGAACTCCTATCTCTGTGTATCTGTTGAAGGATGACTTAAGGAATTTTTTGTCTGTTCTACATTGTCTAAACATTTACAAATTACTTTCAAACCTGGGATGTAATAGGAACATGTGGGAGTTCCTGTCTTTGGCAGAAGCATGTTTAAAAGACTACTGGCCATATCTGGTGTATGAAGTGTCACACATACAAACTTTGATGCTGCTTCTCCCACTAATCATCTGTACCTTAAACACACTGTATTTTTAAAGGTGCAACTGATGCCTTAAATTTTAGCTTTTATATTTTTTAGATTCTGTGCTGTTTTAGTGAGAAGTTTTGGGTTTCATATTAAGTGCTACTGAGTTCTCTTCACAGAGTAGACAGACAAAACAATTCACAAGATAGCTTGGTACCAAGGACAGCTTTCAGGCCCAAGAATGAAAACAGTGGTGAAGTGAGAAGAAAAAACCAGGAGGATGGAGCTTCATAACCTGAAGCTATGGCTGGACAATTGATTCTAATATGCAAATGGATCAGAACTTCTAAAAGTGTGGGAACTTATAAAAGTGTGATCGGGTGTCCATTTTGTGACCATTTTGGGGCACCTTGGGTATGGTCTGTCTGGACTCTTGTGCTGTCCAGGTGTACCCACTGAGGCCTTTTCATAAATCCCCACTTTATCCTTTTACTCTGGCTAGTCTTTGTTCCAGGTCAGCCTCTAGAAGGCATCACAACTAATAACACATGATTACAGTATTGTCACAATCTCTCTTTTTCATTAATCTTGGAATAAAAATTCTGAAACCTAGCAATATCTTCACTGTATGTACATTTCATTGGGGCAGCAACCGATTGCTGCATTACAAATTACTATTAATAAATCATTGCAAAAATTCAGAGATCTTAATTGCATCAGAATAATGGATCTACTCTAGAGAGAATGCACAAGTGGTAAAATTATCCTGCAGGATTTGCAACTGTTTGCCTTTAATATTAATAGATTAATTAGCGAGTGCATTTGAGACATGATTGCCTGGAAAAATTTTCTTCCCAAACAGATGCAATGAACTCAACAGGAGGAAACTTTGGTTGTCAATGGTTACTCTGTAACCAGATCTCTGAAGAAATTTATTTTTATAACAACTTACAAAATATTGGCATCATCATTACATGTTCAAATGTGATTAAGAGTTCAGTGAGTGTGATATTTTAAAACATGTTTAAAATTTATTATAATGTTAATGCCCTTGAAATAAATCTTATCTTTTCTGAAGGGAAAGATTTCTTTTGGTCTTTCAAGACCCACATATTCTCACAAGACATACAAACCCTGTGGATTGTTTTTAAAAGATTTTTTGTTAGTGGTTGGAATTGCCACAATCTGAGCAGAAATTTAACTGCAACAACAGGTCTAAGGAGAACGCCTGGATGAAAAAGAACACAACAAAGGCAACAGCAAAAGCCCCAGCTCTGAAATGCACAGTGGTACAGTACTGAATCAGCGCAGTTAGGAGTGTGAGCTTCTGTTCAGACTAATTGGTGATGCATTATCAATGTTGGAATGATGTGTTTGAAAATAGCTACCCATGATTGCAAAACACAGCACTGGCACTGTCTACCAATGGTGACGCTGCTACGAGAGCCATTGCAAACCTAGTAAAAGTGCATCCTTGCCTAAGCTGTGGCAGAATATGTAATCCCACTTTGGGGCTATAGGGAGGGCACCATGTGTCTGGACTCATAAGTTACAAGCCCAAAATCTTTGATTTATGGCAATTTCTTCCTGCAGCAAGTGAAGTAGCACACAGTCGTAAATTATTGTCCAAAGAGAAGTGCAATTTTAAGACTTTAACACACGGCAAAAGGATCCCAGGTGAGACAGTAGGTTAAATTCCATAAAGACAATGACCCAATAGGACAGCAGGATGCAGGGTATGCAGAGATGCAGAGCTCTGAGCCCAGTTGCTGCAAACAGCAAAGGCAGAGCCTATTCTGCAATGATGGAGAAGGAGGCAAGCAGATCATACGTCAAGACTGTTCCTAGTCTTATTTTTCCGTATCTGTTATTTCCTTGTTCTGTGCTCTGTGCTTCGTTGCCATTTCATATGTTCATCTCATCTTTATGCTGCATTTAAACTTAAGCAGCATCCTATGCCTTTATAGTCATTTGGGCCAGTAACATGAATTGGATTATACAACAGGGCTGCAGTATTTGATCTTGAAAAATGAAACAAAAAGTGAAAAAGCACAGCACTACACTGACATGAATGTCTTTGCTGATTGAAATTCTTAGCCTCTAGCCTTAAGGAACTTGCTCTCTTCCATTTCAGAAACTGTTAGAGCTCTCACACCTTCTAGTTAATTAATAATATGGGGTCACATATAGTCAGAAAAAAACTGTCAGGACTTTAATCCAATATGATGCAAGACAATATTTCTTTGTCTTAGAAATATTCCTAAAAGGCACAATAAGAAGGCATGATACCTGAATAGCAAAAGACACAGTGGCAGACTCTATAGCAACAGGCAGTGGATGGTCTGCCCTCCCCAGCTATTAAGCTGCTGTTTGCAAACAATGTGTCTGCAAACCTCACTCTCCAGACAAGGTTTTATTAAAAATGCAACCATCTTAAGTGAAAGTGGAAATGCCTATGCAGATGTTTCAAAAGCAATTAAATGATTACTGAATTTTGCCTCTGATCCTCAAATCAGATTTTTAATTAACTTTAATTAACTTAAGGGCATCTAGAAAAGATGAGAGGGAATAAAGTAAAAAGACAACCAAAGCTTGTGTTCTCAGATTGAACAGTCATATTGCCTTCATGTTTTCAGGAACTACCTGCAGAAGTCTGCAAGTGGAGAGAAAGTAGCTTTTGATTTCAAGTCATTTACACTCAGCAATGGGTTGTCCAGCTCAAATTCTTGGGCCAGGGCTATTGAGTTGTTAAGTTCATTTGAAAAAAATGGATCTAGAGTTGCTGCAGATCTTCGTACATCTCTGTGTAAATCTTGTGGCTTACAATGGCCTCAGAGCTACAGAAAATAGGAAATACTGCTTCAGTTACAGACATCCTCAGTGGCTTTGGACAGAAAAAACTTGCAAGAATCTGTGCCCTCTCTACCTTAGAAATCCAGCATTCTTTCCTAAGGCCTTCCTATATGCTGTGAAGATAAAATCTGATGGTACAGTTTTGACAGTCTCAGTAAGGCTTGGCAGCAGACAGATATTCTGGCTGCATAAAAGACATCCTTTCATTGCAGGACAGAACAAGAAACATTCCAAACACCAAAGAACAGTAAAATGACCCAGCCTGAAATAATCAATTACTAGCATTGAGGGTGCTAAACAAGAATGGGAAATGAAGGCTGAAATACTCCGTGTACTTCAGGTAGAGCAGGAAAGGGAACCATTGTTTCAATGCCTTGGATGGCCAGTTCTAGGGAGAAAAGGTTCCTTTCCAGTTAAAAATTCTATCTAAAAACTGAAAGATCTTTTTCAGTGAAGCTGTGCTTTCCTTCTGAGTGCTTTTTTTGACAAATGCAAGTTTTCAGACAAAACTGTGTGGCTGACAATTCCAGTCAGCTCTAGCACTCAGCTGGTGTGCAACAGAGCCCACATACAGGTATCTCTGGGAAGGGGGTCCCACCAGCAGCAGAGTTCACTCCAGTGCCTCTGGAGCTTTGGGACCTCTATATTTTTTCACTTGTGTTATTTCATTGAAAGTAATGCCAAAAAAGCACAAAGATCTAACACAGCAAAATAGGAGGAAAGAGGATCAGAGACCCTGTGTCTAGTGTCACCTTGTCCTAATACAGTAAAACAGACAGTTCAGTCAAAGACACAAAATAACTAGGTCATTTTATATAATCTACTGGATTTTTGTTAGGTAACCAGTAAAGGAGGATTAGCCAGTAATCCTCCACCTCTTTCTAAGGGGTTCTGAGCCATGAGTGTCTTATAGTCCCTCTAATATCACACTTGAGTGAGAGTCTATCACCATTTAAGAGTTACACTAATAGGATGTTGAGAATGAAATCTCTGCTTTTTCATTGTGTAGTGCTCCTCCACGTACTTATCCAAAGGCTGGCTACTAAAGCTGTCAAGAGCCTCCAACTCTCTTGGGCACCACTATGATGAGTGCACGGCATAAATGTCTGGATTGATACAATGAAAAGTTAACAACTGCTCAGGTAAAATCAATCATGAAATCATTGCATGGTAAGTCATGGCAATGGGCAATTCAGCTTCTAATATACACTATAACAAAACCAATAATTTTTCTTTACCTTGCCACCAACTGACTTGAGTCTTAGACTCAGACTGTAATTTCTGTTTGTCATGGATCCACTTTTTCTTTTTTGTTTGTACAATGTCTAGGACAAGGATGTCTAAATTTTAATGTGCCCTCCTGGTTAGGCAAGATTGCTACCACAAGATTGATCACAATTATACAGTCAGTCTTTCCAAGAAGGAGGATTATAAGAGTTAGCAGGCTGCATGAAGAGAATAATGAAATTGCACCTGCTGTTCCTAGATTGTGTAAAATGTCTAAATGGTCATTATTTTCTTATTTAATATACGTGTAATGTTACACATGTAATAATTTTCCAAATTATTCCAAAATCAGTGAGAGCCTATATTAATTTCACTGGTGATCATAGTGCTAGCAGCACTGCTTCTTAATCATTTGAATATGCAATTAAGGAAATGGCATGCAATTACAAACTGGCAATGCGTGGGCTAAAACACATCTTCACCCTGAAGGGACTGAGTTAAGCTTCCTTAAAGAAACATCTTTCAAGGCTGCCCAAGATTTTCTTTTTCCATTTCTCTCATTCTTGCTAATATAACTGCACACCATACGGATAGCATAAACCTTTTCAAATATGTGGTGTGCTCTTCCTGCACAGCTGAGAAAAAGAAATTGGAAAAAGTCAAGTTGTGATGCTAGACCTTTGCTTTCCAGGAAATCTAGCCCAGGCTATGCCTCTGCAGTTGAAGCTCTTACAAAGGCATGGGTAGAGCAAAGGGCTAGAGTTCCTGTTTGGATCTCACCCAACTCCACTAGCATGTTTTCATTAACAGTCAAATTTGTACAAAAATTTTAAACATATTAAATTTGTACAAAAATTTTAAAAATCCCTGAAGTCTCTGCCAACCAATAATAATGAATGTCAGTATTTTGATCCATGAAGCAGCTGGTGTCTCCTACTAATATTTCAATTAGCAATATGAATGCTAGTTATAAATATTTCTGTGCACTTTGGAAAGCTACAGTTAGAAGGCTTGGCTGGAGAAGAATTGGACTTGCTGGCATTTCATGACATAGCCTGAATACCTCTTGAAGCAGCAGGTGGACAGGATGCTATATGGATACTATTCTAGCATTGGCTGTGGATAAGATTTGGTATTGATTCCCATTTTAGTCTGTCATTTGGTTGCTTATAACTTTGCAAAGCTGCAAGTGCTGTGTCTATGAATTTCTATTTGGAGAATAAATTTGTTTTTGGAGAACTCAGCCAAAACCTCTTTGAGGAAAAGCAGGCACTCTCACATGAGTTAATGCATTTGAGGGCCTGAAAACTTCTAGTGCTCCAAGAAGGAGCATGAGAGAGCCAGAAATCTCTGTTCATGTGTGTCAAACTTTTGCCCAAATTAAAATTTGAAAATTTGCTTGGCATGGGATCAGTTGAGGTTGATTCGAATTTAGTTTTTAAATGCCTTTACAATTTCATAATATGCAAACTCTGCCATGTGTGAGTACACTGGGAGCCTGCAGGCCGCAGAAAACTGAAATGAAGGGAAGAGGTGAAGGAACAAAAATGGAACTGAACGGGAAAGGGAGCTGATGAGGTATAAACCAGATCCCAAAGAGATCCAGAGTCAGCAGGTGTGTGAAAGACTGAACTCCAGGACAGAAATCAGCCCAGGAGAGAGCCTGAAATCGAACACTGGGATTGTCTGGAGGAAGAGACCAAAGTGGTCACACTACCTGGGAAGCTTCACCTTTGCCATTGCCCATGTCATGAGTTAAATATACAGCATGTGGGTCTTTGGCTGAACCAGGAAAGCAATGGCTTCTTACTGACACAATTTTCTTGCTTGGATTTTCTTTTTTCTTTTAGCTAGAGAGCTGTGTAGATATTTCACTTTATCTTAAAAATAGAACTGGAAGAAGAGATCACTCTTGCTGTTGCCTTGCTTTTCCCAGCAATCCCCATCTCTGGTGGGGAATGCTGCTCCCTGTTCCTGTGCTTCCTTTCCCCTCTGCTAGATTTGCAGTCTGGCCATGTAAACGAGCATGTGGCTTTTAATATCCTGAAAACTTATGCAGAGGTGTTAGAAATACTGTCATAATTGTTTGAAGAAAACTGCTAGCCTTTCCAGAAGGAGAGGGAAACAGCAGGAGGGTTCTTTTAATGTAAGTTTAATTATAATGGCCAAGTAGCTCAGCACCATCAGACCATAAGTTACAGCTTCTTGTTTATGATACACCTGCCGGGAGGAATTTCAGATTCTTTAAGATATGTGTCTAATAACTGGTGTCAGTCCCTAAAGGCACAGACCTTCTGCTCCATATCCATCTCCACTTTAACTTGATCATTTTTTATTGAACTATGAAAACACATAGCAAAAAATCCTCTAAAATTAATAACTTATACAATGAAGTAAGATTAATGAAATTCTTTGTAAAACAGTTTAATCAGTGACAAGGCTAAATGCTGCAGTTCACAAGTTCTGAACTTGGAAACTCACAAAATAAATCATTTCTGTTTACTCATGCTGAGTTTATGCAACTCAGATGGTAACAGTAACCTTCAATGGACGTGCAAAGATTCAAGGGAAGAAGAAAAAAGCCAACAGATGGTACTGTATGTAGTTCTTCTGCTTTGTTCACTAACTTTTCTTTCCTTTCGTCATTAAATTATCTAATTTTGCATGGCCATTTGTGAATGCATCAACAATACTCAATTTAGTATGTGACACAATATTTTTTCATGCCCATGAGAAGCATGTCTAAAATTTTCGAGGCTAGTTTTAGCACAGCTATAATAGCTTGAATGGAGTCTCAAAATATTTTGTATCTGGATGCTGGGTCTTTTTTTTTTCACTCTGCTTTTTCACTGACTATCAAGACTATTGTGGAAACACCTCCCAGGCATGTTATTGTAGAATGTCTGGTGGGTGTGCAATAGTCTTCAGCTGTGACTGCTGTTGCAGAATTGCTGGGCAGCAGTTTTGGACTGTATTATTGACTGTGTGCCAGCCTTCAAATCCAGTGCTAAACTTAGATGTTTGTTGTCAGTGGTATTACTCCCTTGAGTATCACTTGCAGGATTAGCTATTACTTACAGAAAGTTCCACAAATGGTACAAATGTGGAGAAGCTGAGAGTAAGCACTCTGGAACTACACTGAGAGCCTGTGGTGGGCCTTGCTTAGTCTTAACACTACTCAGCATCACAAGGAACATCATCAACCAAGATATCAGTGGTAAATCACAGCCAGAAACAGAATCAGGCAGAACTATCCAAAACAAATTACAGTTGTATAGTATTTTAGTTACAGTTCTGAGAAAAAAAAAAAAAAAGAGGTTGGAAGTGGATGATTCCTCCCACAGACCTTTTCTGGCAACCCTATGTTTCCTAGAGACCATAGTACACAAAAAACCCCCTGGGTAGAGTTGTAAACTGGTTGCTTTTTCCCACTTTTCTCCTCATCAGAACTTGCAAGGTTTTCTGGTTCAGGTTCAAAACAAGAGCGTGATCTTCAAATACAGAAATAAAATTCCACCTATGGACAAGAAGTATCCTTCTTCAGAGGTCACTGATGGAGCTATAAAGTCTCCTGAACTGTAAGAAAATATTTGCAAAACTTCAAGACTTTTCTCTCAATCTTTTTCTGCCAAAAAACTCTGATGTCCACATCTACATGTGCTCTCTTGAAATCTGCTTTTCTCTTCCAGATAGCATACTCCCCTGGTACATCCTTGAACACCTCCTCCACTTGGAATAAAATACTCTGGGTTTTCATTCTGTTGCTTCTATTTAGACACTGCAACAATAGAATTTTTTACCAAAGTGAGATATTCCTGGGACAATGTATTTAAACACAAATTAAACCACAAAATTCATTTTGGATACCTATATAGGACACAAAATTTCCAGGACAGCAAAAGTAAAATAAAGCAGGTTTGATCCTTCCTGGATATCAGGCCAGTACCTTATTTAGATATTAAAAAACTTGAAAAGGATCCTAACTTCAGATGCATCCGGTTGGTAGTGCTGGCCACACATTTTTCTCCTGAAGTTAAGGAGATGTGGAGGCTGAATTGAGGATACTCAGAGGATGGGAAAGAGAAATGCACATTTTTCTGTCATCCTGATGATGCCATCATTGTATTTCCCTACCTACTCATATCTTGATTATATCACAAATACAATTTGTTGTCTGTTCCAAACCAAAAGGAACACCTAATATCAGCACGGAGCCCTGGGGCCACGAGGCCATAAACTCAGCTGCCACTGGCCCTGTGGGAGCAGAAGAAGAGCCCCAAGGAAAACTACAGCCTTTTTGCATGTCAGCAGATGTACAGTTGCAAATCTGAAGAGCACTTTTTTACCTTCTTAGACCAAAAAGTATTTAGGAATACTAAACCTGAACTCACCAATGCAAACTGCCATTTGATGCTTGTTTGGTAAATGTCACAAAAATCCCAAAGTTGTTCTCTGATGGAGTTTAGCAATCAAAATCTAAGCTTCCCCTACTTAAATGCAGGCTGGCATTTGACAGGGCCATTGCTGTTCTTGCCGAGCAAGAGGACACCATTGCAGCATGCTGGTGCCAGCAGCAGGGCCTGGCAAGCGGCCAGGGGCTGGCCAGCCCTCCCAGGGTGATGCAGGACAGGAGTGAAGGGACCTCAGGGATGAAGCAGCCTTTGACAGGCTTGGCCCCAGCTGCCTCTTTGGGACCCACTGGCCCATCTAGTGCAGAGCCACCAGAGATGCTTGAACCTGATCTGAGCAGCCAGTGGGGACTAGGCAGATCCATTCCTCTGATTAGAATGCTGGATCCATTCTGTGCCAGGGATGAAAGATGAAAAAACAGCTGCTGGGAAGAGAGGGAAGAAGTGAGAGGTGGAGAGAAAGCAATGATTGCAGGTGATGAGGAGCATCAATGGGAGCAGAAACCAGAGCAAAGCCTGTACAGTTGGAGGGGAAGAAGCTTTACCATGGAGAGATGGAGGAGAAAAGGAAAGCAGCAGACTGAGTGCCTGCGTGTCTTTCGTGGTGAACAACAGCGATTATTAACAAGGCCTTTCAGGTATTACAGGAGCAAAACTGTAAGGATCAAGAGGAAAAAAACCTGTCATTTTACACAGGTAATAAGTTAAGCTGGACAGCTGACACTGCTGTGCAGTCTTCAAGGCTGAAGAGGGTATGAAAATAGCAGAGATGCCATGGGTCCACAGGGAACACTGGAAATACCCAATTGTGCCCTCACTCTTAGTACTTTACTCACTTGAAAAGTGGTAATGAGAAGACATTTCCTTAAAGGCTGATATTTAAAATAACAACCAACAGTTTTACAAGCATTGATTTGTACCAGCTAATAACTGTGCTAGAAAAATAGAGGTATTTTTAACAGTCAGCTCCTCAATCTGAAAGCCTTGACATGTGAATAAGCTAGTCCCAGAATAACAAGTTACCAGAAGGTGATGGCTAAATTCAAAATTGTACCACTGTGGCTTTAGATCAGCTTAAAATAAA
Source organism: Polioptila caerulea (assembly GCA_013397295.1). NCBI lineage: Eukaryota > Metazoa > Chordata > Aves > Passeriformes > Certhiidae > Polioptila > Polioptila caerulea. The sequence continues at coordinate 185,297 of VYXF01005649.1, forward strand.
TTTAATTAAATCAAGCAAAACCTCTATTTCTTCCAGTTTATCCAGAGGTCCTATAGACTTAATCTGAACTGTTTTGAAACCATATGAACCTTCTTTAAATACAATTAAGAAATGCCTGTGGGTCAGCTGGGTTTTGTGTCTGCCAGCGGCAGGAGCACATAAAAGAACCTATGAGATGCTCCTGACCAGAGTGAAATTAGGTAAATGGGAATGCTTTTCTTTTTTAAGAAATCTGTGTGCTTATTCAGGCTAGATGGCCCTCAGGACCCTGAAAATGAGAGGTCTTAGTACTGGTGCAGATATCTGCACATGTCTGATGCCTCCTTTTGTATGATAGCTTTTGATAGCTTTTAGCTGGTAGCCACATTAAAAATAAAGAGGTCTTCTGAAGAATTTTTTTTGTTTGTTTTGTTGTCTTTTTCACACATAGCATTTTCTGTGACTGTTTAAGACCATGAGCAAAACCAGCCTCTCCTTATTAAAAATGTGTGTTTCTGAAGGGAAACACATATCCAATATAACCTTCACTACGATGCTTCTAATTAACCAGTCTGCTTCACAATAAAGTGTCTAGCTGTCACCAATATCAACACTGTTCAGTTATTAATAGATTAAGGAAAGAATGTTAATTCTTCGAGCTCCATTTCATTTGGTCTCATTACTTTGCAAACCAGATGGTTGCAGGGCCAGACCTGTCAGCAGGCTCTGGGAAGAANCCAGAGTGAAATTAGGTAAATGGGAATGCTTTTCTTTTTTAAGAAATCTGTGTGCTTATTCAGGCTAGATGGCCCTCAGGACCCTGAAAATGAGAGGTCTTAGTACTGGTGCAGATATCTGCACATGTCTGATGCCTCCTTTTGTATGATAGCTTTTGATAGCTTTTAGCTGGTAGCCACATTAAAAATAAAGAGGTCTTCTGAAGAATTTTTTTTGTTTGTTTTGTTGTCTTTTTCACACATAGCATTTTCTGTGACTGTTTAGGACCATGAGCAAAACCAGCCTCTCCTTATTAAAAATGTGTGTTTCTGAAGGGAAACACATATCCAATATAACCTTCACTACGATGCTTCTAATTAACCAGTCTGCTTCACAATAAAGTGTCTAGCTGTCACCAATATCAACACTGTTCAGTTATTAATAGATTAAGGAAAGAATGTTAATTCTTCGAGCTCCATTTCATTTGGTCTCATTACTTTGCAAACCAGATGGTTGCAGGGCCAGACCTGTCAGCAGGCTCTGGGAAGAAAAGTACACTTGCCAAGGGGCAAGATGCAACACACACAGCATCTGGAAACCTGCACCCAGGGGCTGCTGCTTACAGTTCCTCAGGAATTATTCTGGAGGGAGCAGAAGAAATCATGAATTGATCAAATCTGGTATTATTTTTCCCACCTCTCCCTCTGTGGTACTCAACACCATCTCTAACACGGTGGTAGAGTGTGCCTCCAGCTGTGAAAGAGCTCATTTTAGGTAGCCAGCCTTTTTCCTTATGGTGATGTGCTTTATGGTCTCTTCTAAACAGGCTGAGGTGATGCTACATTGTAAGAGATGTTGCTATCTACATCCAATTTAAAGACTAAAGACTTTCTTCCTGCAGTACAAGTCTTAGGACTATGAGAAAAGCCCTTTACCTAGCTGATAAGTGAAAATTTGTGGTGCATTCCCAGGCTCTCATGGCAGCCAAACCCAGAAAGACAAGTTCACACCCACTTACACCCCATGTAAAAAGTCTCTCATGCTGAATTATAAAGAGGTGGGGTTTTTCCCCTCTTGGAAATATATTAAAGAATTAGAGATTTTGAAAGATAATCACCATTAACACTTAGGGAGAAAAAGTCCAATCTGTTTTTCATTAAAAAACTCCCCAAGACTTTTACTTTTAATCAGAAATTCAAGAGAAATTTCAACTTGACCTGAAACTAAAGTTTGAGAAAGTTTTTCTCAGGTTTGCTTTTGTCTCCTTGAAACAATACAGGGAAGGGAGCTCAGAGCAATACAAGGCTGGGTCAGGCTATCTTTCCATAATGAGGCAGAACCAAACATACTGAAACCATTCCGGAAATATGTTCTTGAAACTTTCCATTGGGAATTCTGCCATCTCTCTGAGTAGCCTCTAACAGTACTTTTCTATTGTTAGAATTAGCAAGGTTTTCCTAAAGTCAAACCTAAGTGTCCTTTGCTGCAAATTAAGCCAAAGTCATCCTATCCTTCCCCATGCTGAACAATTGATTACTTACTCTTTTAGCATCCATATTCTGTAAGATTTTTAATGTTTCCCTACCTTAAACTTCATTTTCTGTGTGTTAAATTAGTGTCTTATAACAAGCTTAAATTTTCTAAATTTCTTTCCATTCTTGTTCTTCTGTCTGTCCTCAGTGATGATTTGTGCTCTCCCCAGATGACCAGGGTATCCATGACTGATTTTTTCATCTTGCTCACAGCTGAAAAGCAAAACTAATTTAAAGTATACTGAAACGTTTGTCTCCAAAGAAAAAATCGAAAATTATGAACCTTTTCCACAAAAAGTAATCTTCCACTCTTTTCTATAAAGTGGCCTTAAATTAAAACATTTCATTATCCCAAAAACATTACCTATCTCATCAACTCCCTAACCATAAATGTAGAAATGGCAATGTTTTTGTAAAACATTAAAGTGTAAAGATTCTGAATGGGAACAGGGCACAAATCTACTTCAGCGTGGGGAGACCTGTGAAGAAAATGTATCTGTTCTGATCCACTTTTTTGCTGGAGGGAGGCCAGGGTGTAATTTCCTTGTCCTCTTTGGGTGGGATGAGCAGGATGACACAGGCAGGACCTCTCCAGCCTCATCCCACGGTAGCCTGCAGCCCAGAAAGGGAACAGCCACGGTGGCTGCTGCAGGTTGGTGAACTGGTAATGGTAAGATTAATGGCAGACAGAGATTAAAAACCATCTGATGGCTCTAATTATAGAGCTGGGTTATAGAGTTTAAATATAAAAGGCTCTCCTACAAACTCCTGTGTATGATAGTCACATGTAATTAGATATTGCAGAAGACCTAGATTAACAATAACGAAGGCCATTTTAGAAGGACCAGCTAAAATTACCAAGAAAATGAATTGACAGAGGAAGAATAGAGGCACTGATGGGGAATGTATCAGGGGAAAAAAAATCTTGTCTTTTATCTGAATAATACTGAGGGAGGGGAAGCAAGGACCAATACCAAAATGGTAACTTGCCAAGATAAAGATAAGTCCTGTAGTTTTTAGGAAACAAAATGATCTCCAGCTGGTACCACAAACAGTGAAAAAGAACTATTTATGCCACTATGTACAACAGACTTGCTCCTGCAACTTTGTTTTGGCCTTCACTAAGCTGTGTTTTCTCATCAAAGCAGAAGATACCAAGACCTCAACTGCTACATTTACTAAAGTTGAATTTATTTCACTTATATACTTCCATGGTGAAGAGTCTGTATCTGGAGAAAGGATGAATGAGCAAATACAATAAAGACTAAACCTTCCTAGATTTCCCAGTTTTGCCATGGGGTCATAGGTCTGGAAGGTTCCCTGGGGCTCATATAGTCTGTTTATCATGCTCAAGGCAAAATCAATGATAGCCACAACTCTCCTGAGATAAGCTATTTTAATTTATTTAATCTGTTTTTAGAGAACTCCAATAGTGGAGGTGTTGCAGATTTCCATGCCAATCAATTCTTATCCATTTTTTAGTATACACATATAAAGATGTATTTTAACATGTTTTAAAACTTTCTTGGAGAAATTCAAGTCCATTATTTCTTTTCTGTTTATTCCTGCATAGATTTCTCCCATCCTCACTACAGTTGTGCTAAGGACTGTTATCATTTATTCTCTCATTGTGTGGTTTAGACAATCGTTGTTCATTTGTTCTTGCCTCATACATCACTTTTACCCGAGCTTGACACTCGTGATCCATGCCTAACTTAAGCTGGAACCTGTTGTTCTCAGGGATGCATTTATCTGAAGTGCAAGGCAGGGTGGTGAGGCTGGTTCAGTCAGGGCCTTTGTCTCCAAATCTGAGGTACATCTGACATCAGGGTAAATCAAATCTCTTCTCTGCAGAAAATTGCTTGTCCTCTAAATGCCTCATTTCCTTAAAAATTCAGAACATTATTTGCCTTTGTTCCTACATAGTAAGCTAAGAAGGAAATAATTAATAAACACAAAATGTCTGTTACTTTACCACTTTGGTGCTTCTTCTTGTGTGAGGGAAAAGGGGAATTCAGGAGTGGACAGAGGCAGACCTGAGTCAGGGCACTGCATTAGCCTTGCTTTCCCTCTCTTCCATGGGGTTTGCAGCAAATTATCAGTTCCCAAACCAACATCGTTTATTGTGACACCTCAAGTTCAGCACCTCAGTTTAGAACTATCAATAATGAAAATCTTCCATATTTAAGATTTGCAATTTCAAAAGGGATTATTTTAACTGAGGGAACTAGTTAAAGATGACAGAATAACTGAAAGCATCAGAACTGGCATGTAAGACGTGGTTTATATTTCTCTGTATCTCAGAGACAGAAATGTTCAAAACATATATACCAGCCTAGAGGTAAAAATCTTGGAAAGATCAGCTGCAGACCTGAAGGGAAATTGCAGGGCTAAGAAATAAGGCTGTAGGCAAAGGAAGAAAGAAGTGATCAATACAGAAAACTAAGGTGTTGTGAAGTATTGAAATAGAACAAAACTCTCCAAAAAATGAGTGTTGCATTAAAGGCATAGAAATTTAGCAGAAAAGAAACCACCTTTGATTGCAGCTGGTCCTCAAGGATCAGAGGGGCTGGCTGTGACTGGGTTTAACTTCTCATTGTAGTTAAGTCAGCAAGGTATGTCTAGTTAAGTCCAATAAGAGCTTTCACAAGTACAGGTTCACAAAAAATGCAGTTTATCAATTCAGGTCTGGTTGCATTCAATAAGGACTTGCACGACCTGGGTTTATGAATAGCACAGTTCATTGAAGCAACAGGAAAGAAGGTTCAGGATTGCTGGTGACAATGAACCAGCTGCAGAGTGTTAACACATGTCACCACAGAAAGTACAGCAACAGGCATCTATCAGTGCTGTATATGTGTGTATACACACACACACAAACATATGAAATGAATATTCCCAGGCCTGGCCCAACAAAGTTGGAGGTGCAAAGTTCACCTAAAGGCATCCTTGCAGGAGAGAAGGAGATACTCAGTCCACAAACTGATCCTAAGCAGGCAGAGGTGCTTTCCCCTGTGACCCTTTCTGCTCTGAAATACTATATATTCTATACTATATATATTCTGCCCTTTTATACTATATATTTTTGTCTCTTCCCAAAGGGATGGAACAATGCTGTACTATAGGCAGCAGCAAAGACTGTCTTACCTTGGCTAGAGAGTCTTTGCATACAGACTTATTCCTCAAAGGACAAGTTTTACCTCAAGGCTCATTTTTCAGGGTGAAGGGAGTGTACAGATCTGTGGCTGCTCTTCTATGCCTCTTCTTGGCTGTGAGATCTCCTCCTCACTCCAGCCATCCTTCTGTTGTTAAGCCTTGCTTGAGCCAGAGAATCAGGAGCCCAGCTCATGCTTTCCCCAACTAGTATCATCAATTCTTCAATGACTTACAGCAACACTGTGCAGTTCCAATCATCTCCCACATTGAGTCAGACCTCTCAAAGAAAATAGGGGGAAAACAAAAAAATAAGGATTCATATAAAAAAAAAATTAGAAGGAATTAGCTCCTATACATTCAGTGTGGAAACAATGATTAAAGACAGACTGGGTGGGTATGGCCTAAAGATTGATGAATACAAGGTCTCAATTTTCTATAATGATATACAAGAAGCCTTTCTAACATTTAAAAGAAGTAAATTGTAGAGAAAGGCTTTTTGGAAGCTCATAAAATCGAGGGTTGTAGTAGAGGACTGCAGACCAGCAAATATAGTATCTATTTTTAAAAGGGGAAGAGCAGAAATGCCATCCCAGCAACTGTGCTATAGTTTGTGGTCATCCCAGAACATAATGTTTGGGGGCTTTGAGAACAAATGTGAAAATGGTGTTGTCAAAGACAACAGAGGTAAAAAGATGAGGATTCATCAGGCCAGGAAAGAGAAATTAAGGGGCTCTGTGTCTCCCCTCCCTTCAGCACTGGTTGGTGTTACATAGGTGGTGCAGCTGCTGGAAGGGTGGTGGGCAGTGGTGGAAGGGCTCTCCCACTGCTGTAAAAAGGAACCACTCAGAGAACTGCTGTTTCCAGTCCTGGAGGAAGAAGATAGAATAAAATTGAGCATAAGATTCCAATATTTTTTCTGATATCCTAGAAGAAGGTACTGTCAGAAGAATTGTGGCTTTCCCTGAAAATTTGTTTTTCCATGCAAAAGACATGCAGGCAGCCTAATATTCACTAAAGCACCACAGAAGCAGTTACATAGAATAGCAAGGTTACAAGAAGCAATGTTGCTTTCCACAGTACTTTAAGGGATGTAGGAAAAGAACCAAATGGGACTAATGGCAGAAGTTAATCTTGAAGGAAGAAGTATTATACTTGAGGGATCTTAAGGATAATCTGCAGCACAGATCTTGCTTAATAGTTTCTTAATGACTCCAATATGAAAAACAAGGGTATTTCAATGATATTTTCCAATGATGCAGAATTAAAAAGAATTATCAGCACAGGGTGGGTCATGATGAACAGTAGAGCTTAAGAACTGTCATGAAATTAATGATTTAAATGGCAAAATCATGGACTTACAAGCAGACATTTTCATTTTTTCTAGAAGTTAAATTTTAAAAATTGTGGGATTGTTTGCTAAAATGTGAGTATTGCAGATGACCGCAGCTTCCACAGAAGTGTCTCGGTGAGGGATGTGTGGAAAGAGGGGGTGAATGACTTAAAACATATTCAGGAGAATAAGAGAGTCATCAATGTCCATACAGGCCCAGACAAGACATTTTCTGGAATGCTATGGCAGGTGGGAGTGATTTCTGTGCAGGAACAGGGACCAAACACATGGCAGATATGGAGAGGCTGCTGGAGAGACAGCCAGGCAGTAAAAGCCCAAGACCTGAAACATCAGTTGAAGTCTCTCAACATGCAGACTGGGATGATCACTCTCTATAGATGCAAAATGGAAGGAAGGATTAAGGAAAAAGAGCTGCTGAAGTGAACAACATATTATTAGTCTATGAAGAATGCTGAGCTGAGGACAAACTTAGGCTGGGCACCAGTGTGGTCTCCTGCCATAAGAAAAAATATGTTCTTGAATTGCCTTCCTGCAGAAAGACTGGGAACAAAAAAACCTCTAAATCATTCCAAGGTGAAATGAGACAATTTTATGAAAAGAATTTGACGATATGACTGACTGAGACAGCAACAAGAAGAACTTTGTAATTAAGGGGGACACTTGCAACCCTATTCTCCTGTTTCTACGTAGATCAACATTCATTTTGTGTATTAATCAAACATTCTAATTTCTAATTGCAAAGAGGATGAGAGCAATATAATGTCCAAATAATATTGAGAGTTCTCATAAATAGTTCAAAGCTTTTCCACATAAAACTATAAAGAAAATTAATCTGATTACCCTTCCTCTCCTTTAGGCTACTGGATAGCAATGGAAGTTGCACCTTTGATACTTAATATACCTCTTTCAAATGCAACCCATCTGTGACTCACAAATTAGTAATTAACAGTAACAGCCTGACATCTCTAAGGTGCAGAGCTAAGTCTCCACATCTGTGCAAGTGTGCCCTGCATATCCAACCCCCTGGCATCTAGAAGGGAGTGGTTTCTGGAGTGCAGCGTGGCTCCCTGCTTTCCTGCTCATTCTAGTTTCTTACTCATTGTTTCCTACAATGTATGGGTAGAGGGTGCATGCAGATACACGGGTTAGGCAGTAGCTGTGTGACCCAGTTTAAATTTATATGATGGTGGAAAGGAAGGACAATCTGAGTGGCAGCTTGGGTCTGGAGGGATTTTAAGCATCTCCTGCATGGCACACCTTCTCTTTGACCAAGTTTTCTCATCTGACTCTCTGTGAAATGAGTGTGGAAGTTGTGCCAGCTTACAGGATAAGTGCTCAAGGAAGTGCTCATCTGTGATTATAGGAAAAGGGGTTTTTTACTGCAATAGCATAAGTATGATGCATTGACTTTCACGTACACAAATGTCTCAGTGGTAGGTAGAAATGTTTGCTTTGTCAAAAAATGCCTGTTAATTTAATTCTCTATTGAAATTTAATGAGAATACAGTGAAGGATAAAATCTTAGCTTTAGAAAAGGTAGAAGGAGATTGGTTATTTACAGGAAAATATTAAAGAATTTATCTCTAAATTTAAAGAAAACTTTTTCCAAAACCCAAACTTTCATGAAGACTAGATTACCTATGTAAGGTCACTTAAGTTAAAATTACTCTTACTCTCCCCAGGCTGATCACAACTCTGTGTTATCCTTCAGTTCTGTCAGGAGCATTTGACCAAAATGTTCCCAGAAAATTTTTGTGAAGAAAATCAAAGAAGGTTCTAAAACTTTAGAAATTCAGCGTTAAGTCCTTGGAAGTTAGTTGTCCTTTCCTGTTGGTTTCACATGTTTATGAGCAGCTGCTGCAGTGTGAGCCCTGGTGGACTGGGAGCATTGGAAGCTGCGGGGCATCACTGAAAATAGGTTTAGGCAGCTCTGTAGAGAACCCTGGAGCTGTAGAGTGAGGGCTGATTGCTTTACTGGCATAGCCTCCCTAAATAAACAGGTTTTTTTCTTTCCATCTCCTGGTCCTAAATTTGCTCCCCAGGAGTCCCTCAGGATGCTCATTGGTGACAGACAGGCACGTCCACCCTGAATGTGCTGCCCCCAGGGCACTGGCACAGCCCAGAGTCCTTTGGCAAACTCAGCTCTGCCGTTTACAGTTGTTTTCTTTTCCTGCAAAGGTTTACTGTGAATCTTAATAACTTGCCTGAGACAGAGAAGGATTCTCGGTCTTTCTTCCCCAGGTTAATGTCAGCATGCCTGTTAGTATAGGATAAGCCCAACTACAAATCAAATGTTTTTTCCAAGCTAAAACAAACCAAAATACTTCAAAGGCATTTCATACAGGTTTATAGGAGAAAATCCTTTCTGTATTTGCCTCTCAGTGTTTAAATCCTTCAACCGTTCCCTAACCCATCTTCTTATTTTATGATCTGAAACAAAAAGCACTAGAGCAGATCTTTCCTTATCTCTCATTTCACCTCCCTTTTCTTCAAGCCACAGCAAAACAACAAGGATAGTGCAAAAAAGTATTTTTCATTAATTTTTAAATTTTGCTTTAAACACACGATGCACTTTCCTGAGAGCACAAGATACCTCTGACATGAATGGGTTAAGATGAGGGAAAGAAAGAAATCAAAAGGTGAGTTAGTATAAAGGAAAGAGAGACATGAAGTATAACTGAAAGGAACTACCTGACAAAAGCACGTTACCTGTTAACCACCAGCTTAGGTAAAGATTTGTCTTTCTGGTAGTTGCAAAAATCAGGTTAAGTTCTGTGTTCTTTAATCTGCCTCAGTGATTCAGTCACCATCAGCTCCTTACAGTACTGGTAGTGTCCTTATCAAGCTGTACTGACTTATTCTGAGACTTTAAGTTTTCTTGTGCTGTTTCAGACAGAAGGCATGTATTTCAGATGGGCCCACAAAGCCAAAAATCCAATAAACTCCTAAAATGTTCATTTTTAAAATGTTAAAACAGTGCTCTAGTAGTACAGCACATTTTAAATAGTTCTAAGGATTGATCTAAAATGCTTGGGCATGGGTTATTAGCCGTAGTGACTGGGTTGAGCTTTTACAAGAACTTCCTCATGGATCATTGCTTAGTAACTACTTAACGATTTCATCCATGATTACACACAAAACCATTGCTAAAAACACTGGCATTGACATAAATGCCTGTGGAATGGTAAACAGGAATGAAGCAGAACAGACAGAGATTTTGATTAATGAAAAAATATACAGAGCCTTGTGTGTGAAACAAAGCCAGCTGTTGAAGGAGACATGGGAACATGAGACTTCCCAGCAAGGCTGTAACTTGCTGAGCTGTCCAGGCTGTCTCATCCAAGCACTCTTCTGCATCTTCCAGCCTCTGGTTTTTGCAAGCCAGTGGCACAGCCTCAGAGGACCACCAACAGTGCTAGTTTTGCTGTGAAATTTTCATGCCTGTTCTGCTCTACAACCCTCTTCTGAGCAACATTATTAATTTCTTATTTACCATTTGGGTGGGTTTGAATTTCGTAGTTGAAGTTTTTCCACACATAATTCGGGAAAGACTTGTACTTTCTTGAAGAGGCTGATGGTGCCCTATAACTTACTCTCAAGGACATTTAATGGTAATATGAACTGATGTATATGTACTACTGTCAGAGATTTTCCTGATGTGTGCCAAGAAGCACAGAGAACATTTTTTAGATGGTGAAGTGTGGCCACTTTGCCTTAGACCAGCACTCTGCTAGCCCTAAATAACTCTCATGAAGCCTTTTGTCTTTTCTTCTGACACCAGCATGCTGTTGTTTTTATCCACATTTTCTGCCAAATTGCTTTCAGGAAATATGAGTGTCTGTATCTTGTGACACCCTCTAGTTTCACACAAACTGAATCACACTGTGCAGTTCAGCTGAGTAATAAAATATAATCTGATTGGCAGGAGGTATTAAAGCAGGCCACATCATTACAGATCCTCTTTTAACCCAGTTTAACAAGTTGCTCCTGAGAAGTTATTTATTCTAGCTGTCAACATCTTGTTGTGAGATGACAGAGATCAAATCTCTGTTAGATCCTAATCTTATTCTTCTTACTCCACCTTCAAGTATCTGAGAGCCTCATATAAGCAATATCACTTTTTGTCAGCAAAATGGTATGTTTGACTCTGATCATTTGCTGGAAGTTACAACAATGTATTTTTTTAATACCTACAACAATTATTAGTTTGAGATGGGGATGGAATAAATAGCAGGCAGTAGTGAATCATGGAGCGTTGAAAGTCTGAATTGTGGCTGTGTTGAGCACACTGATCCATATACAAAACAAGAAAGTATTTCACAATTATGGAAACTTAGCAATGCATTCCCAGGTGCACAGATGTCACAGCAGCAAATTATTAGTCAGAGACTGATATTCTTCTAGTGTCCTGGAGGCATCTCACTAGCTAGCAGAGTGCCAGACCCATCTCTGTTATGAAGTTATAAAAGTTCTTTTATTATGACTCTTATGATGCTAGGACTGGGAGGGAAAGGCTATATATATTGTCCATCATGCAGACTCCACCTCAACTTGAACAATCCTCTGACTTGGGAAATTCTAGCCCCTAAATAATGCTATGCTGCTTTTAACTTCTCCAGTCCCCCACTCCTAAAAACTCCTGCAGCTTTATCATGCCTTGCATTATACTGAAAAGTGGCATTCCTTGCAAATTCCTTGTATATATTTACAGACTACTTTATAAGAATATTTTAAAGCTAGAATTTTCCTGAAAGTAAACTTTAGAATGGTAATTGGAACATAGTAATATTTTTTTTTAAATTGTTGGAAGCTTAGTATTTTAAACTTAAGGCGCATTTGAAATAAAACAACCAACTCAGTTCAAAATTATTCATTTAGTATGTTACCTGTCTCTTGGGCCATTTGTGAATGCTAGAAGATCTCATTCCTTCAAGTTCACTTTCAAGTGTGGTAACATTTAAGGTAATATTCCTGATTTTCATCCAAAATCACTTAGACATGTTTTTCTAGTGGAAAAGTTTTAAAGTCAATGCACAGTATATTTGTGCCAGAATGGATCCAGCTGATGTTTTTGAAGGTGTTCGCAAAAGTGTGAAATTATTGTACCTAATGGAAAGACAGCCCTGCATATAATTAATTGGGCAGGAGTGTTGATGTGCTGGAGGTCAGGAAGGCTCTGCAGAGGCATCTGGACAGGCTGGATCGATGGGCCAAGGCCAGTGGTGTGAAATTCAACAGGACCAAGTGCTGGGTCCTGCCCTTAGGTCACAGGTAACCCAGGCACCACTACAGGCTGGGGGAAATGTCTGGAAAGATGCCCACCATAAAAGGACCTGGAGATGTTGGTCAAGAGCAGCTGAACATGAGCCAGCTCTGCCCACATGGCCAAGAAGGCCAGTCCAGAAATAGTGTGGCCAGCAGGAGCAGAGAAGGGATTGTTCCTCTGTACTGGGCACTAGTGAGGCCACAGCTCAAGGGCTGTTTCCAGTCCTGAGCCCCTCACTGCAAGAAAGGCACTGAGGGGCTGGAGAGAGTCCAGAGAAGGGCAATGGAGCTGGGAAAGGGTCTGGAGCACAAGTCTGATGAGGAGCAGCCAAGGGAGTTGAGAGTGTTTAGTCTGGGAAAAACAAGTCTCGGGGGACCTTATGGACCTCTGCCACTACAACCTACTACAGTCCTGCAAGGACCTTGTAGCTGGGTGGGGGTCAGTCTCTTCTCAGGGGCAACAAGTGACAGAACCAGAGGAAATGGCCTTAAATTGCACCAGGGGAGGTTCAGATTAGATAGTATGAAAAATGTTTTCACATCAGGGGTTGTCAAGCACTGGAATATCCTGCCCAGAGGTGCATTTGAGTCACCACCCCTGGAGGTATTTTAAAAACCTGTAGAGGTGGCACTGAGGGACATGTTTTAGTGGGGGGCCTGGCAGTGCTGGTTTAACAGGTGGACTCAGTGATTTTAAAGGTCTCTTCCAACCTAAACAACCCTGTGATTCTATTTGTATTATGCTGATTCATTGCTTGTATTTTGGGATCTTATATTTTGGAGACTAGGATTTTTGTGCATAAAAGGAAGATGTGTTATTTTCTGACTCCCTTTGCATAGGTTGGCTTTCTGCAGTGATTTTAATGAAGTATGCATTTCATATATATGTATGAAAAAAAACTGTATCGCACCTCGTCATCCCTCATCTCCTCCTCAATACAGCAGAGAGTCTTATGTTTTTAACATTATTTTTCCCTCAAATCAATGAATCAGTTTGGCTTCATATTTTGATACAGTTATTTATGAAAGCACATACTCTTGAAATTCCTACTAAAACCTTGATTTCTACATTTTGATTGCTGACTTTCTTTTCAATTTCATTGCCGCTTTTACATAATTTTAAAAAATAGTACTTCTACTTTGGTTGGTACACAAAATAAGAGGAAATTCTTCCTTTTTCTCACATAGGAATGTTTTTGAGAAATATATTGATTTCTTTCATGGTTGAAACTATAGATGTAAGCTGGGTAGAAGTTTTCATGGTGTGTATCTATTTCTGGCATTTCTGTGGAAATTTCTGCATTTTAGAGCAACCCATTTTTGCATATATGGGTGAAGGAGACATTAAGACAGAAAGCTGGTTGTAAATGCTGTAGAACTAAAAGAAATTTCTCTAAAAGCAAAACCTCTAATAAAGGCTATTTCCAATGGATTTGTCTTACATTTGAATTCTGCAGTGTCCAGTAATGCTCAAATCTAGACACACTACTTTGCAGAAGACTTCCCTGAAAGCAAGCTGGAATCAGGCACAATGGGAACTGCCCAGTTGCTCCCACAGGGGCGAGTCACTGTGCTCCAGAAATGAATGCCCCAGGGAGAAAACTGGAAATTCTGGACCCCTCAGGGAGATCATGGGCTGTTTTGAGACTGGTTTGAAAAGGGTGTTCAACATTATCCCTCCATAGCAAAGCGTTTGACTGATTGTGACAGGAACTCTCCAGATGGGAATTTCAGGCAGTGATGGAGATTCTCCACAGGCAATGATTTGTATGCTCAAATGTGTTGATAAGTGTCCTGATTGGAATGTCCTAGAGATGCCCAGGCTGTTTCTGCTGTTTCATATGTGTGCATAGATAAGACTCTTGTTATTAGCTGAAATGGTTACTGCACCAACAGAAATGTTACCAAAACCCATTTTTAATATGTTGTTAAGATATTTAAGCATTGTTTTATATGTTGTTAATTGCATGCTGGAGGTGGTCATGTAGGACAATGAGCCAGCCAGGTTAGAACTGAGCAGAGCTGGAATCTCAACCCAGCCAAAGACACTGCTGCAAAGAGTCCTCCAGCAGAGATTCCTGTCACCACCAGACAGCCACTGGCAGTCATGTTTGAGGAATCTGATTCCCTATACAAGTGTGTTGTATGCCAATAAACTTCATGTTCATGCCTATGCAAAAGCTAGAAAGTCAGGATCTCTAACTGACCTTGTGAATTTTCCTTCTTTTTTCTTTACTATCATTTGACTTTAACACATTGCAAAATACTCTGCTCTACTAGGTCATATGGTAGTCATTCAAATACTTTTATGGAGAGTAGGGACCAGAGCTTTGAATCTGTCTTTCTTCTACCCTCTGGGTGAGTGCTCTTGTGGATAGGTTCTTCTGTAAGCCGAGTACTTTCTTTTTCTCTGATCATGTTTCCAAGTAAAAGTAATCCTTTGTAAGCTGTGACCTCAGAAAATTTATTTTAACTCCCAAATATGATTAGATGGAAATAGGTGCCAAGTGCTTAGGCAGAGCAAACCCCCTTGTTGGATTAAGCTTCATAAATTCCAAGTTATGATCCATTGGTTGAGTGTCTTTTATTTGGTGTTATACTTCTAATCTGAGTAATTTAAATTTCTTTTACTATAAATAAAAAAGGCACAATTCAAGGATATTACTTCCAATAAACAATCCTGTTTCTCTCCATTGATTACAAAGACATCTTTGGGTAGCTAGGTTAGATGCTAGTATTTGCTTTGCAGAGATTGAAAGTTAGGCAAAATTTGCTCACAGGGTCCAAGGCTGGTTGAGGAAAAGCAATGCAAGCAGGTGATGGAAGATGCTCCTCCCTCCCTCCTCAGCCCTGGTGAGACAGGTCTGCAGGGCTGTGTCTAGTCCTGGGCTCCCCAGAGCAAGAAAGACATGGACACACTACAGACAGTCCAGAGAAGGGCCACAGAGATGCCCACTGGAGGGGTTGAAGCATCTGACACATGAGGAGAGTCTGGGAGAGCTGGGGCAATGCAGCCTGGAGAGGACAAGGGTCTGGGGGGATGTTATCCAAGGATATGAGGAGCTGAAGAGAAAGAGTAAAGAGGTTAAGACTGAGCTACAGTCCTCTCAGTGGCCCCCAGTGACAGGACAAGAGGAAATAGGCACAAAGAGAAATCTAAGAAATTCTGCTTAAACATCAGGAAAAATTAATTTTTATTCTGCAGGTGGTCAAACACTGGCACAGATTGCTCAGATTGATACCTCATCTTCATCATTGGAGATACTCAAAATCTGCCTGAACACGGCCCTGAGCTACCTGCTGTACTTGACCCTACTCAGAGCAGGAGATTGGACTAACTCACCTCCAGAGGTGCCTTCCCATAATTCTGTGATTCTGTGGAAATAATTCCATCTATGTTTAGTCTAGTTAACTTTCTTATATCATATTTTGTTTCTTTTAATAGTTTTTCCTTAATCCTCAGAAATGTGCCACATCTCTAGAAGCACATTTCAAGAAAATTTTCTGATTTCAAAGATTTTGTGATATTCTTAAACTAGCCATAAAAATACTTATAAATAATGAACCTGAGAAAATTGCCTAATATTTAAGAAATATATCTAATGTCACAAAAAAAATGTAAAAGAAGCTCAGAATTTTGCTAGCAAATTTGAATGTATCTAAATACAAGCATCTCATATCTGAATATACAAGTTAATCTTTTATGTCTTTGTACAGGGCTTTATCTTGAAACCCATTGCACAGGTAACAGAAATCGTCTCTAACTAAAGATCAAGAGGAAAGTACTTTGAAGATATATTGCTACATTATGTAAATTTGAAAAATTTGCTGTGCATTTGGAGCAGGAATTTCATCCTGTGACCTAATTCTTGCCTACAAGTTTACCACGAACACACTGAAAAAAAAGTAAAGATTATCTTTTGATCTCCAACTCTGTCTAATTAGGACAAAAAACTTGTTTTCAATAATAAAAACAAAACATTCCATAGCAGAAAACTGAGGTTTGTTTTATTTTCATCTGTGAAGTTAAACCTCTAGAATATTCCTGCATGAAATTTAAAATCATAGAAGCATAGAATGATTTGATTTGGGAGGGACCATCTAGTTCAGCACCCTGTTGTGGGCAGGAAAAACTTTGACTAGACCACATTGCTCAAATCCCCATCCACCCTGGCCTACAACATTTCCAGGGATGGGACAGCCACTTTCTAGACAACCTGTTCCAATGTCTCACCGCCCTCACAGTTAAGAATTTCTCCCTAATAATGGGGTGATTGAATACCCCCATCAGGACCAGCCCCGTTCAGGCTGCTCCAATCTGTCTCATCTGCTTGGTCTTCCTGGTCAGGTTGCCTGTAGGAGACTCCCACTGTAATGTCACCTATCCCTGCCCTCCCACTATAATGTCACCAGTCCCTGCCCTCCCTTTAATCCTGGCCCACTTCCCTCCATCCCCAGGCAGAGCTCTATGCACTCCAGCTGGTCATTGACACAGAGGGTGCCACCCCCTCTGGTATCCCTGCCTGTCCTTCCTAAACCCTGTGGTCAGAGGAGCCATCTCACCACATCTGCACAACTGCAGGAAGGCTATGGCCCTGCAGGCAGGTGTGTGGCTCTAACTCCTCTTGGCTATTCCCCATGCTGTGTGCATTTTCATAGAGGCATTTAACTTGCCCCTGCCCATTCTCCCCCACTTCCCCCTGCCCCCTCCCAAATGAAGCTGGAACTCCTTGTGCTGCTCTTCAGGTGCTCTCTGGCTGATGTGTGATCCTCTGCAGGCTCTGGGCATCTCTTGCAGGCACTGGCAAAACACCTGTGGGACTGGGATGGATTGAGGTTCCCTTGTTTAAAGCCCATGGCTGAAGATGCTCTTCCCCTCTCTGACAGATGGGCCCCATCAGCTCCCAGCTGACCAGGTTTCTCAATGACAGTCCCATGGTCTGAAGTAGTGAAACCCTTGGCTGTGGCATCAGTCCTGTAGTCACTTGATTTGTCACATTCAACTGGCCCTTTCAGACCCCTTGCCTTTGAACAGGAGGATTGATGAAAAATTACCTGCACTCCAGAGTGCCTTATCACTCCTCCCAGTGCTTTGCAACCCTTAATACTCCAGGCTGTTCCTGGCTGTATCACTGGTGCTCTCTTGAAACTACAGGTAGCAGTCAGTGGACTGTAAGAGCCTTGGTAGTCCCTTGGTGGTATCCCTGATACAAACACCTGGCAAGCATCACACCTCTCTGGAGCATGCATCAGGTCAGCAAATGGGTGCTCCATAACCCCCAGAAGAGTGTCACCTCCTACCACCACTCTGCACCTCGTTTGAGTTGCTCTGGCTGTTACACAGGGAGCAGATTGGGCTGCCTTACTCAGCTCCAGCATCTTTTCTGATGTGTGGCAAATTAAAATTAGATTTGCAATGTCAAAAGACACTCAGAACAGCATCTTTGTTATATTATACTAAGTGCAAAATGAAAAAGCAATATTACTAGTACTAGAAAAATAGGACTTAGAGCTTCTGTCTTGAGCCACAGCAAAGTATTTGGCTGAAATTCCAGTGAAGCAAATAAGTAATCAATAATATTTGCAATACTTCCTTAGGTTACATATGCAAAACAAACAAGAGGTTTACATAACACCGGTATAACTATTCCCCCTATTAGTTCTGATCAATTGCTTCGTGGTCATGTTCATTAGACAGCCTAATCTGAACTGCAATTAGATTTTATCCTTTTAAAAGACAAAGCAGAATCCCAAGTCATTAATTAAAGGGTCTGACTACAGTTGGTTACAAGATGGATGTTGCATACCCTTTAGTGATGACTCAACTCAGCAAAACAGAGCACTTTCGTTTTAGGTGGCAAATACACCAGCACTAATTGAATGCAAGCTTTTGCTCTGGTACAGTTGGAGAAAAGGAAATAATTTCATGTGTGGATTCTTGAAGACATGAAATGCTAATGAGGAGCATGTGAATAAGCTACATTTACATAGGGTAAACTGTCAGTATGAGGAAGACATTTGAAATGGGGGCGAGTGATTAATATACAATCCTGCACCACTTACAGGTTGTTTTATTTCCCTCAGAAACTGAAAAACATTGAGTATTTTATTTTCAGACCCTCTGTGTCTAATGCTGCAGAATCCCAATGGCAAAAACTCATTTATTGTACCTAAGAAATAAAAAAGCTCATTACTTTCTTACTGAGTGCAATCCATGGGTGTTCCCCAGCCCTTGCTTTGGGGTAGGCTGCTCCCTCATGCTATCCAAAGTGTAGGATATTCCCCTTCCAGATATGAATAAGTCCATATTCTTGGTCCCTCTCACCCTAAAATTGGAAAAAGCCTTACAAGTGTTGCTGATTTTTAAGATCTGAAGTCATCTGACTGGACAATAACGTGCACTCAGCCTTTCACATGACCATGTTACACCAAATGCTCCAGGTTTATGTCTCTGCTTCTCCAAAGATTTCCTGTATGACCATGAATAAACCAGAGGCATTTAAACCAATTTTGAAGGTAAGTAAAGCATGGTACTTTTAATGTATGAGACTCAGGCTTTTGTGGTTAAAATGGCAGTATTTCTCAAACTCCCAGGGTCCTGCAAGGCTCTCACTACCTGTGGTAACTGAGGAGAAGCACAAATGTGAGGTTGGAGGTAAAACTGAAATTTGGGTGTAGTAACTAAAGTTTCAAAGGAATTTTTAAGGGATTTTTTTTTAATTGAAAAAGAAAACAAATCTTTTTTAAATGCAGGATTCACTGAGGTTATCGTCTGGTGTCTATTTGAATGTCTTTCCCTTTCCATGAGTTTGGAATAACAACACTGTTACCTAGGAGCTTTAAAAGAAGAAGAAAAAGCTGCTCACTACTAGTGATGGAAAAAATATAATGCAGACCTTGGCAGTAAGGGCCTGCAGCTCTACCAGTGATCTCAGCATGTAGCCAGAGTTGCTAACTCAGCTATAAGGGAGCCAAAGCACACAGAGAGGCTTTTTTTTTTTAATTAGTTTATTGTCCATTATTAATAGAAAACCCACAGAAAATAAAAATACAAATTGTAGACAAACACAAAAGCCTATTTTTAGTCTGTGAGATATGAGAAGAAGGTACATTGCAGCCACAGGAGCCATTTTCTCTGAAGTTTTCATCACAAGTTTACCCCCACAGCTGCATACGATCTGCCAGAATGCTCTTGGATACTACCAAGTGCCCTTGCACTAGGCTGGGGATGGCGAGGAGAAACCTTGCAGTTAGCCTGAGGAAGGTTGTTTGGCATACACATCCTCCAGGATGAGACTGAAAATGAAGAAAGAGCTGGGTTCTCCCACAATAGCCAAACAGAGCAAAAAGCCAGGAAAATATCGGAACACCATCAAGAAAGGCAACAAAACCAAATACAAAATTGAAAGAGCAAAGGCAGGTTTTACCTAAGAGCAGCATTACTAGCAGAGGGAGTCAGAATTTAATAAATAATTTTATTTTCTGCTTTTAATGATTTTCATGTAGATATTCACAGACCTTGGAAAAAAGCCCTAGATATAAAACCTCTGGTTTATTTCTTTCTGACAGTGGGAAAAATTCTGAGCTGAAAGCACAGAAGTGAACCCTCATCTTCATCAGATTGTCTTCAGCAGACAACCAGCAGAGTAAATTATGCTCCGACTTGCATGTGATACATTAGAGACACTTTGAGAAAATTCATCCATGAACAGGAAGAAAAGGGGGGAAATGCTGCTAGGTTTCCTGGCTGTGGGGAATTTGCTATAGAATAAGTAGTTAATTTATTGATAAAGAGCTTTCTTGCTGAAAAATGTTTAAAGCAAAATATGTGAAAAGGTCTACATTTTAACCTACTAAAAGAAAAGAATATTTACATAAACAGGAGAAAACTTTCAATGTTACTATTCTTGAAAAAGAACATGTTGGATTTTTAGTTCAAATTACTTCTATACTGACATTTAAGTTACTTAAAATATAGAAGTTGGAAGTAAAATGAAATATTTGAAACTATAGAAATAACAATTTCATCCATGTTATTGCTTCATGAAAATTCTCAACATTTTGATTTCTTATACTTGTATGGTTTAAATTTTCAACATTTCTGAACCATTTTAGTACAAAAATATAATTTCTCCTCTTTATTCATTAACTCTTTTTGAATGGAATAATGAAGACACTTCAATGGGTGCTTTGCCCATGATTAAATATATTCCTCAGAGGAACTAAATCCAACCTTAAAAGTAAGAAAATTATGCATTTGATTGAATATTCATGGAATTAAATGAGCATTTCCCCATTGAATTAGGTGACTTATATTTCTAGTACAACATGAAGGGCTTCACTTTCAGAAATGCAGATGTATTGTTGCATGTTTAAACACTCATAAGCAAGTAACTGCAAGCTCTTCCACTGATCATGAGTAGAGATTGTCCCCACAGTCTTGCAGACTTTTACAGATACTGGAAGTTGATATACATATTTGTGAGCCTTTCATGCATCTATATGGAAAATCATATAAAATATTTATATGTTTTTGGCTGCAACTTCAGAATGACCATGCTTTTCTCTCCTAAAAGGAGCACCAGCAAGGCCCCAGACATTGGTAGAAACCTAGATTTGTTTGGGATTTTTTGATATATTGCTGCCTACTTGCTCATTAGACAACCTCTCTCTTTCTAATTTATCACTTTAACATCAGATTCAGCACAAAGAGCCAGCCTGCAAAAGGTAAAAAAAAAATAATTATAAATTCTACTGACCAGTTCACATTAGTGTGAGTGCTGGCAACACTAAGGTGTTTCTATTTATCACCATTTGCTTTGATGGGACACCATTCATTTCATTTATCATTTGATTCTTTTCAATTATTTCTTCTTGGGAAGAAGTAGAATCAGCATTATTTAGTTAGGATTGTGTTTGCCCAACAGGTTTTGTAAAGTCCACTAAAAGAAAACAGTTGCTAGATACTTGTGCATTGGGTCTGCAGTTTTCCTTCAGCACCTGCCTATTTTGTGATTTTAAAACATATTTGCATTTTTTAGTATTACAGAAAGCCAAAATAGATTTAGGCATTTAAGCTTGAAAGAATGTAGCAAAATTATATATATATATATTTTCAAACTTCAGAGTAACACACTTTTGTCTGGAATAACAGCCAATTTGAAAATATACCAAGGAACATTGCTGTATACTTCACTGTTTGAGTTGAGATTATGAGGGTTGAGGATTGTGTTTTTAACGGGAGTTTTCCCCAGTTTTGAAAGCATTGGGGGTCCTCAGTAAATATATGGAACACATGATTCCAAAAATTAAATCAGGAAGCCAAAATTAGCTCTAGTGCTGTACAACCTGCTTGGGTGCACTGAGTCCCTATGGGTAATAAGTCTGGGCCACCTCTCACACCACTTCTTCCTCTACCATCATCTTTCCCAAGAAAATAATGAGAAAGCTGCATGTATCCAATGGGCAATTTAATTCAGGGAGGGCTCCTGGACTGTAAATCCCAAAGCAGTTCTCTCTGCATTTCTGCATAACTCCCTATGAACCAGCTGGACATGTGGGGCACCACGACTTTAATCCTAACCTCCAGTTTGCTCTGGGAATTGCACTGTTGGATCCTGATATCTTGGGCAGTAGCAACCATCTCTTCTATCAGCACCCATCCCTCAGCCCCGTTGTGAATTTGAGCCTTACTCTTTAAGTACCAGAAGATGTCATATGGTGAATAAATACAAAAGTGGCATCCAGGAGAACAAGGTGACAGTCAAATGTCAGATGTAAATTTACAAGTGTGAGTTAACACATCGCTAACAAAAAATTTCAGTGAAAAATTTCTCTCCCACCTCTGTGGTTTTTTTGTGCCTCTGGGCTTCTTGTGCCACAGTCCTGGACACCTGAATGTTTCAGAACATTGAAAAGGAGGAGATCCTCCCCTGAGAGCTGGTGCTGACACCAGGGAAACAGAACATATGAGGGTCCAGAAAAACTTTGGCTAAAGCCACAGCGACAGGACTGGTCTCACAGTGTTTGAATTATTTCACTTGGAGGAAGAGAATTCTAACTTCTGTGAAACATTAACTGTCCTTTCAAATTTTTCATTTTGCCCTTTAAAGGAGATGGTCAAGGCTTTTCTGGGAGCATTCTTCAGACTGCCAGTTAATCTCTTGGCAATACCTGCAATTAAAGACTTCTCTGTGTTTCATATACAAAAATGATGACAAGAACACTGAGAGGTTTTGTGGGGGCTTTGAGAGCCACAGAAGAGGAGCACAGTGTTTAACACTACCTTGTGAGACACACACCACGCCTTAAGCTTCACAATCCTCTGGTTTTCTATGGGTAGCAAAGGGAGACAGAAAAAACACACATTGAATTGCCAGAAATAAAAGCAACCTTCAACAGCTTTTTAAAGAAGGAATTGCACAAGATATCCCTTAAGTAAGAAGCCCATAAATATTCATGCATCATCACAACAGTCACACAGTCCCATCAAAAATTTCTGTGCCAGAAGCCCTCTGGAAGATAAGGGTGGTCCTGTTTGACTCCAAGACTCTTGTGTTTGGCAAAACACCAACAAAACTTGTGGACAATAGCATCCCCTGCATCCTCAACCTCTCCAAATAGTACAAAAGTGTTGTGATTAGAGGTCAGGAATATATCTGCCTCTGTTTTGTTTGTTTGCAAAACAAGGACTCACAGGGGCACAGCAGGGCAACTGGCCCTCCATCTGTTGTGCAGAGCTATGGGTTTTTTCTGCAAGGTATACAAGAAACAACCAACAGTTCATTAGGAGAGCATAATTTGACCTTCACTTTAAATATGCCTTAGTGTGCCTAAGAAGCTACAGCTTGAGATTCCCAACCTCACCAACCAGTAGTATTGAAAAGACAAAATAGTCACAAAAGACCCCATAGTTTCTGCACCACCAGAAACGTCTTGAAAGATCACATGGGACCTACAGACTCTGAGTTTTATTCCCATCTCTTGCATGGTGTTTCCCTAAGCTATAGGGCTGATGTCATGGCCAAAGTTGCTGACACATTCTGAGTCTTGCAATGCGTGAAAAGCAGGCATGATTTATATTAAAAATAGGATACAGCATCAAGTTCCCCTTTGAATATTGGTTTGAAGGCTTGGAAAGGCAGATTTTTTTGTTCAGAACACGTTCAGGTGTTCAATGATTTTCACAAAATTCTCTAATAATTTACAATCAAATTTAGGTGTTCCCCCTTATACTTTGCCCAGTCTTTATCTGCAAACTCCTATAAAGATTTGCAGAATGTTGGGACAGCTTCCTTCCCAGAGAGATAACCAGCTCTGCCCCAGTCCCACCCTTACACTACCCCAAGACAGCTGCCAGGGAACCACTCAGCTCACCATCAGCTCACCCTCCCTGCCTCAAACCTTTGATGTGATGTTTCCAACACAAAAGAATATTACCCAGTTGTTTGGTCAAAACTCCCATGCTCTTGGCAGTAAGGAGGAGGTTAATAAAAGGGGGGAGGAAGAGGCAGATAGGTGTGGAGAAAAGATAAAGGGATATTTGTTGATTATACCTGTTAGGCTTTTACAGGTACCTGGATAGAATTGTTGTACAAGCTGTGGTTGTGTTAGACAAACAGATTCTATACATTGAGTCTGTGAAAGGGCACAATCTGCCAGACATTCCCCATCACAAGAACTGAACAGGCTTCTGACTAAACTTTTCTTCATAAATACTTTGCTTCTCCAAAGGGCAGCATCTGGACTTTAGAGTGCTATCATAAAGCCTATATTTTGGGGTACAAGATGTACAGCATAGGAGTAGTTTAGACAGTAAACCTGAAAGGCTATTAGACATCAGGAAAAATACCAAAGGAAAGAACAAGTGCAATTAATAAAACATAAAACATTTGCTCCATAAAAATCTAGAATATCATCATTACTGCTTCAAATTAGTTGAAGAGTAATTATCCCCAAGATGCTCCAGCACCTTCTACATCTTGCTTTCAAAAGTTTGACAAAACAGGAAGGAGCTGATAAAGATAAGGATATAAAACTCTGTTGGATTAATAAGGGGAAAAGAATGAAAATAAATTATTTTAAGTGGAATGACAATACGAACAAAATTGGACAGCTCTAGTTATCTGTGTTGTAAGTGTGCACATGCAAATATCTGAACCACAGCTTGTCTCATCTCATAGAAAAGCAGATTAAAATTCCTATTTATCTCAACTATTGTCATCACTACTTTCAATAAACAGTAAAAACCTAATGGAAGAATCCAGCTGTTTGTTTACATGAGTAAATGCTTGATTTTCTGAAATTGGGCTGTCTTTTTTGCTAAGGTGATTTAGAAAAAGAATTTATTGAACACTTTTATGGGCATAGGAATGCTTTGTGAAAAGGGTGGAAAAAGTCCTTAGGAAGGTTTACTTTAAAGGTCTTCTCACGAGACTTGTAACATGTGATTCAATATCATAAATATTTCCACTATTTATCTGTGATAAGGAAAAAGGAACACCTCTATATCCCAGTGATGCAGAAAATTCAAGGTTAGGATTGTCATTGAGGCATCTTCTTCCCCTGGCAAGACCAGGTGAGACTTACTGAGGACAGCAAGTGTGAGCCCCACAGAGGGGCAAAGGTGGTGAGCTCCACAAGGCTTCAGTGCACAGGGCAAGTGCAGGTCAGGTACAGCAGAGGAGCAGACATCTCTTCCTTGCAAGAAAAAAAGGAGTGGGGGAGGAGAATGTGCTGAGACTGTATGGAGAAAGTGAAAGGAAAGAATGAGAGGCTACTGGGTGCCCTTCCTTCCACCAGATCCTGAGAAGAACAATACTGTGCTCTATTCTGTGCTAAAACATGACATTTAGACTTAAGCACTTTAAACAGCCCCCTGGGCTATGTTGAGGGTGTGGAACAGCTGTATGTATAATTAACTAAAGCTAATTACAATAAATTAACTAGAAAATCAGTCACAGCTTTCATTCCTAAAAGTTCTGTTGTTGTTGTCAGACTTGAAACTGCTGCAGGGCAGGATGCTGGGCCACTACAGATTGTCAGAGACCTAGTCACTTTGTTTTATTTTTAAGACTAAATTTGTAACTGGAATATGTTGGAGTAATGGGAAGGTTCTTCATGTATTCTAAACTTAGCATCTAGACAAGGCTGCTGATCTCTCTGGGATAATTGTAGCACTGAGGTATATGCCTTCTCTTTCTCTTGGCTACAGAAGACTGCTGAATGCTCAAACTGGCACCAGAATATGGTGTGAATGTTTCCTTTGCCCATCAACCCAGCCATGACTGCACAGCTCTACTCTAAAACTGTCACAGGTGCAAAAGGTTTTGTTCTACCTCGGCTTTTAAGCATAACACAGAGTCTGAAAATGTAGTCCAGCTCCAGGAAAGTGAGCAGAGTTATATAAATATGCTGTTGGTGAGTCCTGTCAGAGAAAAGGGTTTGCCTACCCATTTATTGAGATTCCTGCTTCAAGCTGTGCCAGGGAAAAAGAGGCAACCTGCCAGGAGTAAGCCTTATTCTGTTGCAACTGGTGGAGAATGTAATGCAACAGATGAATTTGTTTGGATTTACAGTGGAATCACTGTCTTGAGAATCAACTGCAGGGAGAAAAACACACAGTTTTTGTTTGCAAAAGTTTTCCGAAGAAAACGTTGGGCAGAATTTGGCTCTAGCTGAGAAAATGTGTGAAACACAAAGCCCTGGAATCAAGGCAAAGACATCATGAAAGTATTACTGTAGTTTGCCTTTATCTTACTTTTCCCAGAGTATCTGCTGCTGTCCACTCTCAGAAACAAGATATTGGGCTGGAAGGATCTTTAAACTCACCTCATATGAGTATGATGATTGCACAGTCTGCTTCTTCAGCTGCAGGATGTATTCAGGAAGGAACAAATTGTGGTTCAGCTGGCACACAGCAAAGAGAAGCCCAAGGCTGTGAAAATTCCTCCTGTGCCTCAGTACTGGATGCTGGAGCTAAAGACCAGATTGTGAGAGGGAGAATGATTTTTCTTTGCAGAGTAATGACTTTACTTTGTGCAAGGAGAAAGGAATTACGTTGGCAGAAGCTTTGATTTTGCCTTCTCCCCACAACAAGACAGCTCCCTGTGCTAGCAGATAAAGAGTTCTACATGCATCACTGCCTCAAAGTGCTCCCTTTTCTCCAAGCCTCTCCTGGAAAAGTGCAAAAAATTCCCCTCCATTGCCCCAAATTGGGGTAAAACCTGATGTGAGCCTCCTGGCAGCAAAAATACCATTGAAAACTACATTTAATTCATTTGCATTTTACCTTATTGGATAAGAAGGGATGTCACCACAGTAAAGATTTTTAGAATAAAAATGAGTCAGTAACTATCTTTAAAGGACTCCGTTTAAGAGTAGGCGTAATGCAATCCACACAGGCTGTGAAGTTATTCTCATCAGGAGGCTTAAAGGAATGTTTCTGGGAACCAAGGTGAATTAAAGTTTGACCTTCTTTATAAAATTGTCTTTCTCGACACTTTCTCTTATATATATACACTTGTTTTCAGGTTTCAGGAATGAGCTGCATTGATCCTGTTTTTGGAGATCAGTCATAGTGGTAAACAGCAAGTCTCTGTGATTTATGACTGGGCTTGCTGATAGTACCTTAGAGATGTCTGAGCACCTGCAACTGAAGATCCAGCTTTAGGAACCATGAATTGAAGCCTTTCAGGTATAGCTTTTCCAGCTGTGCTCGCTTGTGAGATGAAAGCAAATCAGATGAGATAACAGTGATTATTACCAGTAATACTGATCACTGTTAAGCCCACGAAAAACAGATTGTTCTGGTGTTATAATATTCTTCAACATCCCCTTCCCCCATGCAATCCTTGATCAGTCCTTTATTAAAGAGTAAACATGCAACATTTCTTATAACAGCAATAAAAATGAAGAGACAGTATCAGGAACTACAATGCCTGTCATAGATTTGAGAAAATTAGTAGAGAACTTTGTAGTTGGTATTCAGGCCAGTCGAAAGTGGTTTTGATGTTGTATTGACTCAGAACATGATTTCACACAAGCTACCCCAAGAACACAGTTACTGTGTGCAAGTCCTAGTTAGTCATCATAAATGTCAGCAATACGAAATAAAACTGTTTTTGTGAAGACTAGAATCAATTAATGTGTTTGCTTGCCATTGTACTTAATGAAAACAAGAGCAGCATAGAACACCCTCATGCCATAGCCATGCTCACACCATTATCTTCCCTTTCTGTCTGATGGATATAAAGGCGTCGTGCACTACAGATAAACCTGTCAGTGACACAAATGACTCAGGAGGGAAAGACCCTCCTTAAACTGCCAGCTCTAAATTCAGCTATTTTCACTGCATACTAAATGATACAAGAATAAACTTGGCTACATGGGACTGGATGTTGCCATGATATTGGTAGACAAGGCTGTAGTACACTGCAGCTTCACTTCTGGCTGCACAGCATGGAGCTTAGGGGAAGTCTACCACTCTCTGAGCTGCTGCTAAATCTGGCCCTTGGTGTCGACAGGAAAATGTCAGGATGCCTGAGATTCATCAGCTGGTTTGTAACATTACATCCTTTGACACCAACACAGCAGCAGCAGCAGCAAACAATTGTGGGGAAAACCCCGCTAGTAAATGGCACATCTGTATTGATCAAGAGCACTTAGAAAGGAATTGAAAACATGCCACTCTTTATTAGCTGTGATTGAAAGCACAGATTTTTAAGACTTTGAGGAATCATTATGATTTGATAGTCTGATCTTCTGTACAAGACAGGTCAGAAGAGTCCTCCAGCACAAGGCCAAATGCCAGGTTTCTAGGGCGTATTTTCTAGAAAATAAAGTATAGGTTTACTTTTCAAAAAGTGTTTGAATGAGAACCATCTCAGTCCTTCATAATGTATTCCAATTGCTAATCACACTGAGCAGTACTGTAGTCTACTACTCCTAATCTCTACCAATCAGTTCACAGACATTAAGAGTAAAACTTAACCAACTTTGAGCAACTTCAGTAGTGGTCTGCAACTGTGCCAGTCACACTAGGTGCCTTTCACAGACAGTAGAGCAAATAGAAAATTTAAGGGAGTGATTCATCTAACCTGTTTTAGACATCTCCTTTAGACTGAGATGAATTGTGCTTTACAATCTACTGAGAGTATTGCTTAGATCTTTATTGACACACAGAGCTCCTAGATGGACCAGCTCAGGCACAGTCATCTATATTTATCCAGATGAATCCTACCATCATGCATGACTTCTTTCTGCTGAAGAGTTTGGCCTTTCTCAGTTAGATTCTTTTGGACTATAAGCAAACTGTCCCTTAGCCCTGCCCTCTTTAAGAGGAACAAAGAGGGTCCCTTAGTATTTTACTTGTTTCCTAATACTAAAAAAAATATTCTTACAGTCTTCAAATTTTCAGTTTCATTTTAGGACTGTGAACTTCAGATCTAGAGATCTGATCATTTATCAGGATGGTAAATATATCAGTAATAGGAACAACAACATCTGACTAGCTGTACTAGGTCAGTCCCAAGGTCCATCTAGATAAATGCCCTGTCTTTGACAGAGGTGTGCAGTGGATGATTCAGGGGAAGTTTGAAAAAGAAAAGAAGTGAGTGATATTTTCTGAACTTCTCTACCAGCCTCCAGCTTCATGACAAATACAGACACCTCAGTGCTCAGGAGTGCTTCATGAAAGGTACTTACAAGAATTTGTCTCATTAGCATAAGCTTTTGGTCTCCATAATCATGGAATCATGGAAAAGTTTGAGTTGGGAGGGACCTTAAAGATCATCTAGTTCCAACACTCCTGTCCTGGGCAGGGACACCTTCCACCAGACCAGGTTGCTTAGACCCCCATCCAACTCAGCCTTGAACACTTGCACTCACCCACAGCTTCTCTTGTCAGCTTATTACAGTGTCTCACCATTCCCACAAGTAAAGCGTATCTTCCTAAAATCTCATCCTAACCTACCCTCTTTAAAGTCACTATCCCTTGTCCTACCACTACATACCCTTGTAAAAAGTAATATTGTATGCCAATGAGTTTAGCAGTTTACATACAGAGCATTAAAAAAATCCTTGTTTTGTTTTGGTTTTTGTTTTATTTTGAATGTGCCATTTTCTTTTCCCATCCTTACTTGAGATCATCCTGTTTCTCTTCATTAGTGGTTTCGTCCTTCAGCACTGAGCATCAGATCATCTGGTCCAAACCCCAAGAATTTTTCAGAATTTCTATTTCTGAAGGCATATTTTTTAATGTAGTAGCCTTTGTCTCTGACATTTGGGCTTGTACTAAATTGTTTAGCATTATCTAGAAGAGCTGCAGCCTCAAGAGGAAGCACCAAGTGACAGGAGCTGCTCTCTTCCCGTTCACTTTGGTGGAGGAGGAAAACTCCTTAGTGCTGTTTACAGTTTTGTAAACAGAAGTACAGTGAAGTGCTCTGTTAAAAATTGTTGTGAATGAGTGAAAGCTTTCTAAGATATTCTTGTCCATTATTGTTTACCATATTCTTCCCTCTCAACTAAGACCCTGAGAGCAATTCAGAAGAAGCAATTCAGAGGCTATAAGTAGACTGTTAAGCACAGTCAACAGTTCAGGTTCAAACAAATCTATTTTTACTGGTTTGTGTGCCTAGGTTTTTTACCAGATGGCATGGTATAAGCCAAGACATCAGTGCAGCAGTGCTGCCCACCAGGCTAGGCTTAACTGGAGAGAACATGCAGGAGCAACTGGAACCTGTGACTGGGAAGCTTATTTTGAAACTGGAGGTACCAGCCAGCGGAGATACAGTTACTTAAAAAACCCCATAAACAATGCAGTATCTGGAATTGGGAGTGTGCAAAGATAAGAACCATGAACAGCCATGGCTCAGAATTACTGGTCTGTGATTTTGTGTCTGTTGTGTTCTTTCCCTGGCTTGCCTCATTCAGACCACACAAAACAAATTTCTGAAGGAGAAAACAGGACTTTTAGCCTATGCAACATAGCCAAAAATAGTTAACTCTAAAATGTTATTTACAATTTTTATCTTCTTCCTCCTGGAGGTAGAAATGCTGCTGACATCCTCCATAGGAAATATGCCTGGCAGAGGGTGGAATGCATGAAAAAGGATAATTTCCTGAATCATCCTACGAAGGCGGCCACACTATGGAGGAGGAACAGAGCGACCTCTTTGCTTCTTCCCTGTTTTACTCCATCTGCAGATGGATGTTGAACGTAGAGAGTAGGAGGTAGAGGGGAGGCACACAGGGAGTTTTGTACCTCCCACTCATCACATTTGAAGACACCAGCCCACTCACCCAGGCTTGCCCTCTCTGCTTTAGGCTGCTCTTTCATATATTAAAGAAGACCAGGGAGCCATACTGAAACAGACATTCTGCATTCAAGTTAAAACAGTTATTTTATAGTTTTATATTTTCAAACACATTGTGGCTCGCTCTGTGTGCAAAATTTAAGCACAAACCCTGAACCCTGCTCAAAGCTTAAGACGTGAGGGGTCAGTCTTTATATAGATCCCTCATAAAAGGCAATTTTTGGTGCCTGTGAAGATGAAAAGAATGAAAGGTAAAGGTTTCAGGATATTTGAGGTAGAAAGACACATGCCTGGCTCTGTAGAAGCAGTAACTGTGAGAAAGACATATCAGTCCTGTTGCATCTACTAAAACATTTTTAATTGTCCATTAAAAAAATTCCATAAAAAAATTTTGAGTCACTCATGCTCAGGCAGCAACTAGTATCTCTTACACTACCAGAAATAGGGAGGGTTTATAGTGATGAAGAGGTCAGCAGAATTTAAAGAACAGAATCTGCACCACCAGGCTTTCATTTTTACACCATGAACAAAAGGACTTTCCTGGGGTAATCAGAAAACCACAAATTCTTATTGTAATATGTCCTATTATAAACTTTTAGTGCATGAAAAAGTGCCCTCAGATCATATCATCTGCATATATCAATTGATAAAAGAGTACCTGTGCTTGTATATTTGCATAGGCATAAAAAGAAGAAAAGGAGTAGAAAACGATAGAATGAATGCAAAGGTTTATCATTAAAAATTGTTTTAGGATGTCAAAAGAGCAGATAAATAAAATTATGTATGAGGTATGTAATTTCAAGTTTAGCAAGGATTTTGCAATCTAATTGTGGCATTGATGTTAGAGATCAGTTTCTACTGACACCAATGTCCCCTGAAGACTATATGATTGTGGCCAAGGGTGACATTTTCCCCGGCTCTAGCTGTTCAGAAGCAGAAATCCACTATATTTGAATTGCCACAGATATGTGAATGTATAAGATCTGCATGAATGTAATAGATCTGCAGGATCTACACTTTTAAAAAAATATAGTAGCTCTGTGTCTGAGGAAAATTTTCTATTGGAACTGCAGCATCAAATCGAAGACAAAAAATTCTGTGGAAGAGTAGATCCGTGTTGTAATTACTGCCCCCAAATCAGCTGGCTCCAGAGCAGTACAGAGTGAAATGCCTTGTGACAAAGAGCTCCTGAGCTGACCAATAACTCAACATCCACTTTGCTTGATCTTTGTATCACCACTGAGGAAGAATAAAGCTTCATGTCTGCCTATGCAGGGTGAATATAAATTATCACAGTACTTGCTATCGATACAGTAGCACAAACGTCAAGACAAAGCAGAGCAGATCTGCATCTCTAAGGAATATGAGGTCATACACATGACTGACACAACTGCTTCTGCAGGATTTGAAATAGTATAAATATGAAAATTGAATCAGAACGATCCTATTAAATAAGAATTCATGTCAATGGCATGGACAACACAACGTTTATTTTATCAGACATATCCACTTACTCCACTAGTTCAACAAAGCATTGTCTATTGATTTGACAAAGATACTGTCAAATCATGTTGAGTGACTGCTTGTGGTACCAGTACAAATCTTAATTTATATTCTGGAACTGTGCCCTCTCTGCCATCTTGGATCTCCCTATAAAATCTTATAAGATGCATGAAAAAAATCTATTCCGCATTTTTCAGATTTATGACTCTCAAATGAAAGAAGGAACACAAATAATCTTTCCATTTGTCAGCCTGTCACCTACATGGAACAGACAGAGCTGCTGCTGATGCAAGAAAATTCTATTACAGGTGCAAAATGGACATTTTCTTCACAATTTTTTTTTATTAATTTAGCATAGAAATCTGTGAAATCTTAGGGTAGTAGAATACGCATTTCATATTATGAACAAAAAGACAAATTATAATTCACTTCAGGTTTGACTGTTATTTTTTTGCAGCTGAAAAGCTAGCAAATTCTGCATAGTGCTCAGAGGTGCATGTGCCTGGTTTGGAGAGAGGTAATATGCAAAGCTGCTCTTTCACCTCAGTCTTCCACCAAGGAGACAGCAGTGGGAGTCCCTCCTAGCTCCCTTGATATTGTGAGGGAATGAGGATCACCCACTCCAGCAACCTTGCTTGCTCATTTCCTCAATGAGTTATGGATGAGGACTCTCTCCAGACAACAGATAACTAAGAATGAGTTAATTTTTTTTTACAGAAGAACATGTTGCTGAGGAAATACATGCAAGTGTGACATTTTATCAGTAAGCGTTTCTTTGATGGTAATATGAAAAACTATCTGAAACATGAAATAAGGAACAAAATTCAAAAAAGAATGAAATGAATATAAACTAAACACCTTAGAAAAAAAAGTAAAAGCCCTCACCTGACTCACCATATTGGCACGCAATATCCCTGTATTCCATCCCAAAAGCTTCCACAGGAGACAGACAGGAGAACCTGGAGAGTAAAATGTGACAGGGAATGTGCAAGGTGCAAAGAGTGCTTTGCTATGTGCTTCCCTTTCAACCACTGCCTTCCTGGGAGAAAGCAGCCATCTCATCCTTATACAGCAGCCCATCCTGAACCCAATTTGACAAAGGACTTGACCATTGCTCCCTGCCCTGATCTAGTGTGGCCAGACCCTACCTCACTGTCTGTTATTCTCCTGAGTCCACAGAAACCATTTATTTTCCTCAAATCTGCATGGGTTCCTTTCTCCCCCTCCTTTCACTCTTTCCCCTCACATCCCATCTGTAACCTGAAGCCTCCTGTGACAGGGGGATGTGCTGCACCTTGCAAAGGGATGCCTTGCTGCCCCCCACCTTTTTTTTCCTCCCTCTCTTCTTCCTCTCCAAAGGATGGCAGGGAATAGAGAATTGGAAGCTACTAAATACCAACAGGAAAGAGAACCAAAGTGCAAAATTTAACTAAGCTGAGAAAGCAAGTTGTTTCCAATCCCAGAAGTTAATGCCAAAGGTTTTTACTAATTTGTTAATGCAGATGCAGCATCATATGACTTTAAAAATAATGAAATTAATATTTGCAAGCTTCTTTCATTTAAGAAAAGAGGGAAGACTTGACATTACAAAATGAGCTTTATACCTGTGTCTGACCTGTGTGCAAGACTTCGGTGAAAATTTCAAATGAAAGAAAAATCAGATTTAAACTATAGGTGGGTAGTGAGTTAAAATGCAAAGTGAGATTACTGAACTAGACTAGCCATATATTTTGAGAAGATTTTTAGAGTATAGAAGAACTAGCTTGTCTGGATTTCAGGAAGGAATTTAGCATGATGCCACCTCAATAATATTTCTGGGTAGCATGAAACAAAGTTCTGAGAGCTGATCTCTGGGGAAAAAAAAAGCTTCCCTTTTATTTCTTAAAGCAGACTGTGTTTCAAAAACAGAGATCCTACAGAGAAGACAGATTCCAGCATGGAAATTTGATTTTTGCCTCATTTTGAAAAGTTCTAGACTTTATACATTTATTTGCAATAACAGGATACTTAATACTGCTAGGATAGTATAAAAACCTGCTCTGTCCAGAATTTAGAAATGTTCTGCAGCTCATATATATATAATGACATATTATAGACTGGAAAGAAAATTCTTTCATATTCTAATTCCTTACAAATAGAATACATACTTTTTTTCTTAGATACAAAAGGATAAAAGTAACAGGGGAAAGAAAAGGAGAAAAAACCCTAGAGCCTGCACTCCTTTGCTTCTGCCATGATGACATCAGTAAACCTCTAATTTCCCGAGAAAAGTTACTTTAAAGTTCTGAGACCAGAGCACTAGATAATTCACCATTTTCATTCTGAGACTACTATGTTTATCCTTTGGTTTTAGTGGAGTTGGCATACTCATAAATCCCACTTTCCTCTGGCTGTTATTTCTGTCTGGTAAATTATTTTTTTATTCACAAGGCAATAAAAGGTCACTGGAAAGAGGAATATAATATTCACTCCCATAAAATAAAGTTAAAGAGTATTTAGCATTTATATCTTTCCAGGGCGGTAAACAAAATATGGTTTATTTGACTCAATGAAGACCTACGATACTGAAAGAGATAAATCTAATGACTTGTTTTAACAAAATATGATAAATCATTCAAGACAAATCTTCAGTGACGCTGTGTTGTTCCTGTGAACGTCCACTGCACAATTATACATGGGTGCACATAGAAAGAGCAGCACTTTGGTTCTTACCTGCCAGAATTACTTATTAGATGCACAAGTATGTTTCTTAACCACTTCTGGAAGTAGAGCACCCTTCTAAATTGTGACTGTATTAAATTAGAAAAGCAACATTGCTTAATAAAGTTTAGTACTAAATTTGATCACAAAATTACAGGAGTAAAAGAAGTTTTTCATTTTTCATAAAGCTCTGTTTTGACTGAGGCCTGGTTCCTGCGGTGTGTTTTCAAGAAGTAAAGCAAATGAATTCCTTTTGAAAGAAGATTTAGTCCTACTTAGTAGGAAAAAATAATTCTCTAGTTTGGTTTAAAAAAAAAAAACGTAACAGCTAACTAGTAAATGTACCTAAGTGTATGCTACAGACAGGATAAGCCAGAATTTTTTAGAACAAAATTATACATGGAAACACAGTGAAAGAATGCCTAATAAAATACACTTTGAATTTTGCAACTTCAATATTCACTTCAATTTTCTTTTTCTCTGTGATTTCTTCATATTCACATTCTTTAAATGCAGCCTGCATGAGCGGGAGTTCTGCCAGAGAACTGTTCTGGCCCCAAATATTTCTTTAGCAAGGAGTAGAATCTTATATTCACAGCCCAGATTTTTCCTAGTTGAACTCATGTATTAATTGCGATCTCTTACATGGACATCTAACAGATTAAAAAAATCACCAGTTATTCTGCCAATGGAGAGTTGAAACAAGGTTTTCTCCTAAATGTCTTTTGTGTTAAAACACTCCAAAACTCGGTTTTGGAGTTTAGAAAGGAAAGTGAAATAAAACATATTTCTGCATCTGCCCTGTAGCTTCTGATCAGTCTCAGCCTGTCCATCTCTTTGCAAACTAGAGCTCACTTCATTAATCTGCATTTAGCACAAGCAACATCAGTGGCAGCCCTGATTTCTCAGGCATTATTTATTCCTACATTTGCTGGCAAGCTGATGCCCCACCATGGGAAGTCCTTAGTGGCAACAGCACCATACAGTGCAAGGCCAGTCACCCAGCTAGGAGGGGGGTGGTGTGGGTGGGTATTCTTTGCCCAGCATGCAGGACTGGTGCACCCACTCAGCATATTCCAGTAAGGCAGAATTTGATAGAAAATGCTGTTGGTGGCCTAAAGAAATTATCTTGCAAAGTGAAAATTTCTGTTATCTGGGAAGGTTGGATCGAAATAACTGGCCCATGTTAACAGTAGACTTTTACATTTCAAGTTTTTACAGAAGAATTACAGTGAAAAAGCCCCAGAACTAGCTTTTTTAAATTTGGGGTAACAATTTCTTTATTTTTATTATTGTTCTCTAGAGTAAGTGAAATATTTTTACTGAAAAGAAAGAAGGAAAGAAAGCAAATCTGCTGATGGGAGAAAGAAAAATAAGAAGGAAAGAAATGAAGGAAAGAGAAAATGTTTTGAGGGAAATTATGGCACTTCAATTTATGTCTGACAAAGAACTGGAGTTTTAGAGGAATAGAAACTGTAAGTTCTTACTGATGAGAAAGAACTTGAAATAGAGCAATTATCAATAGCTTTGCATAAAGGATTCACATTTCCAATCAAAGGCTCTCAAAGTATTTCAGTTCTGGGAGGTGGGAAAATGGAAAAAGGAAAAGAACAAGTCCTGTTACCTAAAGCTAGGAATCTAAACAGAACTGATTGTGTTCTCCCTTACTGAGTAATTTCCAGCATTCCCATCGGTGTTAAGGCACTCAACATCTCCTAGAACCCAGGTTCCTAAATTGAAGCAGATTATAATGTTGTTTCTTTCCGGTAAATAAGCCTGAATCCTTATATAGTTTCCCCCTCAATCAGTGACACACCAGGCTTGTCTGTTTTGAAA
Organism: Polioptila caerulea; assembly: GCA_013397295.1. Taxonomy (NCBI): domain Eukaryota; kingdom Metazoa; phylum Chordata; class Aves; order Passeriformes; family Certhiidae; genus Polioptila; species Polioptila caerulea. The sequence goes on from VYXF01005649.1 coordinate 221,650, forward strand.
AGAGACTGACAGATTCAGCATAACCAAGCTGTACTTCCAGTGCTCTTCTAACCACTGAAAACAATATTTTCAGAGATCCTCCACTCCATTCCCTGCCTCAAGTCATGAGCACTTACACCTAGTTCATTTTCAGCAGATCTACTTGCTACTTCATGCTACTGGTGTCTCAATAATATGAAGAAAGTGGGCAAACAGTACCAGAAAACCGAAAAGGAAATAAGAAAATGCTCACCTTTTGGACACTGTCATTTTGATAATCAAGTTACTTGCACTAACTATCATTTTCATACTATTACATTAATTAGATACTAGAACTATTTTCAAGTGTAATATGAGCAGGATTTGGTCAAACCTGAAATAGTTCTCTGACAGTCCCATGTACCCACACACAAAATCTAAAAACTAATTCTTCCTTTGTTCAGCTGCCCAATTGTGCATTTGGAGAATTTGCTTGCTCTTATGTGAAGATCTCAACATCTCATTCCTGCAGAAGGAAAAACTTCCCCTGAAATGAAAATCCACATCCCCACTAAGCATTTGGGTTTTGGCTATTTCTCCTTTCTCAGGGAAGGACCACCCTGATGTGATGCTGGAAGCTGCCCAAATGCTGTTGTTTCTGGTAGAAAGATATTTCCAGAACAAGATCTCAAAGAGTGATTGAGGCTTGACGGAACTTTTTCTTCCTTTCTACCTCAGTATTGAAAATCAAGTACAATCACTATTTATCCTTCCACCTGAACAGCTCCCTGCCTTGGGCTTCTCAAGTGGCACCATGTAACTTCATAACTCCCATAAATCAGGTAATCCTGTGTATTCAGTCCTAGAGGTGCCAGGAACTCATTTTTTAACCCAACAAGATTTAGTGGTTGGTGATTTTTCATGCCTTCTGGCACCTCAAGACAGTGGATATTTATATTTTTCTTCCCAACTTATTCTCTAACATTTCAAAGCAATGACTGTATATCACAGTTTGTGTTCTAAAAGTATCACCTCATGACGAACTCCCTACGCATTGATACGCACAAGATCTGAGAGTTCTGCCATTTTTTTCCATGGCTGACTGTGCTGCAGGTTTTTACAACCACAGAACAGATATATCCGGTACAGTGCATTTTGCACTGCTGTTTTGAAAGACCTTGTGATGTACCAGTATAATGGATCTCCCACTTTGATGTTTGCAAAAACTTGCAAACTAAAGATTGTTTATTATGCCCTGCATGACAATCTGTTACCAAATTTTGTCACCAATTTTTCAAGAGACTATTAAGAAGACAAATTACCTGTAAATGGGATACTGCAGGGAGTTTATCTCTTAATACTAAAGCGTCCTGTTACTCCAATGATTGAAGATGAATGATTGTCATCTTTTTCAGGGAAACTGGCAAAGGTATGGATTAGTAATACTAAAATTTTACAGATGTAATGTCAGCTACATTTGTATTCTATTTCCTATGCTCCTATTGAAACAGTGAGAGTTGGAGATTTTAGAACAGCCACACATCCAAGGCAAAAGCAACAGTAGGAAAACTGCACATTGAATCAGGCTTAAAATGCTGACCCTGGAACAAAGCTCGGGCTTTAAAGCCTGGCAAGGAAATCAAAAACACTGGAGCGATGAAGCACAAAATGGCCTACCAATTTTTTCTATATTACTCTCAATAATGTGATTTTTTCCTTAAGATATCTAATGAAAGATTGCCTGTCCTGTCTTGTGCTGTATTTGTCTTTTTGGCTAGACTACTGGGGAGTGCAGAGCTGACTGCAGCCACGCACATCCCACTGCAGTCACAAATCCACTAATTGTCAGCTCAATGGTTTGCAAAGACAGGTCTCTTCATTGTAAACATGACACTACAATACAAATATTTCTGGGTGCCATCACTATGAATTTCATAATGCTAGAATTTTAATAAAATTTTGTATTTATTTATTTATGCTTTTCCCTGCCAGTGTTTTGTTTCTAGGAGTTTCTAACTGTGAGACATTTTACAGTTTAGACATTCCCTGATTACATTTATCTGTAAACTTACTGTCATTGCTAGGCAAGCTATTGCTCTACTATATGTAACATCGCCTAAGATCACAAATGTGTGCTCCTTAATAACGTGAAGTAAAGCCCTATTAGACTTTCTTATTATGCAGTATTTGAGAACTAGAGCCTAGAAGTGAACAAAACACAGAAAAAAAACCCGCATGAATTTTAAAAGAAGTATAACTAAAGCATGACAGTGCCTGAGAGTTTAATAAAGTTGCAGAGACTGCTTTGATCTGCATTGTACTTTAACAGTGAAGGTAAAATTGCAACAATTAATCTTGGGTTTGGGGGTGTGATTACAAAAGAAGCAGCTGAACTGCTCCTTCAAGATCCACAGAGCTAGGAGAAATGCTGACACTTCAAGGAAAGCAAACAGTTTATACAGGAAGTGTCCCACACCGTTTAGAGGTTCAGGGTTAGGACTGATTTGGGGCCATGGTCACAGAAACATGCTAATTTATACAGCTTGACGCTCAATCAGTTGTAGTTCAGGAACAATTTCTGTTCCCATTAACTGTGTCTCAATAGCAGTTAGCGCTAGTAAGGGTTCTGATTAGATTTATAAAACATAGATAAATTATTACCTTTGCTACATGATCTTGGAAGAAAGAGGATGCAGAAACAGTATTTTTTTTTATCCTTTGCTTCTATCAGTTCTAAAGAGGAAGTCTGATTAGTGCCATAGACACCAGGAACTGACTTTTTTCTTATTACTACTGCATGAAATTTAACACCTGAAAAACAGGCTGACAATTGATCTGAAATGGAAAACCAGTTATCTTTGATTTTGGCCAGGGGAAAGGTGTCTAAACTACTATTAAGGAATTGTTAACAGTAGAACAAAGGCTGGCAAAAACATATTAGAGAGAGCAGTGCCTGAAGTGCTTGGTTTATTTCTCTACCTTGCCAAATCCATGGCCTATTCAGTGAAGCCATCCCAGCTTGCAGTATTCCATCAGTCATTTTCACAGTTGGAAAAGAGTGTTTATGATCCACAACGAGGACCTTCAGGTACTGAGCAATAAAATCAACATGTGCTGGTACTCTGCCTGCCTATGTTCTAACTCCACTTGGCCTCTGCTACCTATCACAGAATAAATGGAATAAAAACCATTTGCAATTTTCTCATAAGTCCTCAACTAGGTCTGTGTGCAGTATCAACGTCATTAACAGTCTCAAGCCACTTATCTAACACTTAACACTAGACTGAAGTGCTCTTTTGTGGAAAGATAGAATCCATATTGTACCTCAATCAGACAGCCTTCATGTGGCCCAACACAGCCATGAGCCATCCACTGTCTTTTCAGCATTGTGCCTAATCCTAACCTTGAGAAGGGATTCATGCCTGAGGCTCCTTTGCAGACCTTCCTGGAAGGGACCCTTCAAAGCCATGGGTGGCAGAGTCTCCTAGCGAGCCTGGAGTGCAGGCAGCTGGAACTTGGTACAGAATGAATTCACAATAAATTGTAAAAAATCTACAGGAATAAGGAAGATTGTCAGACATACAAGGGCAGGTAATGATAGAACAAAAGGGACCAGTTTTAAACTAATTTAGATTAGATATTAGGAAGAAATCCTTTATTCAGAGAGTGGTAGAACACTGTAGGAGGCTGCCCTGAGAAGCTGTGGGTGTCCCATCCTTAGAAGTGTTCAAGGATAGGTTGGATGGGGCTCTGAGAAACCTGATTTAGTGGATGGCATCCCTGTCCATGGCAAAGGTATTGGAACTAGATGATCTTTAAGGTCCCTTCCATCCCAAACCATTCTATGATTCTGTGACTCAATAACTCTATGATTTGTATACTCCACATGCCAAAACTAACTCTAGCTCCAACTATTTCCCGTATCTAACCCATAGCCAATCCTACCTTTAGCATTATGGCAAAACCTCACCCTCAACAGACACATCAAGTGTGTGACTCTGTGTGTCCCAGCCCTCATTCTCACTGTAAAAGATAAGTAGAATCCAAATATTAACCAAATCTAACAAGGTTAGAACCCTATCCACAACCCTACAGATACCGCTACACCAGCAGCACTCACAAAGCTCTTAAACCAACATGAACAAGGTCTCAGAGGATTAAGGTGTAAAACTATCAACCCAAGTCTCAGTCCCACTCTCAACCCTAATTCAAACTATAACCTTGAGTCTAATCCTTCTTGCCCCTTGCTCATTCCAGTTTTGTCCTAGGCTTGTGCAATGAAGAAATTTGAACAGTAAGTCTATGACTTCAGCCTTTCCCACCCACAACAATGGATCAAGAAGAAATTATCCATTAATCTTTTTTCATAAATCAGTTTCAGTGCAATTGTAGCAGAAAGTCCCAATACCTGGCTTGCTTATACTAATATCAATAAATCAATGTATTTCATATTGTGAATTTTGAAGACTAAAACTAGAAGCAAACTTTGATCCCTTGGGATTTTAATGAAGAGTAAAGCAAGACACTAACATACATAAAGCAATCTGTTTCAAAAGTTTAGGATATTCTATAAGCTACATTTATTCTTCTGAATGCTCAGTTGTTTTGGAAAATTCTAGAAGAATTTTTTCCAAGAAATACCAGATCTAAGTAAAAAAGACTATTATATTTCCTCTCAAAAACATGAACACACTAAAGTTAGGACCCTGAAAAGCAACAAAACTGAAGCAACCTGTAAAACAGAAAGCTATTGGAGAGAAGATATGGAACATTTAGCAGGATTGCATGAATCAGAGAACTGCAGGGCGAATTTATTATTTACAAATTGACTATAGTTCAGTTTGAACAAGTTTTAACCATGTAGCCTGCTCCCTCTGAAGGGAAGCCACAGCAACTGTCAACATCTCCCAAATGAGGAACAGCCCATATTTTAAGCCTATCAGTTCAAAACTTCCTTCCTAAAGTTTTTCAAGCATACATGTAGGAAATGGGAAGAAGGATTCTTGGGAAATATCTAAGGAAAAACAGTTATGATTTGGATGATTTGGATGCATGCTAATTTCACATGTCCTATGGCCATGTAATTTAATAGATGATACTAGAGAATGTAATATAGATTATGTTAATAGGGTATGGATTATGCCAACAGAGTGAGTGCTTGAGGACTCCATAGAATTGGATGGAAAATTCCTTCCTTTAATTTGTTTTTTCTTTAATTTTTTCTTTACAAACAAAAACAAATAAAACAAAGAACTATTTGCTCAATTAAAGAATTGAAAAATAACTTAGAAGATCTTGCCCTATAGTTTCCAGTATAGTAAGGACAAAACCTGAGAAGTATACTTAGGCTCGGCCCTGCCACCTTTCTTGATGAAGAACTGAACCATGTCACCTCACTGCCCTCAACACCAAAAGAGAGGGTGACATGTCAGCAGAGGTGACACTCCAGCTTGGCCTGCAGGGCTGGGGGAAAGGACTCCACTTTGCCCAGTCAGAGGTGCTGGAGCTGTAGCCCACTCTGCCACTCTGCCAGCAGGGTTGCCAGGGTTACCACAGGGATTTTAATAGAGAAGCTCTGCTTCGCTAAACAAAACAAAGCAAAACCAAACAAAAACAAATAAAACAAAGCTAGAGAGACATGGTTAAATAATAGAGAATAGCTGCAGAAATAAATAAAACTTAAGAAAGCTTTAACAACTATATACAGGCAAAATGCCATTGCTGGCAAAATTATTGCTAAATCTTGAACTACATGTTAATTTTAAAAAGTGTTTGATAAACTTGGGGAATTTTTTGCACAATTACATTCACATTCCTGTCTCTGCTACACCCTTTACCACCCACAGGGTACGCTCACATTTATCCCAGCTATATAGCCAGGAGACAGATATGTTTTGTACCTGGTACAGGGTAAGAAGAAGCCTCAGCCCAGCCCCCTATGCTGGTTCAGCACAGGTCCTCCTGCATTTGGCTGCAATGAGTCTCATCCAGGAATTTTTTACTGAGCTACAGTTTAATTCAGTGTTCAATTGCAAGGCAGCAATTGAATCAGGACAGCTGCTGTGCATTGTCTGTTTTTGGCACAGCAGGTCTGTGTGATACAGGGCAGCCAGGGCTGAAGAGCAGAGCACAGGCATGAAGCCATGCTGCTGAGTGTGCCAGGAAAATGGGCAGCCCTGTATAAGCACAGCAAGAGTCTGGTTAGTTTTATTACAAAACTCCTCATTATTACAAAATTACTCAGCTTATATCTGACTACAGAATTGAGCTCCTGGTATAAACACAGCCTTAAAATATCAGTTCAGAAACTACCATGAAATGCACTAATACTTCAAAAGCCTCCTAAAATTTTGAGAAAATTCCATCAGAAACCTAAAACTACGTATGCTTTTCATCATTTTGGTTTTTCCCATATTTTTCTGCTTCTATATTATACTCTGCTATCAAGGAAATTATCTTCTTTGCCTTATTTAATGAAATTAATTTTTGACACTGAAACACATACATTTTCATGATAACCATACAAAATCTTACGTTATCAGGATAAGATCAGGAAGAAGTAACATGCAATAGAAGAGCTTGAGAGCAACCTTAAGAGTAATGTCCCATCACTTACATAATTATTTAAAACACAATATCATACTGAGAAAATACTTTGAACAACATTAACACTTTTTGGGAAGAACTACATTTTGTATCTGCAGTTTAAACATCTACTAAAAAATAAGAAGGCAAATATAAGAATGAAAAAGAATAATTAGTAAATCCAAAAGGGCACTTTACCTAGGGAAAAAATAATTTTCTGACCTTGACTATTTAGGCTTGTATCTTTATTTATTGTGCAGGTTGTCAAGCAGTATAACTTAACTAGAAAATGGTGATTCATTATCTTCAAGTCCACATTGTGAAGAATTCCACAAAGAAGCAAGAATGCTCACTGCGGCTATTTCTGCTTTTGCCAGTTCATATTGGTGAATATGCAGGGATTTTAGGAGATGAGAGAAAGTAACACAGGCAAGAGGCCCATGATATTTCTAGTTGTAGGTCTTAAACCCAGGTAAATGAGTAATCTGTTCATTATCTGCAGTAGTGATTGGTTTGAATGCAGGAATGCCTTCATCTGGAGTGAGGAGTCTTGTTTCCCCATGACACTTACAGAGGGTTTGGCCTTTAATGATTATTTAGGCACCTAAGTGTCCATTTCTGTATTTCTTAATGCTTGGCTTTCTCATAGGAGGAACTGTGAAAGTCCTAGGCTTTTGGAGGTTGTACTCATATCAGGAAACCTTGCTTTTCTGTATTTCCTTTGGACACATTCTTCAAGCTGTTGTGTGCAATGGGGAGTGCAGGACCTGACCCCATTCTGGGAAAGGTGCGATACCTCCACAGGCGTGATACCTCTGCTTGGCACACTCCAGGGGTACCTTCTTCTGCTGCTTTTCTCAGGAGATTTTAGGCTCCCTCTTACTCTTTCCATATCTCCAACTGAAGGAGATTCAACCTGGAAAAGAATGTAGACAGGAGACAAAATACTGCATATGGTGCATCAAAATCTCATGGCATCAGACCTTTTATGTCACAATTGGGTTTGGGGTTTCATTTCATTTTGTGGTATGATGTTGAAGAAGAATGTGACATCTTCAAGGAAAAAAATCTCCCAGAAAGTATAGAAATGTAGGAAAAAAAAATGTAGCCAGATTAATAGTTTGTGCTAATGGTGTGAAAGTCTATCTTCAAAATACTGAATGTATACAAGGATTAATTCACAGTTTTTCTATCTTTCTATCCATCATCACATTTCTACAACTTTGAATTGTTGGACCAGATAACTGAATTTTAAAAAAAAGAAAAAAAAGTTTAAGTGTTTAGCAGTAACAAATGGATATAATATAATTTCAGTAATACAATTATCACGATTCTGGTGGTTTCACAAAATTAAAGGGATTAAATGTCTCTCTAAAGGTTTATAGTTTGATGTGAATCTATAACTCAAAAACCCTGCCTGCAATTCAGTTGTCCAAGAAATATATATTTAAGATGCACAGAGAGCTTTTGATCTAAATGAGAAATGTGAAGAAAGAAGTAGTCATGTTAAAAATTTGAGGGTACATTGAGGCTGACTTTTAGGATTTTGTATTTTTAAGATAAGTTTAGAAGCAACTAAGAGGATTTTTCCACCTTATCTAAACTAAATGAGAGGACAAAGGGAGGACTGTCCAGAGAACAAACGATGACCTATGAGATTAAAAAGAAGTCTCTTTGTTGCAATTTTATCATCACTTGTAAGTGACAAAGTGCCAAAAGACAGGTTTGTGGCAGCAGCAATATATTTTCTTCAGGGCAGGAAAATCATCAACAAGGTGTCTGTATATGTGTAGCACTGCTTGAATATGAAAGCAATTTTCTGAAGCCCTGTGTCCTAATTCTATTGTTTTCATCAGGAACGAATATTCCTGATCACAATCTTCAGCAGCTGATAATACTGGACACATTGTGAAAAATGGATGAGTAAGTTCCTCAGATGACTGCTGGACAGGGCTCCAGTACCATTAACAGCAATATTTGCATTTATCTAAAAAGAGATTAAATGCTAACAAGGTTTCAGTACATTTATCTGCCTGCCTTCTGTGTATGGTTCCCATTAAATTAAAGGAGGAAAGAAAATACGTAAAGGGAATAAAATATAGGGAAAAAAGGGGGAAAAAAGCATGCTGCACACAGAGAACTATAATCTTCCATTTTTAAAAATACATTTATTCTAGAAAAATATAGACTAGAGATGCAGAAATACAAGCCATGATACAACTGCTCAATCAAAGTATAGGTAATGTGGGATAATAGAAATTATTGAATGTTCTGCCTCTAATATACTAATACACCTTCAAGAAAACCTAATTATGTATCCAATATTCATTCTTAATATCTTCTGAAAAATGCCTCAGACATATGAGACCCTGTTCTTTTGCAGCAGGATCATATCCTCCAGCAATTGATGGCAACATAATTTACAAGCTTCTTTAATTATTCATCTCCATCTAGCCTAGCTGGCACCTTCATTATCTTCCTATTCAGAGCATCCTCCAACTTCGAGCAAAGACTGTGCACGGGAGCAAGATCTATAGATAGGTTCAAGGGATTCTCTTTTCATTGCCAAATCAAGACAGTTGTTGACTTCTCCATCCACTCAAAATCCACACAAAACCAGACTGTCCAGTTAGTGCAAAAATTAAGACAGTAAAAGGTTTTAGAAATATTGATTATTTGTTTATTTACAGACAGAAACTTCCCAACTCTAATCATGCAGAAAGATTCATTCACTCTCTGCTGCAGGAGTAACACAGTTCTGCTGAAGACACATTAGTAATTTGTTATAAAGTTCATAAAGTTGGTTCCCTAGGGCCAAAGCACTGCCCATCCACAAAATTCAATGGAAGCTAATAGTGTTCAGTCAAGGACAGCCTCTGCCCATAGCTTTATTTACTTCTGCATTTCTTGCACAGTCACCACGGGACATGATATTCAAAATGATAGTGTATGGGTATGCATGTGCTGTTACCCACCTCTCCTGCTCACAGGGAACTTCCCAAGCTGCAATGAAGCACCAAGGACTGTCTGGTTACAGGACCCACACCTTACAAGGTGATGACATCTCCTGTAGTGGGACTCTATGTGACACTAGGAAGTATTTTTTGCTTAACCTCCAGGAAAAATGTAAAGACTGCAATCTGTCTTTAACTCCCACTCTGATAAGCTGTGAATAATAAATGTCTGAACAGAACTATGACAAGTGAGGCTGCTATTTAGGATAAATATAATAGCAGGCACCAATTACATGGAGGACCATAAGAACAAAGGAGAACTATTGGTGTTGTTAAATGCATTTCTGTCTAATTCTTTTCAATGACAGTAATTTTTGACACTTTTTCCTACAACATTGGATTTCAGAACACATTTAAATAGACATTTTGCATGTGTATTATTTCTGTACATGTAAAACTGATAAAAAACCAGTATTGTGAATGTCTGTGGCATCTGCTATTTTCTATTTTAAAACTGAATTGAATTCACCATTGAATGAGTTTATCTCACAGCTGTAAAGATAAATTTTGTTTCTTAAAGGGAAATTGTAGAAGTATACACTATTATAGTATAAGAAAATATGAAAAGTATTTAGTAATGAATTTCAATGTAATATAACCAGCACCATATCCTCCACTTTGATTTCTTAAATTTCTTCAAAATTTCCTATCTCTATGTAAAAATATAGCTAGTCACACCACAAGTCGATTACTGCATTGTGGAGACCAGTCTGATTAGGGCCTGGGACTCTGGGAGAGAGCTCCAGAAAGATCAGACTATCAGCAAGAAAAATAAGTCTATTATTTACCAAGATATTGACATTCTGTCTCTTCATTCAACTACCTCTAACACCACACATGAGAACTACAGTACCGAAAATATACTGTATCAGGAATGGCACACAAGATCTATGAACAATTTGTCCCCCCTGTCATTGCCAGAACAAGCCTCACTGCAGATCAGAAATGAAGCAAAACAAAAGAATCACCTTAAAAACCTTCAAGTAGCAGATACTCCATTCAAACAACCCACATATTAAGAGCTAAATTTTCAAAGTTCAAATTTGGGCAAAAAAAATTGTATAATTTGCAAAGTTCAAATTGTGTGACATAGTATTTCTATGAAATTGTAGAATGCATACATATTTTGGTAAAGCATTTCTGAATGTATGCAGCCAATTTCTTGGTTAAGGTACAGTTATCTATAGTTTATCACCTACTTGATACAGCAAGACATGGAAATCACATAATTATTTTGTCCAATGTAAATATAATAAATAATTTCAAGAATGAAAATTATTTCAATTGTTACATGTTAAAAGAGCAACTAAGAAACTATAGCACTGGAATGCTGTCTATGAACAATATTTCTACATGGGCTACATGAAATAAATAGTCATGCAGTGATCTCTGGACCATCAGTCACATAATTCCTTTCCTACATTAATCAGGCTCCATCTGAAAATCTAGGTGTCTTGTGTCCACAGCTCACTGTGCTGTTTTTGGCTGAGGTAGAATTAATTTTCTTCACAGTGTCTAGTACAGGGCTATGTTCTGGATTTTTGCTGAACACAGGGTTGATAGCAGAGACATATTTTTGTTGTTGCAGAGCTTACACAGAGCCAAGGCTTATTCTGCTTTTCGTGCTGCCACAAAGGCAATGGAGCTGGGAGTGCATGGGAGGCTGGGAGGGGACACAGCCAGGACAGGTGACCCCAAGTGACCAAAGGGATGTTCCAGACCATTGCCATCATGTTCAGAATACAGAATGCAGGGAAGAAGGAGAAATGGGGGGACATTTGGAGTGATGGTGCTTGTCTTCCCAAGTAACTGTTACACATGATGGGGCTGTGCTCTCCTGGAGATGGCTGAACACCTCCCTGCCCACGGGAAGCAGCAAATTAAATTCTTGTTTTGGTTTGCTTGCATGCACAGCTATTGCTTTCCCTATTAAACTGTCTTTACCTCAACCCATGATTTTTCTTGCTTTTACTCTTCTGCTTCTCTCCCCAGCCTCACTGGTGGGCAAGACAGCCAGTGGCTCCATGGGGCTTGGCTGCTGGCTGGGGTTAAACCACAACACACATACACAATATTTTCACAAGCTCTCTGCTTTAAAGGTTGCAATATTACTTATTGCAATATTCTAGCCTAAATTTATTTATTCATGTTTATTCATCTCTGCTCATTTGAGTCAACAATGCCCTTGAGTTTTGCAATTCTCAATTCCTTTTGTCCCCCTTCCTGATGTGATTAAAGCAATCATATCCTCTTCCAGCTTACTTTTTGCAAGACTAATAAAATCCTGCTCTAATCTCTAGCTCCTTGATCATCCAGGAAACTTTTCTTGTCTCAACTTGATCTCAGCTTTATTGCATATAAGTGAGGAGAATTTGATCAGTACTCCTGATGAGATCACTAAGGCCTTATAAAATGGCATTCACATTTCCTTTTCCCTTAGAAATGTTTCACCTGATAGATCCTAAGACTGTTTACTCTTCAGAGTCCTGCATCCAACCAGCTTCAGTTATCCTTTGGCCAACTAAGACTGTCCACATTGCTTAAAGCACCTTCTACAGGCAACAGCAGAGGTCACAGCCACAAATGATGCCAAATGCCTCCTGCCCACACTGCTTAGGACTTTTCTAGTGAGCACCATCTGTGTCTAAATTGCACAGCACATGATCTGGGTCCCCTGTGGTGTCTGCATGACACTCCTGTGGCCCTAAGATTTCATACTGGTTCTCTTGTGGCTTTCCAATCAAGATGCCCAAAATAAAATGGAAACTGAGTATGCCAGAGAAATGCCAGATCAGGGACACTGTTTGAATGTGGGTGATATATGAGAGGTATTGGGTTTGCTTAAACAGGTCTGGATGGCTACACACGGGAAGGAATTAATGGTGAAGTCCAAGATACATGCAGAGCAGAAGAGCAAGAAACAAGCTGAGAATTTCCATCATTTCACCAGGACACTCATGTGTACTCCTTTTTTTCCAAAAGGCTGTGACCTCTCTCTTGACAGGAAATGTTCCTGCTGCTCTCCATTGACCAGACCAATGTACATTACTTTCAAGTTTTCTTTATAGTCAATAAAAAAAATTACAATCTCCTTTTGATTATTTTCTGTAGCCATTTCATCCTTAAAATCTCAGCTGCTGCCCTACATTGAATATCAAACATCAATTTGCATTGATTCAAGGGTTGTTTACTGAAGAAATGAAACTGTTCCCTACAGATACACTATTAAACAAAACAGCACCAGTGAACAAAAAACTCCTCCATCACGCAATTTTTAGAAAAGTCCATGGTATAATTTTCCCCTGCTCCAACTTGCTGTCTCAGCCAACTCCCAAACACCACTTAGGACTTAGCACAAACCGGCAAAGAGTCTCAATCAGCAGTGGGCATGGGACAACCTCTTTGAAGGTGCAAGGCAATTAATAATATGGATATGGGTATTGCCATGCTGTTGGCTTCTTCATCACAAAATAGTCCCAGGCTCTCTTAATTTTCTGGTGTAGATTTGGCTGACAACATTATTAGCTTCACCTGAAAATACTCATATGGTTTTACTGCAAACTCTTAAAAACAATTAAATCTGAATTTGAATGCATTTCTTCAATGCGTGCAACGGTTTGCCATTTTGTCAGATCTTTAGGAAGTGAGACATTCAGTTAGAGTAATGTAACCTTGTTTGAATATTCGGAAATCTAATTGTAAATATCCCAGCTCACTTCATTTTTGTGATGAGCAGAACCAGTCTTTGCATTCAAATACCTCTAACTATAGAACATTTTGCCCAGCTTCATTACTGACATGGAAAACCTTGTCTTTTAGTATTACGGGGCATTTGTCCTCTAATACTAAGCCCATTTAATTCCTAGGTTATATACAGAAGATATTTTCTGTCCATAGAAAAGTGGGACTATAAAAAGAACATAAACCTACAAAGGTGGTCAGAGATTGTGATCATACAGAGCAGATCACACAGAGTTTCAGAGGAAAAATCTTATCAATACTGATCCAGCAACTACAGCCATTATCCAGCAGAGACACACACATCTGTATTATTCCCTTGCATGCACCACCAACTCCAGAATAACACCACACACACCTACAGAGCTCAGCAAGATCAGGAACTGTTTCAGACTTCCATGACCCTGACTAGATCCTCTGGGTTCTCAGTAAATTAATAAGTGATCACCATGATGTATTATGCATTCAAAAATCTTTTTTTTTTTTTTTTAATACAGATATTTCTTCATTCTCCCAAGTAACATAAATGTTGAATTTTTACTAAATGCATTTCTCTAGGTGACTGTTTCATACTTAACTCAGGCTGTGTCTCCGTGCCCTTGCTTTCTCAGCTGCTCTCACCAATGCTCAGGAAACGCCCAGGTTGATTTTGTTAGCATTTTTATAGTACTGGGAGCAAAGAGGGAGGGGATAATGAAAAGGAAAAGAATCATTTATCAAGACAGAATTAAAAGCAAAACTTTAACAAAAATATATTTGGGTTAAGATTTTAAATGGCATTTGCCTGAATTGTCTGGGAACCAATTTCCACTCTCTCTATCCTCCTGTGGCCAGAAGGCTTATACAATGCATTTTACACTGTGATTTTCCCCATATTATAAGGGGTGAGTTATTTCAGATTCTACTGTGCTTTCAGAGTTTCAAAGCTGAGTCTTAACCTTTCAATCTGCTTATTAATACTCATGTCATGGCTCCTATTGAGAAAGAGGTTTAGTGTCACTGTCCTCAATCAGTGTCCTTTCATTCACTTTCATTAAAGAACCATGTTTTCCTGACAAAGGATAACAAATGGACGCTGTGGGTCCCTAATGTGCTTTTTGACTACAGAGCCTGTACCATTTCTCTGAAGCAATGGCAATTATTTGTCATTTTAATATGACTTGGCAAGGAGATCCAAAAACATATGACCATTATTCATCAATATGTATATCTTGTGCTTGCATTAATATTAGAATATCATTATTATTACTCTGACATTGTATGAGCTAGACAAAATTACATCATGTAAAAAATGTATTAAACTATGTTCAGCTGTATCGATGCAGCAAGGCAAAAGTAATTTAAAGACCTGTAGCAGCTCTTTGTTGAATGCAGCAATTCATTCTGATTAGTGGAAAAGTCCTTTTACCTGTGTATTAATGAAATATATTTCAGTGCTGCTCCACTGTTAATTGAAAACAGCATAGTTCTGTGTTACTGTTGTTACCAAACATACTCAATGATCACATCAATTTTCTTTGTTCTTAAAATCTCATGGCATTCAATACTCCTGACATTCCTGGCAAATAGAAAGAAAAAAAAAGGAAAAAAAAGTCAATTTCTCTATTTCTGTTAATTTGGGCAAAGGCATAGCCATGTTTTTCCCATTTAGCTGTTTTTTGCTGTCCCTGCTCTTGTTGCACATCTTGATATTGTATACAAAATCCAGAACTAAGTTCATTATCATAATTCCCTATAGAGGAATAAAAGAGCTGTGCTTATGTCAGTGTCTGTTGTTTTAGATACAAAATCACTGACTAAAGCCAGAAGGATACTCTTATTGTTTCTTGGGTTTGTGGAACATGGAATTAAAAGTGGATGAAGAAAACATCCTAATAATATTTAATAATTTTCTTCTCATTCCCCTCCACCTCATAAATAACAGCTCTATGAAAAAAAAAGGGAGGTAGGAAAATCTACCTCTAATAAAAGCTCTGTAATAAAATGCAGGGTCTATCCAAGCAGGCTATTAAGGTTATTTCTCAACTAAGTATGACTTGAGGGACAAAGACTCCACCATGAAATAACATTTGAGGAGCTATGTTTTCCCAGATGACATACTTATTTTGGTATGACACTAACATAGCTTAAGAGGATACAGTCCCTTGCACTTTGCAATGCAGCAAGCTCAGGCTTTTAAGGACACTTTCCTGGTGAATTGTTGGAAAACACAATTCAAAACAAAACAGCAATGGCAAAAAATTATAAGAGGTGATGGCAGAGGCAAGTGGATTCAAAATGCTCAAAAAAAATAGTCTGTATTACAAAGTCTGGAACCAGCATGATATAGTAATTAAGTTATTAGCTGAGTAATTGTATAAACTTGTTTTTTCACCTATTTCCATCTCAGCTGAAGGAAGATACAAGGAACATGATGCTCTACCTACAAACTTATATCTGTGAGAGTTTTTCAGGTCACTTAACCCCAAGTGTCTCAGTCTCTCCATTTAATAGGCCTGGACTAATATTCAATATGATCTCCTAAGGGCACAGGACTCATCCTTTTGTGTATTCTCCTTATCTTACACTTAAAAACAAAAGCTACATTATTCTACTTATTTTACATAATTTGTCCATTATTTCCTACTTTCTCCAAACGTAGCACTCAATCGATTTTGTATCAGATATTTCAGTTAAAATTAGTTTACTCTAAAGCATTTAAACCCATCACACCAACCATGAACCTCACTGTGTGCTATATACTTAGATTGTTGTCCATTCTAGGAAGGGCTGCTCTTTGGTCACTTGAGTAGGTCACTTGCTTCCTCAGTAGGCAGAAAAAGCGAGTTGCAATGTGCCACTGAACTCCTCCATGGAATAACATCATGGGAAGCAATAGTTGCATCAACGTAGCAGCAAACACGTATGCCAGTCAAACAAAGGCACATCAGGTTTGCAGGTGGAGGGATTTTTGCAGAACACTGTTTTGTGCAATTCAAAGACATGAAGAGAAAGAATCAATAAATCAACAATATGCACCAAACAGCACTGGGATTGTAGCCCTAAAAAAATCCCTGCAAGAGTTATGCCAAGAGCTACCTGAAAGAGGCTTATAATTCCTGCCATTTTGAGTGCTCTTTGTAAATAAAGAGGATGATATCAAGATACCTAACTCCTTCAACAGCTTTTCCTAGAAGAAATACCTCATTGACCAATTGCTCAAGTCAACAAAAAAGATATAGGAGTGTTGTTTCCACTACTTTCATACATCATCTTCACTTACATGCCAAATAAGCAGTCCAAGCAGAAGGAGGTAAGTGGTTCTGGTCAGAGCAAAACTAAAAGCAGCAGAATGGAGAGCAAAAGGGTGAGTGAAGATGCCAGAAGCATAAAAATCACATAATGCAGTGAAGAACATGAAGAGAGATATCTGGACTACTCTTAAATACAGATATCTGTAAAGATAATTTCAAAGGGATTCCAGAAGTATGTGAAACCTCATGGTCATTTTCCATTCTTCATTAAGCATAAGAAAGTTTTAGATATGTAAAGTTGGAAATATATTTCTTCAGAAGTCAAATCCACAAAGAGACTCAACAGCTCTAGAACTGCTACAGATTTGAAAAATACTGAAAGAGACTGGAAACAGGAGTAGTGAACTACCCTGTCTACCCTGTTCCTATCTCAGAACTTGGGCATACCAATTCTGCAAAATGGAAGAGCATCCTGTTCTGTAAAACATATGAATCAAATGAGCAAGCAGTGTTTAATATCTTTGTCAATGACACAGACAGTGGGATCAAGTGCACCCTCAACAAATTTGCAGGTGACATCAAGCTGTGTGGTGCAGCTGACACACCTGAAGGACAGGATGCCATCCAGAAGGATCTGGGCAAGCTCAGGAAGTGGGCCTGTGAGAACCTCATGAAGGTCACCATGATGAAGGACAAGGTGCTGTACCTGGGTTGGGACAACCTCCAATCTCACTACAGGCTGGGAGACAAAAGAATTGAGAGCAGCCTTGACAAGAAGGATTTGGGGGTACTGGTGGATGAGAGGCTGGACATAATCTTTCTCACAGTATAGAAAGCCAATTGTATCTTGGGTTGCATCACCAGCACCACAGCCAGAAGGTTAAGGAAAGTGATTCAGCCTCTCTACTCCAATCTGGTGAGACCCCCTCCAGAGTGCTGCATCCAGCTCTGGGGTGACCAGCACAGGAAGGACATGGATCTTCTGAAGCAGGTCCAGAATAGGGCCACAGAATGGATCAAAGGGCTGGAGCATGTCAGCTATGAAGACAGACTAAGAAAGTTGGAATTATTCATCCTGGAGAAAAGAAGACTCTAGGCAGACTTTAGAGTAGTGTTCCAGTATCTAAAGGAGGGTTTATAAAAAAGATGGAGAAAAACACTTTAATAAGGCCCTTGCAATTGGACACGAGGTAATGGTTTGAAACTAAAATGGTGTAGATGCAGGCTACATTCAAAGAATAAACTTTCCACAATAAAGGTGGAGGAACACTGCAACATGATGACCAGAGAGGTGGTAGATGCCCTATCCCTGGAAACATCCAAGGTCAGGTTGGACAGAGCTCTGAGCAAAATGATTTAGTTGAAGATGTCCCTTTACATTGAAGGGGAGGTGGACTAGATGCCTCTTAACAATCATTTCCAAACCAAACTATTCTATGATTCTATGTACAACAAAATAATGAAGCAATTGCAGAGCAGGATCAGAGGAAGAATTGAAAGCTTAGCTACATAGGATGGCTCTCAGAGAAACAATGAGATCTGGAGAGAGTGAGCTCTGGTTAGGTGTTTAATATCTGCTCCGAGTGCACTCACTAGGGTATGTTCTTAATACCGCTTTGCAATTGACTTTCTGTTTCCTACCTTTTGATGCAAAATCAGTGAGCATGTGGCATGGCTGAAGTAGTTTCATCGATGCTCAGTTATTGCCTGGAGTGCTTAAAAACATGTCTTTTTGGTGTTTTCTCAAGTGTATATATTATAGTAAGAGCAGCAATATTTCTTCAGTCTTCTGAGAGCATTACTAGGAACAAGGAAAAATGGAAAACATAGCACAATTAAGATCATCACCCTTAAAGAAGAATAGCTGTGCTGCAAAGCAAAAAAAGAAATCACAATGATGAAATATTTGGATATGTACCTGTATTTGGCACTTTAGTTAGTGGATCCACTTTAGTGGATCTTTAAGGTTTGTGTTGTTTATCTTTCCAGCTTTTAGTAAAAAATACAGAGCTGAAATGAGCTGAAAGAACCCACTTTGTGCAAAAGGGTTCATGGAAGACCTGAACTGCATTTGAAATAGCAAATTACCTGCTGGTGCTATAGAGATAGGTGATATCGTAAAGATAACCTAAAAAAAAAATTAAAACTGCAGCTTTTATTAGTTTCCTGACCTGGCTTACCAGTGGGAACCCACTACTGGACCCATTGGCATAGCAGTGGGAGAGGCACATGACAGAGCAAATGGCTCGAAGTGAACAGTGGCAAGAGAGAAGCTGAGAGTGCTACCGAATGAACCTACATATAATTACTACATATTGAATGAACCTTACATTAAATATGGCACAGTAAAATAAATCTTGAGTAAGCTTGATGTCTTTTCAGGACTGCACATTTCTGTAACTGCTCTGAACACAGCACCATCTTTTCCTTGTACTTCACTGCAGAGGATCCACAGGAATACACTGCACTTGTGCTTGGTGGCCACCAGTTGTGGTCTAAGAAATCAAACCTTGCATGAAGTTATAAAAAATGGCCATAAATATCTGAAGAATATAAAGAACAGTTTTCCAGGATGATTTAAAACAAAGCTGTTTAGAGTCTGAAAAAATATGGAACCAATACAAAAAATCCCTTAGCGATTTTAAGGGTTTGAAATAGACACAGGAAGGCAGTAATGGATTTGATGACATGGGGTTCCTTTGGAATGAGACCAGAGCACTGGATAATAACAATGATGAAACAAGACCACTAATTTCTATCATTTGGGCATTGTCTTTTACCACTTCATCACCTTCTATATTGTCTGTAGATAAAACAGAGATGTAAAAAAAAAAAAAAATAAATACAGAANTGTAAAAAAAAAAAAAAAAAAATACAGAAGGCACCATGGTTCATGCTAAAATACAGATAAAATTTAATAAATGTAAGTCTTTCAGCTTCAAGCAAAATTTTTCTCACTTTACTGTTTTTTGGGTCTATTACATTTGCTGTCTTTTGCCATATTTTGCCTGACGTAGTAATTTTCTGATAAACTTCCTGGGACAAGGCTTGTCGCCTACAGTTATTAATAAAATACATAGAATATCAAAATTTTTGTCTCTTTTAGGTTTCCAAGAAGAGACACTGAGAAACGCCCCCCCCCCCCACCCCA